>CM053767.1:54277753-54319099 GCA_028658305.1 Pachyuromys duprasi | reverse complement strand
AAACTTGATTTTTGACAAAGAAGCCAAAACCATTCAATGGAAAAAAGACAGCATCTTCAACAAATGGTGCTGGTCCAACTGGATATCTATATGCAGAAAAATGAAAATAGATCCATATTTATCACCCTGCACAAAACTAAAGTTCAAGTGGATCAAAGACCTCAACATAAAACCAGACACAATAAACCAGTTAAAAGAAAAAGTGGGGAAGACCCTAGAACTCATTGGCACAAGAGACTACTTCCTGAACAGAACACCAACAGCACAGTCTGTAAGATCAACAATAAATAAATGGGACCTCATGAAACTGAAAAGCTTCTGTAAAGCAGAAGACACTGTCATCAAAACAAAACAATAGCCTACTGACTGGGAAAGGATCTTTACCAATCCTACATCTGACAGAGGACTAATATCCAGTGTATATAAAGAACTCAGGAAGTTAAAAAGCAACAAATCAAGTAATCCAATTAAAAAATGGGATATGGAGCTGAAAATGGAACTGACTGTAGAGGATTATAGAATGCCAGAAAAACACTTAAAGAAATGCTCAACGTTCTTAGCCATCAGGGAGATGCACATCTAAATGACCCTGAGATTTTACCTTATACACACCAGAATGGTTAAGATCAAAAACTCTAGTGACAACACATGCTGGAGAGGTTGTGGAGAAAGAGGAACCCTCCTCCATTGCTGGTGGGAATGCAAACTTGTACAACCACTCTGGAAATCAATTTGGCGCTTTCTTAGACAATTAGGAATAGTGTTTCCTCAAGACCCAGCTATACCACTCTTAGGCATATATCCAAAAGATGCTCAAGTACACAACAAGGACATTTGCTCAACTATGTTCGTAGCTGCTTTATTTGTAATAGCCAGAACCTGGAAACAACCCAGATATCCCTCAGTTGAGGTATGGATACAGAAATTGTGCTACTTTACACAATGGAATACTACTCAGCAATTAAAAATGAGGAAATCATGAAATTCGCAGGCAAATAGTGGGACCTGGAAATGATCATCCTGATTGAGCAGAAAGAAACATATGGTATATACTCACTTATATAGACCTATAGGATAGGATTGTCATGCTGAAATCTATACACCTAAGGAACATAAACAAGGAGGACCCAGGTTGGGATGATCAATGCTCACTTAGATGGACAAATGGGATGGACATTGAATGTAGGAAAAAAACAAGCAACAGGACAGAAGCCTACCAAAGAGGGCCTCTGAAAGACTCTATATAGCAATGAATCAATGCAGATATTAAGACTCACAACCAAGCCTTTGGCAGAGGGCAGGGAATCATATGAAAAAAAGGGGGCGGTGTTAGTAAGACTTAGGGAGAACAAGAGCTCCACAACGACCAAACAGATCAGGGCACCAGGGTTTTTTATGAGACAGTTTCTCCAACCAAGGACCATGTATGGATATAACCTAGAACCCCTGCTCAAATGTGGCCCATGGTAGCTCAGTATCCAACTGTGTATCCTAGTAAGGGGAACAGGGACTATTTCTGTCATGAACTCAATGGCTGGCTCTTCGACCCTCTTCCACCGTCCCCTGGGAGGAACAGCCTAGCTAGATCTCAGAAGAGGACATTGCAACTAGCCCTGAAGAGATATGATAAACCAGGTTTGGATGGAAGGGGAGGAGGTCCTACCCCATCAGTGGACTTGGAGGGGGCAGGGAGGAGATGAGGGACGGATGGGGAGAGTGGGAGGGAACGAGGGAGGGGGCTATGTCTGGGATACAAAGTACCTAACCTGTGATTAATATATAAATAAATAAATCACATTTAATAAAATAAAAAAATTAATAATCTAAGAAAAAAAACAAATCTTCTGACTCTTCCCCACAAATCCTGTGTAAGAGGAAATGGCTGGCTATTTGATCATGAGGATCTTGTGAATCTTCCTAAACCAGGCTAGCTCACTCAGAAGCACAGACACATGCAGAAGAATATATTTTCCATATACCTTATGAAGCCATTCCTTAGACATAAATATGTACTGGCTTAGTGAATATATTGTGAATTTCCAATCTTCTTTTAAAAAGTAGACCAGTAACCAAGATGGAAATTGGATAAAAGAGCACATGGTAGCAATTTGAGCTCTCTCTTTTGACCTTTCTATAATCCCAAAGGTTTCAATGGACAAGACTGGAAATTGCTTAAACAGATTGTCTGCCAAGTATTTCACTCCACAGTAGTCTGCTAAATGTCCTGAGCATGCAATTAACTCATTAGCACTATGCATTTTTGTGTCTTCTACAGACCTCCAGAAAATGTAATATTCCTGGAAGGAGAAATATTTTAAGTCACTGGGGAATTAGTCTGTCAATTCAATTTGTGGTTCAGAAGTTAGGCTGACAGCCAAGCCCTCTAGGATAGGGCACAGCTTCTGGATTATAAAAGAACTGAGAGAGATATAATCAAGAAAATATCACCTTACTTCTAAAAATTTATGACATCTATCTAACAGAGTATCAGCCATACAGGTAACATTTTTGTATAATTTTTAATTAAATTTTATTTTTACATTAATTACATTGTATTTGCTTTGCATCCCAGCTGTAGCCCCCTCCCTCCTTCCCTTCCAATCCCGCCCTCCTTCCCTCATCTCCTCCAATGTCCCTTTCCAAGTCCACTGATAGGGGAGGTCCTCCTCCCCTTCCATCGGACCCTAGCTTAGCAGGTTTCATCAGAACTGGCTGCAATGTCCTCTTCTGTGTCCTGGCAAGGCTACTCCTCCCTCGGGGGAGAGGAGTGTCAAGGAGCCAGCCACTGAGTTCATGCCAGAGACAGTCCCTGTTCCCCTTACTAGTACCCACTTGGATACTGAGCTGTCATGGGCTACATCTGAGCAGGGGTTCTAGTATATATCCATGAATGTACCTTGGTTGGAGTATCAGTCTCAGAAAATACCCCTGAGCCCAGATATTTTGGTTCTGTTGCTTTCCTTGTGGAGCTCCTGTACTTTTTCCAGTTCTTACTAACTTCCCCTTCTTTCATATGATTCTCTGCACTCTGCCTAAAGTTTGGGTATGAGTCTCAGCATCTGCTTTGATATACTGTTAGGTAGTCTTTCTGAGGCCGTCAGTGGTAGGCTCCTGTCCTAGATAGGATAAACATACTAAAATCTGTACACCTAAAGAAGCTAAACAAGAAGGAGAACATGAGGTAAGAGGATCAATCTTGACTCAGAAAGACAAAAGGGATGAGCATTGGAAGACAGATAACTTTTAAATGGCCAATATTAGAACACTTTCTCAGTAAGATAAATTCTCCCAAGTCTTCATGTCCTGACTTATATTACATATTTATTATTTCATTCTCTAATGTATTAATTTTGTTTATTCTATATAACATGTTTTAATGAAAGTACTATTTTATACTCATATTCTAGGCGAGGAAACCGAGGCAAAGAAGAGATAAAGTTATAGCCCCAAAAAAGACAGCCCAAATCCAAATCTGTGAAATATAGTTCTAGGGCCTGGGATAGTATTACACAATGTTCCATCTCTCCAGAGAGGACACAGTTTCTTCCCTGAGTCCTTCTAAAGAATGATCATCCAAATTTTAATGCCAAAGCAAAGATCCCCTTTGACGATAGTAAACACTTCACAGGAAACAAGGTGACTATGATCATAGGGAACTATTTAGAAGGAAGCAGTCGTGAACCCAAATGCTGACTAGCTCATAAAGATTTTGCCTGACTGAAGGGTGTATCTCTAGATCTGCCATGGTCCACCGTGAGGCTACCTCTCAGAGTACCAGGAAACAAAACACTCGCACATTTTAATGTGAATACCATTCATCTATTGTAGTTGATCATGAAATCTGATCACCATGGGATATCCAGCCTTTATCCACTTTAGTAAAGCAAAATCATGACTTTGAAAGTGGCTCTGTGTCTTCGATGGGGGTGATCAACATCAGCTATTATATGGCCTATCATGACTGACTCTCAAAATGTGTGGTCTGGGGACCTGCACCATGTGCATTATAGAATGAGAGTTCTCTTTGGAAATAGCTAGAGTCACAAAGAGGCAATCCGGAAATCATCATATTGATTATTTCTTTAAATAAAGGGGAATATAAATCCCAGCGAGCTGGGCTGATTTACCTAAGATCCTTTATTGAAGACGGTAGCACAATGTCACTGGAGTAAGATAATTAGTCCATTTGTTTCCAGTTGTGAATTAGAACATCTAGAGACAAACACTAAGGATGGATAAGAATTTCCATATCTGGCTATGTTGGAATAATAAAGAACAAATTTATATACCAACAAGATAATCATGGTATGAAATAAATACACAAATTAGACAGAAAATAAACCACATATTACTAGGAAGTAAATACTTCCAGTTTAAACCCTTAAGCCCTAAATAATCTACCTATGGAAAAAAGACAATAGAGTTTGGTATTAAGGAAGGCTGGAGAAGTTGTCTTTTATATTTAAATGCTGGAAACTGTAAAAAGAGCTCCAGATATACAGACAAGACACAGCAAGACTTTAGCTGAGTTACTCATGGCACATGCATCTGAAAAGTTACTAGAAAGCATTCAAGAATGCATCTGACAGAGCATTGGCAATGCCAAGTCCTCACCAACTGGCAGAGGGATGGCATCAGGGCACCCTTAAGATGGATTCTGCCTCACTAATGAGGACAAACTATCCAAGCATGTGGTTCTCTGGACCTACTGTAGCAACCAGTGAAGGAGTACTCAAAGTGACTGGGTTCCAAGAAAACTTAGTGATCTCACAACTGTACCCTACATGACAGAGGGAGACAAGTAGTATTTGAAGATGTGAATGTGATCTATATCTATATCATCTATATCTATATCTCTCTCTCTATATATATATCTTGCATCAAATAAAACCACCAGTGATGTAGAGAAGCAGAAAATAGCACCCAAGAGTACAGAAAGATCAACAGGATATGAAGAAGTAAAATAGACTGCATAAAACTATTACAGTGGCTACAAAAATTACAGTTCCTTTTTCTAATGGCATCAGAATCTATATACACAGGAAAAGAAATGGACACTAATTTGTAAAATTAAAAACAGGTGGGAAGTGTTGGGAATGTAGTTTAATGGTAAGACTAAGGTACCTGCTTAGCATATATGGTGCAGTTGGCTTAATCTTAAATACCATGAAACAAAGAAAAATGGAGATGATGAATGATGTGAGAAAAAAATATATATAATGGCCAAAAGTTTCTAAAATCCTGAAAAACTAAATTCCTGAGATTCAATATGTTCAATGGACCATAAGAAACACCACAAGAGAAAACGTGGGAAAAGTTACAGAAATGTGCTTTATAGCTAATTTTCAAGCACACTGGAAGAATTAATAGTAATCAGATAACAAAAACACATTTTAAATTGGGAGAAACAGAAAATACAAGAACTTCTTTTCAGACACTATGCAACAAGCTTCACTAAAAGCATGACAGATTTACTGAAATGAAGGGAAAATTGACAATATACAAGTTTTAACTTAGAAAAAAATGTTTCAAAAATAAAGTTGAAATGAGGACATTTTGGAAAACACCTTAGAGACTTCATCAAAACAACATTTAAAGAAATTCTTCAAGCAAAATGAAATAATGCCTTATGGGAATTTACCAATAGAAATAATTTCCAGAAAACATGTAAGAAGAAAGAAAAATATTTTTCATTTTATTAGTGTTTTATGGGAATAACTGATGGCTTAAGGCAACACTAATTATTTTATGGTTCTATTATCTATGTTTAAGTGAAATATATAACAATAGCATGAAGTACTGTAGAAATAATATGCAAATTTGATAGTTTTGTCAACTTGACAGTGTAGAATAACCTGGAAAGAGAGCCCCGGGGAGGGATTGTGGACATAGGGCTGGCACCTGAGCATGTCTGTGGAGAATTGTTGTAATTGGTTTGATTAATGTGAGAAGAACTAGCTCACCGTGAGAAGCAGTCCTGAACTATTCAAACGTGGAGAAATCAAGTTAAGCACAAGCAAACAAAGAGTACACATGCATTTGTTTCTCTCTGCTCTTTACTGTGTGTATGATGTGACCAGCTTCAAGTTCCTGCTTGTCTTCCCTGAATGAATGGGCTGTAACCTAAATGTGGAGGCAAAATAAATCTTCTTCCCTAAAATGCTTTTTTGAAAATAATTCATTCACTTTGTATTCTGATTGCAGCCCCCTCCCTCATCTCCTCCCAGTCCCCTTATCCTTCCTTTTTCGTCCCTCTCTGTCTCCTCTAGACCACAGAAAGGGGAAGTTCTCCTCCCCTACCATTTGACCTTAGCCTATCAAGTCTCAGCAGGATTGCCTGGATCCTCTTCCTTTGTGGGCTGGCAAGGCCACCCTACCAGGCAGAAGTGATCAAAGAACAGGCAACAGCTTTTATGTCTGAGACAACCCCTGCTCCCCTTACTAGGGAACCCACATGAAGACTGAACTGCCTATCATTTACATCTGAGTAGGGGGTCTAGGTCCTCTCCATGCGTGGTCCTTGGTTGGTGCATCAGTCTCTGCAGGGAGGAGGGGGGAAGGGGCTGAGCCCAGATTTGTTGATCTCCTTGTGGAGCTCCTGTACCCTACAGGTCCCCTATTCTTCCTTAAGACTACCTGTGCTCTGCCCAAAATTTGGCTAGGAGTCTCTGCACCTGCTTTGATCCCCTGCTGGGTGGGGTCTTTCAGAAGACGTCTATGTGTAGGCTCCTGTTCCCTCTCTTCAGCCACTTCCTGTGTCTATCCTGTTTGCCTTCTGAATGAGAATTAAGCATCCTCCCTAGAGTTCTCCTTGTTATTTAGCTTCTTTAGGTCCTTAGATTTCAGTATGTTTATACAACTATGTTCATAGCAGTTTTATTTGTAATAGCTAGAATCTGTAAACAACCTAGATGACCCTCAACTGAAAAACGGATAAAGAAATAGTGGTACATTTAAAAACAAGGAAACCATGAAATTTGCAGGGAAATGGATGGAACTAGAAAAGATCATCCTGAGTGAGGTAACCAAGAACCAGAAAGACATGCGTGGTATATATTCACTTATAAGCAGATATTAGCGTAAGATGCTTTTATCACGGTATTTTTATCATCGTAACAGGAATAAGACTAGAACAAAAGTGTTTTGAGCTTACATTTCTTTATAATGTACAAAGTGCTATATTACTACTTTAACGTAGATGATAATAACTTATTTTAAATTCTTTAACTATTAAACTAATATTAGTATTAAACTATTTAAAGCTATGTAGGTGTTAAGTCAACAAGTAAAAAGTGAATCCATTTGAAAATGCTCAAAAAATCTACAGGAAGACAAGAAAATTAACAAAAATAAACACATAAAATAGAAAATAAATATCAACATAGTATAGCTGATCAAAATACTGTCATTATTTGTGTGCATTCCAAACAGTTTAGATATTCTAATTAAAAGTCAGATATTAATTTAATAAGGAAGTTAAACCACAGTCATATATAAATAAGTCATATCCCTTAAATTTTACTTTAAAAATAAAGCACAATAAAAGAATAGAAGAAATACTGTAGAGATAGTGCATTTCAGAGAGATTTTATTAAGACAAACAATTGTTCTATCACAAATTGTAAGATTTTTTTGGATTCATTAAAATGTCACAGATATATGTGCACCTAAACAGAACTGAAAGAAATCTACAATTACAATTTAATATTTTAATATATCTACATCAATATCTGATAGAGGGAAAAAGAGTACTGAACTGGCAACAATCTTGAAGACAAACAAAAACACTAAATCATGTAACACAAATAAGGTCAATAGAGCAAGCAACAAGCCATACTTTCATTTCAAATTCAGGTGGAATATTTGCCAAATATCAAGGAAACCAATATGTCTTTCATAACTGACCCAGAAATCTTTACATATTATAGGTTGAATCCAATAATATAAAAAAGAATGTTGGTTACAATACATACAGCAATAGTTAAATAATGTATTCCAAAAATGGAAGATTACTTCAACATTCACAAATTACAAAATATAATTTGCTACTTAAAAGATATGAAAATAAGCACATTTTAATGGATATATATAAAATAGTTTGTTGAATTTGAAACATAGTATAATAAACTCATGGGACTGGAAGTTCATAGTGGCTCTTAGTCTGATAAAAGGAGAGTCTGTATTTCTTAAGATCGTAATTTAGTAAATGTTGTGTGTGTTTGTATAAGTGTGTGCATGCTATAGTGTACATGTAGAGATCAGAGAACAATTTTTCAGGAGTTTGCTCTTGACAATCTTGCTTTGAGTCTGAGTCTTTCTTGTTTCTGTTGATGTGGTGCTCATGCCAGGTTAGCTTACTCAAGTTGATTATAAAACTTATTTCACGGTAGCAATCAAAGTCACATAGTACAGTATGAAAATAGGTGTTCAAATACACAGAAATGAACAAAAAGTTAGAAATAGACCCCTCCCCGCTACACACATAGCCAACTGATTTTCAACAACAATGCAGAAATAGCTCAGTTGAGAAACAACAATGGCAATGGTGCCAAGGTAATTCAGTTGGGAAATATGCTTTCTAATAAACATTTCTTGGATAACTGCAAACACAGAGTAAAAACAACCGGACCTTGACTTGTTTTATACCATATATAAAATATAACTAAAATGGTTACAGACCTATAAATTTAATACCAAGTCCAATAAAACTTCTAGGGAGCAAATAGAGATGTAAACCTCATGATCTTGAGTCAGGTCTTATTTCATAAATAAGACAGAAACAGCACAAGTACTAATAAATTGGCCTTCTTAAAATAATATTTTTTCAAAATGTTTTCTAATAAAGTCAAGACATACATACATACAATAAGAGAAAAATATGGAATATATATCTATTAAATTACCTTTATCTAGAATACATGAAGAACTGAAGTGAAAATATCTGTTTTCCTTGAAGACTGAGTTTTGTCATGTGACAATGTTTTTTGCAAACTGGTCATGTGATATTTTGCCAAGGTTGGTTTGTGAGAGGGCACAAGATGTTTTTCTCTGAGCTCTCATGTGTGACAGGCATGACTTTGACCTGATGAGAACATCCCTGAGTGGACTGAGGAGCAGACATATATTACAGGCCCATGCACAATGAGACATTGCCTTTTTGGGTCGACGTTTCTGCATTGATCTGTGCTTCCACACTTGACATTACAGAGAAAAATATTCCAGAGAGCTTCTCTGGGCAATCCAGCAGAGTCTTGCAGCTTTCTCTGACTTTGTGTTGCTACTCTGTATTGACCTTTGGACTGGACTCTGGTATCCTGATGTCTGAGTCTGGTAATCCCCTAGAGACCTATCAACCCAACCCTAATCAACAGGAAGTAGAAAAAAAGAGAACTACAGCCCTTTTCCTTACTAATCACCTACCTAACGTTGTGTGGGGTATGAAGGGAGGTAAAGGTGCTTAAGAACCCTAAATAAAGTAGGTTTGGTGAAAGATGTAAGCCTACAAAGAACCATGTACAACTTGATAACAAACAAACAAAAAAACTTACTTAAAACAAAAAAGATTTGAAGAGCAACTCAGCAAACATATCCATATGAAAAATAAATGTAAGATAAGCAATGTGATTAACCATTAAGAAAATGCAAATTAAAATCATTCTATTACTAAAACCCTACTCTAACATGGCTAAAATGTAAAAAGCTGAAATTGCCAAATGTTTAAAAACACTAAGGCAGCCCCACCCTCCGGTACTGAACACAAGCATGCATTCTTCACACACTCTGGAGAGCAGTTTGTTCATCTCTTACAAAGACAAACATGCTCACTTTATGACCCTTCAGTTCCAAAAAATAAAGCAAACACATGTTCACAAAGATCTGTATGCAGAAGCTCCTACAAAGGCCTTCCCAAATACACAGGAGACAAGCATCCCCAGTAATCTGATACAAGGCTAGAAACCATGGGAGCAATTCTACAGCAGAGTTCTACTCATCAATGAAAAAGGAACAATGGATAGCTACATAAAATAATTCAGAAAATTCTCAGAAGGAAGTAGGTAGGAAAGGCCAACTACAGTGACTATTTTCACTTTGTATTACTTAAAAAAAAAATTGAACATATAATGGCTAAAAGCCAGTTAGTGGTTCCCTTATATCGGGAGACTGGGGAAGAGAATCCAGGTTTTGTTCTCAGAACCCATATCAGGCAGCTACAACTGCCTATAACTCCTGTTCCATGGGTTCTTACATTGTCATTTGGCCTCTGTGGGCACCTGCATATATATATGTGTGATACTCACATACACACACACAAACAAAAGTAAAGATAAAATAAGTCTAAAAACATGAGTAGGGATTAAATCCAGTCTCTTGTTTATAGGCTATTTCTTTGCATTTCTCTTAGTCATGGACACTTAAGTCCTATGCTAATTGTCATGGTTAATTTTAAGAGTTGAATTAAATGGCAGTATATATTATAAAGATTTACTCTGCTTTTATCTGTGACAAGATGAAGGTATCAGATCAGCAAACCGCTGATTGAAGAGATAGAAAAAATTAGCATCTGAAAATAAAATCTCTGTCTGCTGTTTCCTGTTATTAAAAAAAAACAGTATTGTGAAAGGAACGAGAGAAAGCTTTGGTTTTGCAGAAACCTACTAAGAGACATGGTAAAGGATAAGGAAATCTGAAAATGGTGGTAAACCAGGAGCCATCAAAACCAACTGACATGTCATTCCCCACCAACTATAAAAATCTAATATTATACTTTTGTAACTATCATTTTCAAAATTTTTCATTTAAAGGTAAAAACTTTCCTCCATCTCTGCGTAAATGCAGAGCATATTCTTTTCTGTGTAATTTTAAATCGATTTTAGAGCTACAGAGAAAGGGTCATTGATCAAAGCACCATTAGCACGCTGCCCTTATGGAGGGATCTGGAAGAAATTCTTTGGCTGTTGTTTTTCAATCTATCTAGCTATCTGGCTGGCCACGGAGGGAGCAAGCTGAGCAAAGTGTGTCTCCATCTATACAGTTACTATAGCAACTTCGTAGAGGCCTACTGAGACTTGCATAATAAGCATTTAAGCAGTAGGAAACTTGACATCAAGCAGCTGCTTCCTAGGTTCTTGTGTAGCTGGGCAGCCAAGGGTCCTCAGCAAGGTCTCCTTATGGCCACAGCCTCATTGCTCAGTAGTCCCAGCTCCAGCCCTAACCTTGTCCCTCTTCACTTTTTTCTGCACTTCTAACTCAGCGAGGGCTCCTGGCAGAGCACGAGGCAGGGAGGGCGGGGCTACTTGCCTGCCTATGATGTTACCTCTTGAAAGGGAAAGGTACTCCCTCCCAAACCCACAGAATAAATAACAAAATTGTTCACAGGTACACAGTGTTACCATTTCCTGGTGTGCAGAAAACTAGTATTTTTTAAATTACAACTCTAAGAACCTGTCCTAAGCCAGAATGCTACCAATCACATGTAAACAAATACAGTGGTGTTTGTTTCCTTTCTGTTGCTGAGCTAAAGACCAGGACCAAGAACAGCATGGGGAAGAAAAAGGTTATTTCATCATACTGGTTATCATTTATCATGAAGGGAAGTCAGGGTAAATCTCAAGGAAGGAGACTTGAGTCAGAAATTAAAACAGAGGCTATGGAGGAATGCAGCATATTGGCTTTCTAACCATCGCCTCTGGTTGTGCTCAGACTGCTTTTTTATATGGCACAGGTTCACCTGTCCAGGGTTCCACCACCCAGAATGGGCTGGGTCTTCCTCTAACAATCACTAATTAAGAAAATGCCCCAAAAGACTTACCCACATCTTATGAAAGCATTTTCTCAATTGATATTCTTTCTTCCCAGATGACCCTAGCTCATATCAAATTGACAAAAACTAACCATCACACACAAAGACAGATCTTAGCCACAATAATGGCAGTTACCCTTTTAGTGAGTGCTTGTTCAAGGACATGAAGGAACTTTGTATCATATAATATTTTCAATGACTCAGCAAGGTAGATATTATTGTTATTATTATTATCAATATCATTCCTACTATAGATAAACTGATCAGGGCTGAAAGAAGTTAAGAAATTGCGAAAAGCTGTCAGGAATTAAACCAAAGAGACCTGGCAAACTATTTCCTCTTTAGCACCACTCACCATGTCTTAAAGGTTAATGTGAACTTCCCAAAAGGACAGGGAAAACAAGGTGACCTACAGGAGTATTTGAGTAGGGGCCTAACTGAAACTTTTAATCTTGAGTCCTGTAGCCCAACCATTGCCCTGAATGGCACGAACCTAAGGCAGGAGGCCTAGACATGACAGCAGGGGACATTTTTCTGTCTCAGCTCTCCTTACTCCCCAAAGTCCTATTCAACAAACACCTTCTATTTCCTGTCATACTGCCCATCGCCTGCAATTCACAGTAACATTATATATAAGCACTTCCTTTATGCAAAGTTTTCTTTTGAAAATTGATCAGAGCTAAGTAGGTGGGGCAGGTAGCAAAGAGAAATAACTAAGAGTAAAGGTTGGATGTGGGTGGGTGGGGGTCAATGGAAAAAATCAGAACTATATTTGTACTCTCTTGGGAAAAATGACTAAGTAAAATAAATGTGATCATTTGAAGCAGTCAGTCATTTTGTGCCTTGTAGAAAGGGCAGGATGATTTTGCTTTCTCCCACTCAAAGCCATTTTAAAGCAACCCAAGAGTGTGCTTTCCCAGAGAGAAGCAAGATGATATAGAGCTATTATCTACATGGAGAATTTACTGATGGTTAGATCTTACTTTACACACACACACACACACACACACACACACACATATACATATATGTATGTTGTATATGTAAAGGGGTGGTAGAATCTAAAGAAAATTAAGTGTTCACTCTTGTTCAACTCCTTGAAGAAATGGCAGGACAAGAAACAAAATAAAAAGCTGGTTCACCTTTTAACACAATCTCATAATTTTCTTTTTGATGACCTCTGGGGACTGTGGATAGGGAAGTCAAGCACGGTAAGTGGGGCAGTAAACTACAGTCTCTCCTCGACACTGTGCCACTTGAGGTGAAAAAAATCACATCCTTTTCCTGTAGAGTACCAACATTCATGTTTGTAGTCTATGCAAAGATGCTCAGCTGTGTGTGTGTGACAATAGAAGCGAATACACTCTTTAAAAATCCTTGTTCTCAATAACAACTTTGAGGTCTTCACCACTCATTAAGGCCTTAAAGGGACTCTAAAACTCATTTCAAGGAAAATATAGCAATGCTAAAAACAAAACAAAAAAGCAAAACACATACTTGTTTCTTAAGATTATTGGAAGAAAGTGCTACAAAGCAAGTAACTTTACAACAGAAAGCTGCAGTGTCATAGCTCAGATTCTTGGCACAGGTATCATGTTGATTATCTTTTATGTCAACTTGACACAAGCTAGTGTCATTGGAAAGATGGACTCTCAATTAAGAAAGTGCCTCTGTAAGAAAGGCCTATAGGCAAACCTATTAGGCATTTTCTTGATTGGTGCGGAAGGGCCTAGATAGCCATAGGTGGAATCAGCTCTTGTCAGGTTGTCCTGAACATTTAAGAAAAAAAGCCTGAATAAGCCATGAGTGAGCAAGCCAAATAAGCAGCATCCATCTATAGTCCCTGCCTGGAGTTCTTGCCCCAACCTGCCTCCATGATGGATTATATACTGTTAGCTGAAATAAAGACTTTTTGTCATGGTATTTTATCACAGTAACAGAAACCCAAGACAGCTGCCAATTTTGTCAGTCCATAGTTCCAACCTCAGTCCAGCCTCTGCCTTTCTTATCACATGACTTCTCATGTCCCTGTATTGACATGCTATTTTCTTTTCCTAATAAAGACACTAGGGAGACTGGATTAGGGATTGCCCAAATGACTGCAATTTAATTTTATCTCTAAAGAACTGATTTCTAAATAAGGTCGGTTTTCAGATTCTAGAGTACTAGAATTCCAACATATCTTTTTTTCTTTATTATTTTATATTAATTACAGTTTATTTACTTTGTATCCCAGCTGTAGCCTCCTCTCTCATTCCTTCCCAATCCCACCCTCCCTCCCTCATCTCCTTCCTCCCCTCTCTAAGTCCACTGATGGGGGAAGTCCTCCTCCCCTTCCATCTGATCCTAGCTTATCAGATCTCTTCTGTGGCCTCGCAAGCCTGCTCCTCTCTTGGTGGGGGGAGGAGGAGGTCAAAGGGCTAGTCATTGAGTTCATGTCTGAGACAGTCTCTGTTCCCCTAACTAGGGAACCCACTTGGATACTGAGCTGCGATGGGCTATATCTGGGCAGCGGTTCTAGGTTATATCCATTCATGGTCTTTGGTTGGAGAAACAGTCTCAGAAAAGACCCCTGAGCCCAGATATATTTGGTCCTTGTGGTGCTCCTGTCTGCTCCAAGTCATACTAACTCTCCCTTCTTTCATATGATTCCCTGCACTCTGCCCAAGGTTTGGTTATAAGTCGCAACATCTGCTTTGATGCACTGCTAGGAAGAGTCTTTCCGGGGCCCTCTGTGGTAGGCTCCTGTCCTGTTACTTGTTTTCTCCTATTTCCAATGTCCATCCCATTTGTCATTCCAAGTGAGGATTGGTCATCTTACCCCAGGCCCTCTTTCTCGTTTATCTTCTTTAGGTGTACAGATTTTAGTATGTTTATCCTATCTTATAGGTCTAGTACCCACTTATAAGTGAGTATATACCATCTGTGTCTTTCTGCTTCTGGGATATCTCACTCAGGATGATCATTTCTAGGTCCCACCATTTGCCTGCAAAGTTCATGATTTCCTTGTTTTTACTTGCTGAGTAGTATTCCATTGTGTAAAAGTACCACAATTTCTGTATCAATTCCTCAACTGAGGGACATCTGGGCAACATATCTTTTATGAAGGAGACGCATACACAAGTGAGAACCCAGTATCTCATGTTCATATTCCTACTTTCTTAGAAGTCAAATAGTAACTGAAAACAGTTCTGAGGTTGTGCTTCATAGATTGCTACAAATTTATTTTCACCTGTGTGTGCATGTGTGTGAGTGTGTGTATGTGCATGCCTGTGTGTATATGTGTGTGGGAGCATGTATGCATCTGTGTGCATTTGTTTGTGTTGCATGTGTCCCCATGTATAGCTTACTTACTCAATTGCTCTCCATATTAGTTTTTAAGACAGTTACTCACTGCATCTTTACCAATCCCAACAATGCTCCTGTCCCTATCTTCCCAATGTAGTATTGCAGATTCAGGCTAATGCACCAGGCTTTGTACACAGTAGTGATAATCTGAATTCAAGTCCTCGTGCTTACCTGGCAAGCTCTTTTGCATTCTAAATATGTATTTTCTATTTTTTCTTAGTAGCAAGTAGTTATCAACCGTTATTAAAATTACTTAAGGACAAAAATGTTATGGTCAGAACCAAAGGATGATTGTACTGACTGCATCTCAGGAAACAGGCATGACCACACCTAAACTTGCTTTGCTTTCCTCATTTTCTCTCTCAAATTTCAAATCTACTGTTTCCCCTTCCTTCCAGCATGATGCTTCTTTTAGAAGAATACATGTTTCTTTTGCTCACAGAAATATTCCCTCAAACCAGATTGGGGTGTCAACGAAGTAATTCAAAACTTGAAGCTTTCATTTCAGAATGAGATAGAAATGTAATTAATGAAACCAGTCACCTGTGCAAATACAAAACTATTCCCTGGGAACATCAAACTCTGCTCTCAGTGATCTCTCGAGAACCATGCCTGCCCAGGACTGTGGTTAATAAACCAGATAAAAGAGACATACAATCCAGAGATAGACACTGGTTTGCATATTGGATAAATTAATTTTTCATAACTTTGTTCAATTTCTCTTAAACTTTTTGTTTAATTTTTCTCATCTGTGAAGTACTTTAGTGGGACTTAGTTCATGTAATTATAAAAATTAAATGAAAGATTTTATCCATAATCCAATAGTGGTATTAACAATAGGTGGTGGTGGCTGTAATTCTAACTGTAGAAAGAGTAATTGTTATGGTAGTAATCATACTATACTTATGTCATTGCTCTGGTAAAGTATGTGAAATGATCTAAAAAGGAGAAAAGAAGTTTATTTTGGCTTATGGTTTCCAAGGTTCCAATTCTCTTCGGAGCAAACTGTTTACATCATAGTACCTAAGAAGAAAAAATGAAAGAGAAGAAGGTACTAGAATCACATACCCAGTAACTTACTTCTCCTAACAATGTCCAACTTCCAGTGTTTGCACATGTGTGTACATGTACTCTAACAATACCATTGCCAGCTGGTGGCCAAGCCTTCACTACATGAGCTGTTGAGAAACCATAATAATGTTGTCAGTTTCAATACATATGTCAGAATAATAAGCAAAGCACAAGAAAAATAATGTCAAAGGGCACTTATGACTCATTATGCTGCAGCTGTTCCCTGAATGAATCTAAATTATCTACTCTTGATAGATATCAACCCTACATACTTCTTTGAACTACTGTATCTCAAGAACCATTAAAATCACCAAAGTCCATTTTGTAATTTGAGCCCATCACTTATCAGCCAATGTGCTATTTATATAATTGGACTTTTAAATGTCTTTTTTATAGATCAAAACAGAACAGCTTCTTAAATGTATCGTTAGTATTATAAACACTTGGTATTCTGGTATATACATCAATCTGTGTCACTCTTTAAAAACTGAGTTCCAGGAAGTAGGAAAGGAAGCCACCCCCTGCACTATTATTATTATTACAATGAATGCAAAGTTCTCACCCTTCTCTCCCCCCCCCCCGTGTCTTTAGCTAGACCCAATGAAACTGTGTTAAGCCTGAGCACCTTTAGTTCCTGACAGTCAAAAGTAGGACTAGGAATTCAGACAAAAGTTAAAATGTATCATATGTGGGAAAAAGGGAGAGACATTAAATTTAGCTATCATAGACAAATATAAATTTAAGTGTTCTGTTAAAATACTGAAGTTGAATTAGTGACATTGAAATTTAAAGGTTTTTAAGAGCAACTGTTAGTTTTTTTAGTTGATATTGTTAGGTTTTTAGTTGATAGGTTCAAAATAAGGAACAGCTAGGAAAAAGATACTAATAATAAATAGAAAAGTGTGAAGATAGATTGGCAAAGTTATTTAAAACATACTAACAGAATAATTGAAGAGATAGATATTTAGCTAGTGTATACACAGAGCCTTCACCCTTATGTTTCAGCATCTTTGGTACAGGAAGGTATTCTAGATGTTATCAAAAGAAAAATGTAAACAGCAATCCCTTTATCTCGGATGGTGTACTACCTGCAAGAATGCAAGGGCAATGATAGCATAAAGCTTGTGGGAGTATCCAACCAATAACTTACTTGACTTAAGGACTACTCCATGAGATGGAACCCATACCTGACTCTGCTTGAGTAACCAGAGACTAGATAGCTCAAGGACCTAGAATAAAACCAAATAATACTTAAAGAAAAGTAATAATGACTACCAATAATATTCTGCCATACTTATAAATCAGTGTGTTGTTCAGCCATTATCAGGGAATCTTTCTCCTACAGCAGACTGGATCAAGCATTGAGACCAAACACAGCCAAACAACATACAGAGAGTGAGATACCTTAGAACACTCAGCCTAAATGGGATGTTTCCATCAAATCCCTCCTCTCAGAGTTCAGGGAATCCCATAGAAAATGAGGCAAAAAGAATGTAAGAGCCAGAGGGGATGGAGGGTACCAGGAAACAAGGCTCTATAAATCAGCTAAACTGGGGGCACATGAACTCTCAGAGACTGAGGCAACATGCAGAGGGCCTGCAAGGGTCAGCACCAGGTCCTCTGTGTATATAACAAGGCTTCTACTTTAGTGTTTTTATGGTATTTCTGAGTGTGGGTCTGAATTTTGTGCCTTCTCTTGGTTTCTTCTCCTTCTGTTGGCTTGTCCTGTCCAACTTCGATGTGATAGTTTTTGTTCTATCTTATTATGTTTTATTTTGTTATAGTTTTAAAAAGGAAAATAGGAAGGAAGAAAAGAAGGACAGAAGGAAGGAAGGAAAAGGTTAACAACTGTCACTTATACCTGTTGGGAAAGAGAAAAACAGTTTTGTTCAATAGAGTAACAATAGAGTGGCAGGCTTCATGTTTAAGAGTAGTTAACCAATATATAATGGACTCGACATTTTTGTGTGTGCTATTATTTGGTTACAGTTTTGTGTTTTGTTTTTGTTTCAACTTTTTGTATGTTGTTTTGTTTTCTTGGTCTGGGAGGGTTTGGTATTGTGTTAGGATTTTGGTGATTTTCTTTTTTCTTATTGAGAAAGAACTTAAAGTTGGGTGGGTAAGGATAAGAAGAGGATCTGGAAGCACTTGGGTGAGTGGAAGATTATGATCAATTTATGCTTAAATCTTAAAATTGTTTTAAATAATTAAAAATGATTAAAAAAGAAAAATGGAGACTTCTTCATGTAAGCCATAAAGAATTTTGCTTGGTTAAATATCGACCAATATGTGATGCTAGAATACTTTCTTAAGGGCGACATGTGCACCTACTTGCCAGAAGTCACAAAAGGATAAAGTGAAGAAAATTACACCATAGAAGCCCCCAGGACAGACAAAATGAGATCACACCACAGGAGCTCTCAGATTAGATAAAGTGGAATGATCACTCCTTATAAGCTTTTAGGTCTCTTGGATGAGATGCTTGAAGTCACAAAGAAGATTAAAATGTTCGGGGCTAGCAAGATGGCTTTAGTAAGAAAAGGCACTCGTCACACAGACCCAATGACGTGGAATCCACAGTGAAAGGTGGAGAGAAATAACTTCCAAAAATTGACCTCTAACCCCACAGACATGCTGTGGCAAGCACACGTGTGCTGATACACATGCCCACACAAATAATACTTTACGCTTAATAAAACTCTCCGATGGAGTTCTGTTTACTTAAGTGTATATAATTCACAAGCTACTTCAAAGTGACACAAAATGTTTAAATCTTAGGTCAGAAAAAAGCATTTCTCAGGAAATTATTAGCAAAAGAAAGGCAGAAAAAACAATTTATGTTAATAAATATAAATTACTAATATTGACTGAAAAGATATAGAAAACCCAACTGTATTCTAACACACATTATATTGGTAAGTTACTATGTGCTGCTTGATCTCACCACGCACGTGGCCCTGGAAGCAGTGTTGTCCCTTTCCCTTATTTCAGACCCAATTGCACTTGTCTCTAAGTGCTCTCCAATACCCCTTCTATAGGTATTGGGATAACCCCCAAACTTTATAGCCGGAGGAGAAAGAAAATGGATGAAGATGCCGTTTCCTTAAAAAGAGCTAGCAGAGACCATCACCACTGTCCACCTCCTGACACGAAGAGGCCCCCAGTAGGAGCAGAAGGCAGGGAGCTCAGCCGCTGGAAGCCCATCTGCGCAGAGAAGCTCAGTCAGGAACTCCCCGCGATGCTTCGTTCTCTGCAAAGTGTTTGTAAGCCCCCGCCTTGGTGACAGTTTCTCTTGTTTGCTTTCAGTCTCACTGCTCCATCAGCTCTGCTGGGTGTTGGAAAGACCAATTTGATGGTGGTTTTCTCTCCACCTGCTCCTTTCGCTTTTTGCTGTTCGCTCTTTTGCCTTTGCTTGCTGTAGGCTTAATGAGGCTCACTCATTCGAAAATGATCTGAATAATCACAGATCATTCTTTGGACCATACAGAATATGTACCCCATAACAAAATTAATAAATTAAAGCAGTGATCAAAAGTCCCCTTTTCTCTCACCTTAAGATCCAGCTATACCATACTTGAGACCTACACAGAGAAACTTGTTCAACCATGTTCACTGTTGCTGCATTCATAATAGTCAGAAATTGGAAACAGACTAGATGTTCATCAACAGATGAATGGATACACCATGTAATATTACCTAGCTGCTTAAAACATGAAAATTTCAAGTAAATGGTTGGAGCTAGGAAAAAAAAAACACTAAGTGAGGTAGTCCTCCCCCACCAAAAAGAAACCCAAATATGATATGTATTCACTTATCTATGGATGTTAGTGCTTAAGTCTTCCATAAACAGCCCACACTCCATGTAAACACAGAGGTTGGGATAAAGAGTAACAGACCATAGGTAGGGATGATCTGCCCGCAAAGGGGAAACAAGATAGTTATTGATGGACTTGGGGGTGGAATCAGGGGAATGGAATAGAAAGAGCAAATAGTGAAGGGAGGGAGTAGGGAAGGAGAAAGGGAATACAGGGAGGGACAGTCAAAACTAAGGGTCATTTGAAGGGTCATGTGGAAACACAATAGAGTAGAAGCTTCCTAAAATATAAGTGTTTGAGAAAGCAATCTAAATAGAATTGTCAAATAGGAGAGACAGAACTCCATCTGGATGTGGACATCTCTCATTACCAAATAAGCTTGCATTCTGGGAATATGTTACATTTAATAGAGTTCTTCGCCAAAGGGATCCCTGGCAATCCCCAAACAACCCAGGCTATTGCTAAGGCTATTGATTGCTCTTCACAAACTGATGGTAAGGCCCTGTTGCTGAAGACAATGCCTACGCAACTTATTGAACATGGAGAATTCAAGCTGGTGTCTAAATAAAGCTTTCACTCCTACTAACTAGTGTTCACGGTACTGGAAGGTGCACTGCATACTACCAGAGGAGAAGTTCAAGCACCAACCCAGCGAACAATGACCTACCTCCAACATGTGCTGGAATAACAGTGGCACAAAGTTTGTGGGAGCAACCAAAGAATATCCAATTGGATATAACCCCCACTCTAAGAGATAGAACCCATCCCCATCACTACTAAAGTGACCAAGATCCCGAGACTATATAGGCCAGAAACCTGGGAGAAAATCAAATACTGCTCTTCTGCTAAAAGAACATAACAACAAAACAACTCCTAATGAAATTCTGCTGTACTTGTAGATCAGTGCTTTGACCACTTACATCAGAGAAGCTCCCTCCTGCAGCAGATGGGCACAATAACAAAGTCCCATAGCTGGGCAATGCGCAAAGAGTGAGAGCTTGGAACACTCCATTCTTAACGGGATGTCTGCATCAGATACTCTGCTCATGGCTCAGGGAACTCTGTGGAAAAGGAGGCACACCGAATACAAGAACTAGAGGGGCTGAAGGACAGTAAGGATAAAAGACCTTCTACACATAACATGAGTGGTGCACACATAAACTCACAGAGCGCGGCAGCATTTCAGGGTCTACGTGGGTCTAGGTCACATAGGGTCTCATCACTGCGACAGAAAGTGCACACAAGCCCCAACTCTAACCCAGAAGCTATCTCCAGCTGATAACTATTTACAAAGGAAAAACTAGTTTTCTCCAACAGTCTCAGGGTACTCAAACTACTTGTAAGGGTAGGTCTTATGCCCAGAAGTAGATGGGAAAGACAAAATAAACTCAACTGCAGTTTTGGAGGTTTTTTTTTTGTCTCATAATACTTTGTCCGGGCCTTTTGTTTTCTTATTTGTTTGTTTTCTTTTTTATTTGCTTGTTTTTTTAAACCTTACAAGTCTTTAGAAAATATATTATGATTTTCAGTTTTGTGGGGTTTTTTGAGACTTCTGTGTGTGAAAACTTGTGTGTCTCTGCGTCTATATGTATTTCTTGTGCTTTTTAAAACTTTTTTCTGTGTCTCCATTAGTGTTTACTCTATCCCAGTGTGTTGTTTATCTTATTATTATTATTTTATAAGTTTATTTGTTTCCTAAGGAAAGAAAGAAAGGTATGGATCTAGATGGGAGGTGAGGTGGGGGAGAATGTGGGAAGGAGAAACTTTGATCTGAATATAAAGTATGATAAAAGTCTAAATGACCTCAGAAACTGAAAACAGGAAAAGACTGTCATCCAGCGTTTTAGCCCTTATGTCTTCAGAGTCATTTGTTGTGTTTATTGATTAATTCTCATTACTTTATTTGTATCTCTGATTAGGAAACACTGTGCTCCTGTCCCCAGCAGCACCCATCACACTTATCTCCCCACCTGCACAGTGATCATGAATTTGATTGGTGCTTCATCAATCATTAGGAAGAATTTTACAAAATTCGTGTGAAGCAGATATTAATATCACAGATGTACAAGGTAGGATCGAGCAGCTTGGAGAGCATCGTAGTGCGTGAGACACTCCTCATCTTGCTTTCTCTCCTTATCTGGAGCTCCTTCCCAGTCTACATTCTCGGTTTCAATTATTTCACCAGGAGGGTTATAAACCTGTCTGAAAACCCCTGCTCGTAACTGGCAGATGTGGAAACCAAAATTCATTTTTTCTGCCTTTCAAACTCATTTCTATTATGATGACACTATTTTTATGGGACATTAGGGAAAGAGGCTTCCAGAAGGATTCATTTCCACTTTGTGCCCTGAGGAAGAGAATTTACAAAAAGATTAGAGAAAGATTTCCTGTTAGACACAGCTGACGCATCTAAAACTGTGCTTTGTGTGAGATTTCCTAGATTCCAAATGAACAGTACACGGTCCATTCGGAGAGACCAAAGCTGCAACTGGCATCACTCGTGGCTGACATGACCCACAACTTCCGGAAAAACTGAGGAGGCATCAGTTGAATGACAAATACTGTTTTCAAAGAAATCAGTCAGACTGATCACCATTATGTTTTTTAAGGATCAGGTAAAGGATATGTCTTCTAGCCATAAACAGGAGTACAACCATTATCAATTACTACACACAGACCCTATCAAAGCACTTTACATTTGTTTCGTGCTTTCTGTTTTTAACAGCCTTGCAAATCCTTTATAACCATTATGTCCTTTAATGTAAATAGCAGTGGACTAAACTCATAGAAGAATAATATTTACAGCTTGCTTGCTTGAAAAATCACTTCAAAAACTTGCCGCTGTTACATTGGTTTCACATTTGTACCTTGCATGCTACCTGATGATTTCACTTCCAGGGCACAGCAAGAGGTTTATCCTGAATTTGTTTAATCCTAGGCAGGGAGTCTGCTGACCTTAGTAGAGGTTTACTTCCTGGTCAGCAGTGAATATTCTAAAATTGAATTTCATGAGTTAGGGAACATAGTCTCTTGTACAAAGGTTGTGAGCGAGCTCTGAAATATTTCTACTTCCTGGCCAGTGCACACAATTAAGCCAGCATTAGGAAAAGTCCATCTGGCTAGTCAGGCATTTGTCCAAGAAAAATATTTTTTTTTCTTGTGTGGACATTAAAAAAAAATTTCTTAGAGGAGTCTGAAGCTGCACTTTGTTTCTATGCGTTCTCAATGGCAAACATGACTGCCACCAAGGCAAATTATAAAGTACACACGAAGGCTCTAGTTAGGCACCAGCTCAAATTCTCCATGTTTAGTCAGTTGTATAGGCATTGTGTTCAGCAAGAAGACTTTACTATCAGTTTGTGGAGAGCAACCAATAGCCTTGACAATAGTCTGGGTTGTTTGGAGATTACCAGGGGCCCCTTTGCCCAAAAACTCTATTAAATGTAACCTATTCCTAGAACTGGAAACTTCATTTGGTAACGAGAGATGTCCATGTCCAATTGGAACTCTGTCTTCCCTATTTGGTAATCTATTTAGATCACTTTCACAAACATTTACATTTTGGGAAGCTCCTACTCTATTGTGTTTCCACATGACCCTTCAAATGACCCTTAGCTTTGGCTGTCCCTAACTGTATTCCCTTTCTCATCTCCTCCTCCCTCTCCTCCCGATTTGATCTTCATGTTATATCTCCCTGACTCCATCCCCTTGTCAACAATAAATATCTATTCTATTTCTGCTTCCTAGGGAGATCAATCCCGCACAGTTTGATGGTCAACCACCCCAGACTTCAAAAAGTCTTTTCCAGGATTGTGTTATAGTTTTCAAGCGCAACTTAATGTTCACTAACTGATACACAATTAAGGGAAACTTTAACCAATACATACTTAAGCGATGGTAGAGAAGAAATCTGTACAAGCACAACCTTTAGATAATTAATTGATAATTATATTTTAATATTCATATTTTGTACTTTTAGTATTATTATGACAGTGTCGTCCTTGTATGAAGGGTAGATTCACTATTAGAAATTATTTAGGGTGTTGCTAGAAGGACATTGTTTCAGTTTAAAAATAACATTTTAAAAATATCTTCATTGACATTTTCTTCACTGTGTCAAGTTGTTCCTTTCTTAAGATCTCATGATGAAAGAATGAGGTTTTCCATAGACCCTCAAGCTTAGTACTCAACAGTGGCATGTGTACGTAGTTTTCCTTGTTGCCTAAAAGCAACAGGCACAGCTTAGGTCTTCCCCACTGTAGCTAGCATCCAGAACAGTACCGGATGCTTAATAAATAAATAGTTTCTTTTTGCAGTAAAGTTTTCTCTTTATCAAATATGAATGTTCACTTAAGTCAATTGTCAAAAAATTCTGAACTTGCTGATTAATATTCACAAAATGCCGTAATTCTAACTCTTCAATTTTCCAATGATGATTTTCTGACAGGAATAAAGATTAGGTGCAATGCAGCACATCACAAGACTCTACCTTTCAAAAAAGCCTAAATGCGTGGTGTATTGTATCAATCTGACCATGATGGGAAATGAGGACAAGTTCAAATTAACTGGAAAGTGGTATTTATCTGCAATAACCAGCAGGATCAAGGCAGGGGTTTTTGGAAAAAGGAGTTGTTTGCAGTTCTGCAGTGATGGCAGGATGAGCTATTACCAAATGCCAGTCCAGAGTCAAGGGGCATAGCCACTCTCAATCAGCACTGCTGTACATCCTGGTACCCAAAATGAAAGGAACATATTTGGAGGCTCCCTTCCCCTACATACAGCCTAAATGACATATTTCCCCTTTGGAAGTGGAATCTCATCCAAAATTTATCTCACTAGGACAAAAACGTATATCTTAGGCACTGAAGGATTTTTGTTGGAGACAAGTTTGATGACAATAGGAGAAGAGGAGACTTGGCTGGAAAGCTTTCAGGCATCAGAAAGCACTTGGGTTGCCTTGGATTCATCCTGAATACAGATGAGGGTTTTGTTGAATGGACTCTGCTGCACTTTGTAGTTGTGTCAGTAAACAGAGGCCTGGCAAAATGCCCCAAATATAAAGGCAATGCATTATTTTACTTAGACAGTTCATTTGCTCCTGCCTAGGTTTGAATATTCTTTCTGTTGGCCCAGTACTGACTTGATTTACTTACTGAAAGACAAATGAATTCTGACTTAAACTGAAAATTCACTCTCATTCTACACATGGAAATAGTCAGTGCAGTAAGGAAGGTGTTGGGGAGAAAAGAAAAAAGGCATGAACTAGTGAAATGGGAAGGGAGAAAAGAAAAAGAGAAAAAGGATGTAAGCAGAAATCTATTGCCAAGGATATTTAGGTTTGCCTGAACTTTTTCATTATACTCACAAGAATGTAATGACATTGCATTTCACACAAACAAAAGTACACTTTGAGTTAGTGCATATGGGGTCAGGAATTCTTAGCTGCCTATGGCATGCAGATTTAGTTTGGATATAAAATGTGAACACATTAGTACTTAGCTTTACTTGAAGGGTAGATGTGGATTCTAGAACTATAGTCCAGATATTAATTTGTATGCACAACGTGATCTTCTCTTTAGAAGAAACTCAACTTCAGGCAAAAGAAGAGAAGCAGTTTCATGCCATATCACTTCACTACCACAAAGATAACCTTTAGCACAGACTATAAGTAACTATGATGACAAAATTGAAGGTTTTGCAAGATCTCAGGAACACACTACTATGAATTGTACCAGGGCAGTTTATAGCAGAAGCAAACAGGAAGCCTGTCCATTTCTTATGATTTTTAATTAAATTCTTTAATAATTACACTTTATTCACCTTATATATCCCTGTAGTTCCTTCCCCCCATCCCAATCCCTCCCTTCCTCCCCCCTCTGCACCCGTGTCTCTCCCTAAGACCACCGATAGGGGAGGTCCTCCTTTCCCTCCCTCCGATCCCAGTCCATCAGGTCTCATCAGGAGTGGCTTCATTGTCTTCCTCTGTGGCCCGGCAAAGCTGCTCCCCCATCAGGAGAAGGTGATCAAAAAGCAGGCCAATCAGTTCCTGTCAGAGACAGTCCCTGTTCCCATTACTATGGAACCCACTTGGACACTGAATCGCCATGGGCCACACCTGTGCAGGGGTTCTAGGTTACTTCCATGCATGGTACCTGTTGGACCATCAGTCTCAGGAAAGATCCCTGTGCTCAGATCATTTGGTTTGGTTGCTCTCCTTGTGGAGTTCCTGTCTTCTCTAGATCCCACTATTTCCCACTCCTCTCATAAAATTCCCTGCACTTTGCCCAAGTGTTAGCCATAAGTCTCAGCATCTGCTTTGATAGTCTGCAGGGCAGAGCCCTTCCGAGGCCCTCTGTGGCAGGCTCCTGACTTGTTCCCTGCCCTCTACTTCTTCTGATGTCCATCCTCTTTGCCCTTCTGGATAGGATTGAAGCCTGTCCATTTTATAGCATTCATGGCCATCTAAGTTCTCAGATTATCTACCTTGGAGAAATAGAACAGCTTCAAACTTTCCCACAATCTTGGCTTTGGTATTGTGAATATTTGGGAGCTATGCTTTTGGTGATGGCAAGAAGCACTTTTGAAAAGTTTTCTAGAACCAAGTTCATCATCATGGTACTCAAGCGAGAAACCTCTTTGGAGTTATCTGAGACATCCCTGGAGACCCGTTAGAAAAAGAGTTGTGAATTTTGCAGTGGAAGAAGAAGGTGAAACTAGAGAAACACTATTCTTCTAACTGTACCACCATTAATAGAGTTGAACTAGTAAAAAAAAAAAACAAAATACATACTGAAAAGAAACAGATAAAAATTTTGAAGCTTCTAAAAGACTAAAACAAAATACGTTTATTTATATGTGAAACGTTTCTGTTTTTCAGCCTCAGTGCCAAGAACAGATCATGAGCATGTCACACAAAACTACAGAATGAACCACAAATAACTAAGACTTGCCAGACAGCACAGGTTTTACTGTGGGCCAGATTTGCATGTTACATCTTCAGCATACACAGCAGCTGTACCACCAAGAGCACATCTGAGGAGAATCCTGAGCGGGGGAAGAATGATTTTACTATTGAGAACAATTCAGCAAATTCACTTGAGTTTCATAGTCTCCAGTATTAATATTCCCAGAAGCAAGCAAGTAAGAAAGAAGGAAGGAATCCCACTAGCAAACTGTACCATGCTTTTCCAGTAGACACATTTTTCTAGAGTTCTTACTCATGATTGAAAGTGTCAAAATTAAAGTGAGCTCTAGAATATTACAGTCTAGGCAATGAATTTATAAGTCATTCAGAATGTTGAAAATAATGCCCAATGGAAGGGGGATAAAGATATTACTATTCTACTTAGAACTTTTGAATTCCTCAACTTCACTCTCCAAAGTTTCACAGACCATACATCAGTATACGCGGCTTGAGAAAAAGTCAGGAGTCAATTAGTCTCATGAAATCACAGGATATAGGACTCCAATAAAATACCCATAAGAGATTACGGTTAAAACTATAACAAACCATTCTCAGTTGACTTCGCTATGTTAAATAATACTACCCTAGACCCCATTTTTGAAATTCAATGTCCATATGGCTTCCATATCTACCATGTGCACTAGCACAGTCCTTATACAAGTTATTAGCTGTTTTGAGCAATTTTACTGATCTCATTACAGAAAATAAGAACATATTACTAAGCAAATATAAGAGTAATGAAGTATCTATTTATCAGCACTGGAGGGTCCAATAAACTCTTTACCAACGGTGCATACAGTCGTGGCTTCTACTGATGCTGTTATATCAACCACTTTTACTGTCACTGTTGCTGTTACCAATGGTCAGTAAACTAAGATAAGCAAAACAAATTCTGTATATGACCAAACAGGGTTCACTTAGCAACTATTAAAAGGAAAGAATAAAAATAATGACTGTAAATTCTATGTATTGAATAGTGAGTACTAAATTTGTCTCTGGGAGAGCATCATGGAATTAAAATGAGTTTGGCATGCTTGCAGCATTGTTGATTAAAAGGCATAAGGAGTCTCTTCTCTCTTTAGCCATTTTGTCTTTCGAGAAGTCTACCCAAAATATGCTAGAATATAAATATCACAGAACAGTTGTATATGGCAGTATTCTTGAGGGCTTTTGACTATCTGGAATTTGGCGACTATAAATGGTATAATAACACAGCAGTGATATGTTAAGCATTGTAACATATTTATTAAGCCCATAAAATGGTGTACACTCTTAGAATTTAGGCAAGATCTCAGCATCCAGATGCTTACAACATATCTGTAAATATGGTTACTGGAGGAAATGGCTGGATAGTTACCTTATTGGTGGATATTTCCCTGGTAAGCATGAAGTCTTGGATTCAGGCCCAGAACTGAAAAATAATTTTAGAAGGAACAAAAAGTAAAGTATACATAAAATAGCAACACATCTAATGAAATATTAGTTCAGCAAAGAGCCAAGTAGTACGAGACTTTGAGCCCCAACAGGAAGCAAGAGGTAAAGGCAAGACTTTCTAGTTAAGAGCTTTACCACAAACAAAAGCACACAAGAAGGATCCAGCTTTACAGGTGTGTCAGAACTGTAGTCACATCACTGGTTTTCAAATCATTTGAAAAATTATACATTCTAAAATTGCATAGAAGTCAACAAACTGGTAACTTGAAAAATTCTCTGTGGAGAAAATGTCAGTATCAGATGTGTGGATGGCAAAGACTGCAGACAGGAAACATGTCTGGGAGGCCATAATAACCTGCATGAGACAGAAAAGAGTTTGAGCAGAGGTAACTTCAGGGGAGAGAAAGATATGTTCTAGTCAGAAAAGCCTGAAGGAGGGTAAGAAGGTGTGTGACTTCTCCCAGAGAGATCTAAACAAATGCCTGTTTATCCAAATAGAGAATCAATGACAGAGCATAGAACCAATTGTACTAAAGCCAAATTTGGTGAACCAATGAGTTTCCTGGGGTTACTTACAGGAGTATGGATGATACAAAAGTAGATATGTCACCAAAAAAAATCCCACCATAATTGTGAGACAGCTCATGAAAGCTGCTTTTCTGGAGCTTTCTGCATCATGGTTTACAGGCATCTCAAGTAGGAGGAGAGTCATGTACAGACATGTGGGCTGGTCAGATAGAAGCCTTTTTCTAGTAGTTTTTACTGTCTGTATAACCTTGGGAGAATCCTCATGAATCTTGTAAGTTTCAAGAACTTCCAGAGACTGGTGAGAGATTTCTATCTAGTGTACCAAAGAGCCTCCCTCTGGGATGGAATGTTTCAATTCTGATGAAATTATCACACAGCAGCAGGCTATATTAACTGACTAGATATGATGAAACGATGAGTATCTGTAGAGTTAAAAATGTTATCCCATATTACTTAAGCAGTAGTGCTTCAAAAGAGCTAGAAGGCCCAGTGGAAAACTGTTCCAGAAATGTAGAGAATGATCCAAGGAGAGTGTGACAAAAATGACAACACACAGGTTGAGCTAAAGCTATGACTTTGCAAAATAGCTGCAGCTTGAGTACTACCAGGTTTTATATATGTGGGGGCCTTCAGGAGAAGGTCATAACCTCGCAGGTAAAGACTCATGCTTGGGACCAGGAGACAGTAGGTCACAAAAGCCAATGTTATGCAAGAAGAACTATCTTTAAGAATTTCTTAGGGACCTTCTGTATGTAACATTCATTTTCTGAACTACGGATACAATGAAAACAGTAAGCTATGTTTTCTTTAATAAATTTCTATAATGTGTCTCTTTGTGCCAGACATGGTCTGAGGAGCAGGAAAGAGAGAAGGACAATGAATCAGAAATGAGGGCATCATTCACTGCCTCTGACTCATTTAGTCTGAGCCACTGATGCTTGAAAACGACATCACCCATTCCAAAACTCAAGGCAGGCCAAAGTTGTTAGTACCAGAAAAGTGGACCCTACAGTCAGTCTTTCTGACAAATAATGATTCCAAGGTGATAGTTAGGTAGAGCCGCAGTTAACATATGGCTCCTGCCCTCACAGTTTATCTCTACCCTCTACCCGACCCTATCTCTAAATTTCCACCTTAAGACAAAGAAACGAGAATCACCTCTGACCTTATCTGTTCAGCCTTTCTAAAGATGAGTTAGTGTCACTAAAGTAGATCCCTTCTCTCATGGAGTCTTTAATGATTTAGATAATAATTCAATAATTTAGATATCAGAGAGTGGAAATTCATGCATTTACTTCTATGATTTCACATATATTTCAAGGAATACAGCCAATAAAAACTTTTTTAGAAAAGGTTTTATTCTTTCAGTGAAAGAGGACACTTTAGTTTTAATTTTCAACTGAGTTTTAATTGACACTGAGAACGGCATCATGTCTGCTTCCAGGGAGATCCCTAATTGTGGAAGTCGATTCTAAGTTCATAGCCTCTGCGATGGCTCCCCCTTCTCGTGGCCACTGTTTCTGTGCAGAGCAGAGCTTACTGTCTTCTCCCTCATTGTTTCACCTGCTTTTTTCTCACACATGAAAATGGAGCAGAAATGTGTCAGATGCCACAAACTCAGAAAACTTAGATAGTCCCAGGGGCAAAAAAAAAGTTCTTCATCTGCATTTAGTCAAAAATTGTCCTTGCATTTCAGTGCCAAGATGTACCCAAAGCTTCAAGTCAGACTGCAAAATTCAAAATCCACTTCTCTCATAACATTATGCTAGAAACGAATCAAGCTTCAAGCAATAATGGAGTAGATTATAAGTACAATCCTTGAACTTACAGGGCTTTTTCTATAAAACATTAATTTGTTTACTCAGTGACTTTGTTTATTTGGCTTTTAGGCCTCATCTGCTTTAAAAGACAGCCACTTCAATAAGTATTTGTACCTTACTAGATATACAGAGATGAACAGAGAACCCGGTCACCTAACCACTAGGAGTCCTGATTATTAGATTGATGTAAAATCTCAGTTCAGGACTAGACATGGTCAGAACTGAGACTAAACAGGGCAAGAGGAGTGCTGGAGTGCGTGGAACAAGCTATCCTGTGCAGCTTGCAGGGAAGGGTAGGCATTGCACTATTTTAGGATGGAGCATGGTGAGAACGAATTTGCATTTTAGACAGATCACTATGGTAATGATGGGTTGGAAGGAGGCCATTTGGGAAGCAGGGAGAATGAGGAGGACCAGGATGCTGTAGCATCAGTGGCTAAGCAGAACAGGGAGAAACAGTCATTAGATTTGGGCTGGACAGGGGAAGGGGTTGGTGAGCTGCTTGCTCTGCTCTGCTCACAACCAGGTCATATGCTCAATGTCGGAAGCTTTACCTGTAGGAAAAAAGCGAATCATCTCCCTTTACCCAAGCCCCCTTGTTCCCTGCCCAAACCAAAGCTTAACTTTCTCCTTCAGAGTCCTCATAACAGAAGTGCTCAGCAAAGTGAAGTGGGAGAATCCAACTTGAACTTCACATTTGAACTTGGAACGTAACCCTCCCCTTCCTCCCACTAGGCCTATGTGATAAAAAGACACAAAACCCTGGACGTGGGACAATCTTTAGTTTTTAGTTCTGACATATAGAGGTGACTTTGGTATACCACCCACATTCTCTGAATCTCACTCAGCCCATTAAAAATTGGACTTAGAAGTAAAGTTCCCTCCAGACTTGTGCTGTGGTACATTCTGTGCTTCTGTTCTAGACTTAAATCAATCTCGGGGTAGAAAGGAACTAGAGATTAGCCCCCACAGATGTTCACATCCATGACACACCAGATGACTCTGTGGAAAAGAAAGCCCAGAAGCACAGTAGACACACACAAAAAGTGTTTCTCTAAATAAAGACAAAGACATAAAAAGCGAAGCAACATAGTGAGATTGGGCCGCTGGAAAAGTGCTGCTTTTGAGTTAGGGACCTAAATTTATCGAGAAAATCACTTAAATGAGTTTAACTGGGACTTGGGTGTGGGGAAAGGGCTCGGTCCGGTACCTGTTTCTTCCCTCATCACTAAGTTAACCTGCCGTTTCTCTGGCAATCTTGCAAGGTGATCTTCAGTAAATATCCTTTGTTTATTCAATGGTTCTTTCAGCTTTGCTTCTGCCTGTCTTCCCAGAACAACAGCTTTGCTCTTGGGTATGACTGTAGCTCCCAGTAAGGCTGTGACCTAGAGCTGCTGTGGGACCACTCAGCCTTGACTAATATTGCTTGGTGCTTGGTGGCAGTTAGCTTTCCATCCTAACCTGTCCTGTTTGCGTTCTTCACACTCCTGTTTTCCATTTGCAACTGACAGGAAGTAGAAACACTGCTTTTCTTTTTCTTTTTTCTTCTTCTTTTTTTATTCTGTATTATTTATTTATTTATTTGTTTGTTTATTTATTTATTTATAGTTACAGTTTATTTACTTTGCATCTCAGCTGTAGCCCCTCTCTCATTCCTTCCCAATTCCTCCCTCCCTCCCTCATCTCCTCCCTACCCCTCTCTAAGTCCACTGATAGTAGAGGTCTTCCTTCCCTTCCATCTGACCCTAGCTTATCAGGTCTCTTCAGGACTGACTGCAATATACTCCTCTGTGGCCTAGCAGGCTTGTTCCTCCCTCGGGGGAGGGGGGATCAAAGAGCCAGCCATTGAGTTCATGTCAGAAACAGTCCCTGTTCCCCTTACTAGGGTACCCACTTAATATTGTGCTGCCATGGGCTACATCCGAGCAGGGGTTCTAGGTTATATCCATATATGGTCCTTGGTTGGAGAAACAATCTCAGAAAAGACCCTTGTGCCCAAATATATTTGGTCCATGTGGGGCTCCTGTCCTCTCCAGGTCATACTAACTCTTCTTTCATATGATTCCCTGCACTCTGCCCAAGTTTCAGCATCTGACCGAGGGCAGAATATATAAAGAACTAAAGAAGTTAAAAAGCAACAAATCAAGCAATCCAATTTTAAAAATGGGTTATGGAGCTAAACAGAGAACTCTCTGTAGAGGAATATAGAATAGGAGAGAAACAGTTAAAGAAATACTCAATGTCTTTAGCCATCAGGAAGATGCAAATCAAAAAGACCCTGAGATTTTACCTTACACCCACCAGAATGGCTAAGATGAATAACTCAAGTGACAACACATGCTGGAGAGGTTGTGGAGAAAGGGGAACCCTCCTCCATTGCTGGTAGGAATGCAAACTTGTACAACCACTTTGGAAATCAATCTGGTGCTTTCTAGACAATTAGAAATAGTGTTTCCTCAAGACCCAGCTATACCACTCCTAGGCATATATCCAAAAGATACTCAAGTATACAACAAGGACATTTGCTCAACCATGTTTGTAGCAGATTTATTCATAATAATCAGAACCTGGAAACAACCCAGATGTCTCTCAACATAGGGATGGATACAGAAATTGTGGTACTTATATATAATGGAATACTACTCAGCAATTAAAAACAAGGAAATCATAAAATTTTTAGGCAAATGGTGGGATCTAGAAAAGATCATCCTGAGTGAGGTATCCCACAGCAGAAAGACACACATGGTATATACTCACTTATAAGTGGACACTAGACCTGTAAGATAGTATAAACATACTGAAATCTGTACACCTAAAGAATATAAACAAGAAACAGGACCCGGGGCAAGACGATCAATCCTCACTTAAAAAGACAAATGGGATGGACATTGGAAGAAGGAGAAAACCAATAACAGGACAGGAGCCTACCGCCGAGGGCCTCTGAAAGACTCTACCTAGCAGTGAATCGAAACACTGCTTTTCAATGCTGAAGCTAGAAAGATATAGACTCAAAACTGATGCTGAAAGGTATTCTGTTGAGAAAAATCTTAAAAAAAAAAAAAAGACGAGGTCAGGGGGGAAAAAAAGCCCTGAAAATATTTAAATATATTCCATTCTGTTCTAAAATTTGTTTCTTACTTTGCAAAATTTTCTTCAGTTTTAAAAAAATTTCAACTCTAATTTCTTTCCTTCTTTTCATTTTTTCTCTTTCTCTCTCTCTCCCTCTCTCTTTCTTTCTCAGCTTGTAATTAGTTCGGAATGGGTTTGCATATTTTCCATACAAAAATTCTTTGTGCTATAGTAACTTTTACTATAAGGAAAAGTGAAAGAAGTAATTTTCTTATTTCATTCATGTTATAAGAAAATTGAGTATCTGAATGCTGGTGTCATGCCAGTCATCTCCCCCTTCCATATGTCTGTCTCTGTGTCTATCAGTTTCTATTGTATGTGTGAGTGTATGTATGTATATATATATATATATATGTATATATGTTCAGTTGTCCATTTATCTGTCCTTCCATATAGCCTCTGAGTCACAGTAATCTTTGAATCAAATATAGTAAACTTTTCCAAGAGAAAAAAAGGGAAGGTTTGGGGTGTTGTTAATAAAACAAAACAAGGCTGGGTAAAATTTTGTGAAATTTAATTTTGAAATTTTTCTAATATTCAGTAGCATGTGTGAGGTAAACATCCAGGTATTAAGAGAAGATCAGTGCCTATCAAGAGCACATCTGCATGAGGCATTTTCAGAAAGAAGTGGGTGGGACCTTTCTGCCCATCCATCTTCACACAAAGCCATACACATCATACCAAAGGCATTACAATGAGATGTCACAAGAGTGGCTACTCTGTCTGCTTTTCAAGTTAGTTCTGAGAACAAAAGAAGTTAGTGTTGCTTCCACCTTCAGGAATAATTAGGCACTACCTTCTGGAAGGACAGAGTTCGGGAAGGGGTGAGGATTAAAATAACTGTACATCACGCCTTAGGAGACTTCACAGACCCGAGCAGCTGGGCTTTGGCACACTCAACAAAGTAGTGCTAAATTCTTTATGCTCACACTTCTTCGTGGTAACTAGTCTGATAAATATCATCTTTGCAACTTGTTCTATCATCAAATCAAATATGTAAATTGGGAGAATGTGGCTTATCATGAAGACATAAACAATAATAGAAATTCTGTCTTCAGAAATGAAGGAGGATGGCAAGGAATTTGAAAGCAGGGCTCTTAAGCATTTTGCTTTGTGAAGTCCTTTAGCAGTTTTGTGAGCCCAATAGGGCTCTTCCCTGTCTCAGAAAAAGGCACAGCCATTACCCCAGGTTTCTGACTTAGATATTCATGGATTTCTATTTCTCTTAATTACAAGATTAAACATAAAGAGTTAAATTCTGGTAGCACTGTCTCCCTAGCTCAGAGTTTTTACCCCACTCAAAATTCTTCCTAATACCCATTTTCTTTCTCACATCCAGATCTATACAGGACAGGAAGAAGTTATTTTAAAATCTAAAACGGTCAAATCATATTGGCATTTAACTTTCTGATGGTTCCAGTATAATTTAGCTTAAATAAAATTTAAAAACTTTATCATGATTTTAAGACCTTATACTGCCTCCAAACCAAGGATATAATGTCAGCTAGTGTTTATTGATCATCTACCTACATCTTAGTTTCTTTTCTGCCACTGTGAAAAACATGGCATCTGAAGGGATAAAGGGCTTATTTCAACTTACAGTTCAAGGATGCAGTCTTTCATGGATGCACAATCAAGGAATAAATTACTTGAAGCAGCAGGTCACATTACATTCATAATCAGGAAGCAGACATAGAACAACGTATGTTAGTGTTCACCTCACAAACCATTTCATAGGGAATGGTGCCACTCATTATCTAATCAAGATAATCCTCCACAGACACTCCCAGTGGTTCATCTCCCAGGTGAGTCTACAGTTTGTCTAGCTGACAATTAACACTAACCTTTACACTCTGTTATATTCCTGGGCCTATTCTCATCTCATCTTTTTAAAAGAAAACCATAACTTTCTTATTCATTTTCTCAGGAATACAGGGCCAAGATCAGAGTAAACATTAAAAAAGTATTGATAATGAATGAACAAAAGAATTTTGTTCATTTTACATCTTTCTACAATTCCACAAGTTGTATATACTTTTATGTGTTTTAAAGAAGATGAAACTGAGACACTGGTTAGGTAATCTCTACAAAGCTAAACAAAAGAAATTAAAAACACAAGACTATTACATGATCAAAGGAATATAGCTTCTGAGCCCAATGTTAATTAAATACTTAACACTTCTCACTTCATCAGATTCTGCCTCTGATGTCAAGGGACACATATCTCTCTATTCCGTGATCATGCTTAGCTACTTCTCAACCTCAAGAACTCAGACTTGTATGCTTCCCTTGAGTATTTTTTCTACAGCTCTTCATGTACCTGACTCCTCATTACTCAAAACTAGACTTAGTATAGCCAACAGTGACCTATTCAAAATCTGTCCCTTTTTTGTCCTTAAATTTTAAAATGATATTTAACTTTCACTTTTTGCTCATATGCTTAGGATAATTAACTCAAACTCAAACTCTGGGGAGTTAATTGGTCTAAAACTTAAACCCTAAGATAGATAGGGTTATGACATTTAGTGAGTAACAATTTTTGACAATAAGATACAAGATGAATACTGCTTATGAAGAAATTGATGAGAAGAATGATGGGATCTATATTTTTCTTCTGAGGACTTTCCGCAAGACATATAGGGATACAACCCAAAGAAATGCTGTACCTAGCTTGCACGCAGATATTCCAACTGCTGGAGTAGACATTTATGAAGCTATATTTTCTCCTATGCTTAGGTTGTTAGCTAACTTGTCATAGAACTCCTTCATATTTTGCATAAGAAAACAAATTTCCATATTATTTAATATTATAGAATAAGTTTCTACTACTGGCTCTTTATAGTATCTTAGTTGAAATTCAGTTATAGCCCTTTGAGAAAAATGGCCCTGGGTCACCTTAGAAAGGGATATTTCTTTTGTTCTTCATAGCACATTTTATTGAAAGCAGTTTGTCCATTTACTCACCGTTTTCTGTCTTCTCTAAAATATAAGTTCTCCAGAAATAGATTATCTATTTTAACCACTGAGATCACCAATGCCAGAGTGCTGCGGTGGTGTAAATGGGCCTCTCCCATTTACAGTCCTACCTTTGAGATTTTTGTTTCAGTTGAATTAATAAATGTCAGATTTGTTATTCCATCTGAATGTGCTTTAGCAAGTACCTATCACAGGTTAATATTCAATCATGATAGTTTATATATTTTTATTATTATAGGCACTGTGGTGGATTGAATAAAAATGGCCGCTATCGTACCATAGGAGGTGTGGTCTTGTTAGAATAGATGTGGCTTCATTGGAGAAAGTATGTCACAGGGGTGGTTTTGATGTCTCAGAAACCCAGGCCTGTCCACTGACTCACAGTTTCACGTCTGCTGCCTGTGGATCAAGATGTAGAACTCTCAGCTTCTTCTCCAGCACCATGCCTAATGAGGAAGTAAATAAGGAAATAAAGTCATGACAAAGATTTGATTATCCTCTCAATTAGAACATGGTAATAGAAAGAAACAGACTTTAAAAAAAAAAGATCAGAAAGCACCGAAATTTGACATAACTAACTTCTCATAGAAATATCTACTCCTGAAAGGCACATTACACTAGAAAACATTGCATTAATGCTGCCGGCCATGACAGTGTAGCCATCAAGCTACAGCAATTACAGCTTCTCTTGATGGTAAATCTTCTCTTCTCAGAATCCATAAGAAGGAAAGAAATGCATCAAGCGTCTATGTGTTTGTTAAACATTTATTTGGCTGAAAACTAACTAGGTAACAGATTCTTGACTGTCATTAATGCCAATTTAACCTTTAAGAAGACAAAGAAATAATCACTCCCCGCCTAGCGCTGCTATAAGAAGGATGAAAAATAAAGTGACTCCGATGTGAATTTTTTTAAAAAGTGACTGTTCTTTCTTGAATTTTAGTTTTTCCAAAGGAAAGAAAGCTGAACATCATGACTCGTGCACCCTGCATTATATGAGCGTCTGCAGAATGTTTAGAGAGGAGATATGCATTATTCATAGCATGAGACTCCTAAAGAGATTATGACTCAAAAGTGTTATGATGTTCCCAAAAAATGTAATTTTGAGTACAATTGCAAATGATAAAAGGAGAAGGAAAAGAAAACTAAAAGAAAAGAACAGCTACAGATATTTTTAAAAGAAAACCACAACTTTCTTATTCATTTTCTAAGGAATACAGGACCAAGATCAGAGTAAACATTCAAAAAGTATTGATAACTTAATGAATGAACAAATGAATTTTGAGTATGAGAGTGGTAATATCAGTAAAAAGATAAAAAAACTGAAGTCATAACTGTGCCAAGATTAGAGGGAGAAACTGTTTTTTAAAACCAAAGTGACAACCTTCATATAATGATGAGATAAAGGTATTAGTTCTCCCCTTCCAGACCCTAGGAAGGTAAAAACCATTAGCACCAACTTGTTCAAGATGAATGCATACACCCTGATCATGATCTTGATCACAATGCACAGTATGAAAATAATTTGGAATTGAGACCTCTAAATACAAGAACAGTGTAAATTGAGATCTCTAAATGCAAAGACAGTATTAAGCCATCACATGTAAATAAAATGGTAAATTTATATTATAATACTTATTTATTTATTTTTGGTTTTTCAAGATGGTTTCTCTGTGTAACTCTGGCTGCTCTGGAACTCACTCTGTAGACCAGTCTTGTCTTGAACCCAGTGAACCACCTGCTTCTGCCTCTTGAATGCTGGAACTAAAAGCCTGTGCCACCTGTACCCAGATAGTAAATTTATGTTTTAGTTGATGTGGTAAATTAATTAGACTACACTAACATGAATTTGTGTGCACTTCATGGCAACATGATCAATGTAAGATCAAAAAGCAAATATTTCTCCTTTGTTCCTATCATTCAGATAGATCATCTGGGCTAACATACAAACATCCATACTGTGATAATGATCTACCATGTTGATTTTAATGAATTAATACTAATGCTGCATGTTGTGAGCTATATTGTGATGTTTTATATGTATGAATTGTATAAGATCAAATGCAGGTAATTATTATTTCTATCACCTTAACATTAAAAAAAACTTCTTTCCCAGCAACTTCGAACTACACAATGTACTGTTGTTAACTAATGTAGTACCTTGCAGTAGAAACGAAACATGCATTTCCTTCTTTGAAAGCTTTGGTGAATTACTGTCGGGCTATTTTCAGGTGAAAGTTAATGGATTGTGGTAACTTGAGGAAATAGTTGGGAAGGGCTGACACTGAACTTTCTTCTTGACTTTATAATTCTCTACTTAAAAAAAATGTTTTATTAAAGGTTTTGAAGTTCCTGAGCCTACAGGGGAAGGCTGTGGTATATATGTTCAATTTCAGACTGGACACACCACCAACTCATTTTCTAGGCAGCTTGGCTAGTTGTGGGTCACTTTATGATCACAGTCCACTCCAGATAGAAACTTCTCTGATGAGGACTGAGAGATGAGAGAAACGATAGACAGAGTAAGGAGCCATTAAGAATTGTTTCAGCATTATGCCTATTTTATCAGAATGATGGTGCTGCGTTCTCACCTAGAGCCTACCCAAGGCCAGGTATGAGTTTCATCTTTTAGTGTGGGAGTTAAATCCAATCAGAAAGTGGTTGTTTATTTCCATGAAGTTCATGCCATTGTTGTACCTATAGGTATGTCTTGCCAAGCCAATCATTATTGTGGTTCACAGAGTTCACAGCAAGGTAAGAGTTATGACTACTTTTTTCCTCTAGCAACATGCATAGCACCCTCTGACACTCCTCAGACTAGCCAATAAGGAAGAAGTTTCTTGTTTGATCTCTATATATTCTAAGACTCAAGCACATGGTGTCTTCAACAATAGGGCTCCACCATCAAGTTATGGAGGGTAACCACAAGCACTGGCAATAGCCTGGAATATTTTGGGTTCATTGAACCTCAATGGCCAAGGACTCCAAAAGAAGTAACTGAGTTTTTTTGTTGATCTATGGTGTCTAGTAGCAGATTCCCCTACTATACAACATTCAGAAGAGAGAGGAGAAAGAATGTCAGAACCAGAGACAGTAGATAATTACAAGGAAAACGTGGTTACAGCATCATGTACAAGACTTGTAAGGCAACCATACTTCAATAGAAGACAACCCATCTAAGAATGTTTGGGCACCACCATTTGGTCTTGATGGTTTTTATTTTTAAAAGCGCACAAAGTGGGATGGGTAGATCTGGAAAGAGTTGGGAGAGGGAAGTCAATCTGATCAAAACATGATGCATGAAATTCTCAAAAAACTAATAACATACTTTAAAAGAAAAACTACATTTCCAAGACATAAATGCCTAGTCCGTATCGCAAAAACACTATTCAGTTAGTTGAATTCGGGTCCAAGATTTTGGCATTTCAAGATAAGTTTAATTTAATAAGATTAAATGTATGAAAGGTAAATTCATCTGGACTCGAGTCCAAAGTATTAATGACATATAATCAGGATACAACAAGTAAACTGAGTCCATTTTTGACATTTTACTAATGACACAACTGAATATTTGCATTCCTCCCTTTCCCTTCCTGCCCACATCAGGGGAAGCCTTTAGAAAGTAAGGAAATGGAAAGGAAGGGAGGGAGGCAGACACACAAGCCAGTGTGGAAATTTCTTTCTTGAGCTATACAGAACAAATTAAGAGTCTTGCCCAAGAATGGGCGCTCTCACAAAATTCCAACCTCCAGTTGCTGTAAGAGACCTAGACTGGAAAGATTCCTATCTGGTATTCTCAGAGAAGGTCATTGTCTGAGCAATAAAACTGTGTATATAATATAGCCTCTAGCTGCGTGAGTGTCATACCACCGGTCTCTGAACAGAGGGTACAATAGGGACAGGGTTCTACAGTGAAGAGAAAAGGGCTCAGTTTAGCAGCAACAGGAAGGGAAACTCAGAAGGAAATGGCAAAGTCAGAAAGAGAAGACTCAAGTCCACAGTATGAAAGGGCTCCCAAGAAGACTAATGTGATCTTAGAGCCTCGAGCAAAAGTCTATATAAATGAGGATAGCTGCTCACTTCCCTTGGGCTATCCTCTGTACATAAGTACACATGCTTCTCTTACATTACTTGCTCTCAGGATAGCATTAATTACCCAAACTTTTCAATTTAAATTTATTCATTTACTGGTATTGTATAGTTATCTTCAGTTCAGACCTACAATGGGGGTACTATAGACATCTCAGCCATGACAGAGCTAAAGCTGAACTCTTGATTTTCACCATCAATCTCCTTCATTCTCATTCCTCCTCATATCAGTAAATGATAATTCAGATGGAAAAACATGGTGTCAACCCTGACACCAACTTTTCTTTCACACCATACTTCTGATCATAAGGGTAGCAAATCCTGTCAGTTCTAACTTAAAAACTCTATGCAGGCTTCAGCTGCTTCCTTTTT
>CM053767.1:54216825-54277653 GCA_028658305.1 Pachyuromys duprasi | reverse complement strand
AGTCCCTCCTACCCTCCCACTCCCTCCCTCATCTCCCTCCTCCCCGCCCCCTCCAAGTCCACCAACAGGGGAGGACCTCCTTCCCTTCCATCCAACCCCAGCTTATCCTGACTCCTCAGGGCTGGCTGCAATGTCCTCCCCTGGGATCTAGCCAGTCTGTCACTCCCCGGCTTGTATGGGGGAGGGTCAAAGAGTCAGCTATCAAGATCATGACTGAAACAGTCCCTGTTTCCCTGAATAGGGTCTTCAGTCCTACACCGAGATATCATGGGCCCATCTGGGCGGGGGTTCCAGGCCACATCCACACATGGTCCTTGATTGTAGAAACCGTCTCATACAAGACCCCTGTGCCCTGCTCAGTTTGGTCTTTGTGGAGCTCTTGTTCTGCCCAAGTCTCACCAACCTCCCCCAGATCTATCGTTACTTCTCGCCCTCTGTCAGAGGCTTGATCTCGAGTCTTAATATCTGCTCACTTCAGCTGCTTCTTAATTCCACTGCTATACCAAGAATGTCATTATGTCTCACCTACATTATTGCAATAATCTCATATCTGGGCACCTTGCCCTACTTTCAGTCTAATCTTCACCAAGAACCAGGGTGTTTTGCTAAAAATAACATCAATGCATTCTTCTGTTCTAACAAAACTCATGGCTTTCAGGGTAATAGCAAACATCCTAACTGATCTGACTCTGCTGAATGTGCCACATTCCTCTAGTGTATTCTTCTCACTGACAGCCCATTGTCCAGTTCTTTCCTTTGATATAGCAACCCTTTTGTAACCTTAGAACATTTAAACTCACATAATTTGGAGGAAATTCTTAGTCTCAGTAGCTTTATGATTCATCTCTTCATTTCCTTAAGCTTAAATTATATTTTCTTGTTGAAGGATCCCCTGATTACCTAAGTAATGAGTACAACATTTCTCATTCCACTTATATATTTTGCTTCATTGTTTTCTCCCAAAATCTCTAATATATTTCTGCTTTATAATAAATATCACATACTTTCTATACATACTAAAGTACTACACATACTAAAGTAAGTTCCAGGTTGATAAAAACTTTACCCTCTCATGTTTACCATCTTCGGCATCTACCACAGTGCCTGACTTATTGCAGACCCAGCAAATGCTCTCTTGAACAAATGATGCTCATTATTTTAATTATAATATAAACAAGGACAAAAGCACAAACTAAGAGCAGGATAAATACTGATACACATATAACAGAAAAAGAAAATGGATAAATATCATTAGCCTAGAAAAGAGTAGACATGAATAAATTAGAAGATAATGCGTAGTGGCTTTACATGATACAAAGTTTTAAAGACACCAGTGCTACATTAGAAAATAAGTAACCCTCCTAAGTTTTCATTTTAAAATTATTCATTGTTAAATATATATATGTATATATACAAAAGATAGATTTCAACTCAATTTATGATTTTTCATATATTGTGAATGTCTCAATAATGTCCTAGACTACCCCAAAAGGAACAAGTTTCTTCTTGAATTCAGAGGGAGAAATGGTCAAAGATAATATTTACCTGATGTCAGGACATGACACTTTGTTCTGTATATGAAACTCTGTGTTGCAAGTATTATTTGAACTAATGAATATGCATTTATAAGGGAATTAGAAGAATAAAACTCAGTTTACAAATCCAAATTTGATGTGGTACAGTAATTTTTATAGCTTTCTAGATAAGTTGAAAAGGTTTTAAGACATGAGATTTCTGGCTAAAGCAGCAGATAAAATGCCACGTCTGTGCAGCTTAACAATTGTTTAGTTTTTTAACTTAGTGTTTATCTTACCTTTAAAGGCTTTTATAACCATCCTTTTTTCCTGCACACGTTTTATGACATTTCTCTATGATCCCTCATACTTTTAACTAATAAATTTTATCAATCATATTTTATTCCTTCCTTTCCTATTTACCTTGAATATCTTTAGCTCTCAATCTCAAGAAGACAGACTTGTCTGCTTCCCTTGAATATTCTTTCCCCAGCTCTTCATGTTCCTGACTTCTCATTACTCAAGACTAGACTTAGTATAGCCAACAGTGGTTGCCTATTCAAATCTGTCCCTCTTTTTTTGTCCCTAAGTTGTTGGTTTTTTTTTTAATATTTAGCCTTTGCTTTTCACTCATATACTTAGGAACATTGACTCAAACTTAAACTCAAACTCTGAAGACTTAATTGGTCTTAAACTTAAACTCTAGAGTAAACAGGTTAATGTCATTCATTCATTGAGTAACATTTTTTGACAATAAGGTCAAGACTAATAGTGCTGATAAAGAACCATTGCTGTTTCTGGTCCTTATCAGGAAATGTGCAAATGGCTTCTACTGAAAAATAACACCGAAACATGTAAAATTTTCATGCCTGTAACCAGAGTCAGCTTTTCCCTGAACATTAGTGAGATGCAAAATCTCAGTGAAGATGATTCAAAGAAAGACTACTATGTAACAAAAGGGAATGGAAAAACTAAAACCTAAGGGACAAATCACATCAACACAGGTTTTAAAAAAATGGAAAAAAAAAACCCTAAGAACAAAAGCCGCTATGGCCTCTCCACAGCTCACAATTCCTTAGTCTTGGAAACCAAAAAGAATGGGTCAGATGAAATACTAGAAAAGGGCTGTAGTTCCACTTTTCAGAAGAACAAATAACAGCAGCGAGAACTAAAACAAATGAATGAAGTAATGGTATTGTTTAAGAACTGAGGAAGGTGAGTTGGGAGGATGGCTAAAATGGCCAGCAATTTAAAAAATAATTTCTTAAGGAAGAAAAACTTTAGCAAGGAAATTAAAACTCTGAAAAATAAATAAAAGGGACATGCTGAGTTAAATAGCTATATATACATATATAGTACATATACATATATAGTATATGTATATATGTATGTACAGAAAGTGTGTGTTGTATGAAGTGTTATCTATAGAATAGATTATGCAGAATAGATTAAAGGCAAGGAGGACAAGGTTAAAATAATAAAAGGTTCAGATTAATATAGAAAATAATAAACAATGAACAGGATTTCTTGGAGTGGTAGTGTATGTTCAAGAAACTAAGTCTGAGAATCAATGGAATAGAAGATAAAAATTAAATAAAAATCTAAAGGCACAGAAAATTATGCCAGTGCAATTAAATCAGAGAAATTATCATATCTTGAGCAATGCCATGAAGAAACAAGAGGCATTTAGAAACCCAAATAGACACACCCAGGGAATCTCTCCTTAATGTTATCACCAAGACTTCAAACACACAAAGCAAGGAAACATTAAAAACCTTTAAACCAAAAAGCTCTGCCTCACCTGTAATTTAAAACACATCAGAACATCAAACATATCATCATCAGTCCTAAAAACGATAAAAGCATGTAATGATTTATTTTAAGCCATGAAAATAAATAACTTTCAACCTTGATTGTTATATCAGCATATCTATTTTTAAATAGCTGAAAAAAAATAGAACACTTCAAAACTAAGCATCACTAATGCAATTCACAGCAACTGAGCCAGCTATTCAGAAGGAGGTTTAAAGTCACTCAGTGGAAAACCAAAGGCAGTCTCATTCACAAGAAATCATGAAAGAGCAAATTTAATGAAAGGAATATATGGACAAACTAAACACAAAGAAATCCATATTGCTCATCCCTAGAAACAGAAACAAAACCAAAAATGCCTAATACTAGTAGGGGAGAAAGAGCCTGGAGTAATTCAGCTGATCAGAGCAGCCCAACAAACCCTGAGGAAACAGCAATCCAGCAAGTACCTTAAACATAGAATCTTAACTCATCATTTAAAGGACTAGAAATATCTAGCTGAATTAAAAAAGCAAGATTTAACTATCTGTTTTCTAAATATAAAAGTTTTTTTAAAATCTTAATGACAAAGACATCTACCAAAGTCAAAGAATATAAATCAACTTATCACCGGAATAGAAGCCAAAATTGAGTTCCCATGAGTAATCTGATAGCTGATGAACTACATTCAAACCAAACCTTGCCAGAAGAGATTCAGAAAACCAAAGTGACTACATATTAATAAGGGGGGGGAGTTGTCAGGATGATAGAACAACTGTGGGGGCCCTCAGTTTCATAAAGTAAACACTAAATGACATAAAAGATCAGGTAAATCCCAATAGAAAAATAATTGAAATACTACTACCTCTTTCTCATCTTTAGATCAATCTTCCAAAATAAAAATCGTAAAATAACATTCATAGATCAATTAGTTAAGCAAATAGCTATAAAATATTCCACCCAACAAATATGGAATGCATATTTATATAAACATCCTATAGAACTTCCTCTGGAAAAGATCAAGTATGGGGCACAAAGCAAAGTTTAATAAATACAAGGGACTTGAAATTATCCTTTGCATTATTTCAGAGCATAAAACTAGACAGCAACTGATAAAAGCACAGAAACTCCACAAATAATAATATGTACACTTTTGAATTAATAGTAAAACATTGCATATAGATGGGAAAGTTTTAAAATGGCAAAAATCAACAGTCACTTACCAGATACCCAGGACAAGTTAAGACAGCTATAGGAAGAACATGTATAACTATAAGCATTTACATTAAAAAGTAAAAGAAATCATATGCACTCATGTGTGTGTGTGCGCACACACACAAAATGCCGTGGTCTTAGAAAAGAAGAACAAGCCATACTCAAATGCAATCAATAACAAGCATTATATGAAAATGTTAAATCTTATATTTTAATACGAATTTTCTGTGCCTGTTTTCTCTTTTTGTTTTTCCCCAACACACACACACAGCATAAATGCGTGCACATGCACACTCATACACTAATTATTCTGAAATTCACCGATATTTGTGTTTTCTAGAATTCCTAAAGTCTACTCAGATGCAAGTTAGAAACAGTGACTAAAGCCTGCTGCTGGGCCAGCTCTTGATAAGCAGCTTGGAAGAGCAGCATCGCCGTGTTGCATTCTAGCTTCCTTCCTGAAGCTGTCTATACTAAATCCCAGCTCTCAAGGGATGGCACTGCAAAATTCTTTCATATCTTCACACAGGACCTGCAGTGGTGTCTTAATTGTAACCGGCACTGAATAAAGATTGACTGCAAATGCAAACCTGCCTGAAAACCTGGCAGGAGTATTTGTCATTCACCCTGGATCCTCACTTTTGAAACTTTCAAAGGACTTCCTGAAAAGGGCACAAAATAGCATTTAAACAAACTAGTATCAATCATCATGCTACAAATGGTCCTCACAAGATTTGAGTTTTGAACTATTATATTTAATTTAGATTGTTTTTAATAGCCTTGACCTGCATGTTTCTTAATTAAGGTTACATATGTAACACTTTTTTATGTTTATCAAATATAGATAACACTGGACTAATTCCTGTTCCGTATCTTATCTGATTTACAGGAAATCTAGAAATAAAAAGCCAAAGTAAGTGGGAATTATGTTTAGGGTATGGGAATATCCTTTTCTTCCTCTCATGCATGCTAGTACATATTATATTTGGTTGATACAGAGATGGCCCCTTGCCTGTGGTAACTGCACTATTTTCTAAAGCAGAGTTACACTAAAAGATTAATTTCCAGGAAAATCTATGAAACTATGTAGCACTTAACAAAACTTTCCATAACAAGGACAGACATTGTTTATCAGGATTAAATGGGATGATGAAAAGAAACCACTTAGTACATATGTGGTAGGTTAAGCTAGATATTTTTTAGAACAAACTAAAAAGAACATTTCATGCTGTGTGCTATACCACCTTCATTTCACAAATAAGAATACTGAGGACCAGATGCTAAGTCAAGAGAGACCCAGTCTACATTCAGGAGCATTTGCCTGTGACTTTCCCATGGCCATTACTTGCTAGTGACAGACTAAGGACAAGAGCCTGACACCCGACTACCAAAGCTCACTGACCTTTCTGCAGCATTCTGATGCTACCAAAATTAAATTGGGAATTGAAAAGCATCTTTAGTGATTGAAAACAACTTGGATGCAAGTGACTGTACCTGACGTGCTATTGGAGATTCTAGAGACAGCTTATAAGATGACTTCTGATTGTTCTGATAACAAATTAATTTGAAAATCAATAAAGAATTAAAGGGTGTTATCTTTAACTCTTAAACAAAAGGACATTGCTGAGTCATTTCCCTTTAGAAGAAACCAAAGTAGATTTTAAGATTTATGCCCCCAGTGGCTGACTTCCAAACACTTCTCATGAGTGTTGAAAAGTGTGGGGGAGGGAAGAGAAAGAGAGAGAGAGACAGACAGACAGAGACAGAGAGAGCACTTGTATGTATTAGTGTAATTAGGCTCAGCACAGACAAATAAAAAATTAATTTTCCTGTTGACCAAGGAAGAGAAAACTACCTTGCCCTGTAATAAAATGTATGAGCTGAGCTGAATCTCCATTAGAGAACCACAATGAAACTCCTCTGTTACCTTGGAGAATTTCAGAGATAATATATGACCTGAAGATGACACGGGGGAACCAATCTTATTCCATGGCTAAAAACCAACACTTAGTAAACAATTGGTATTTCCTGTGTTCCATGATATCCAGTTATATCACCCATGTAATCTTGGACCAGCCCTCTTTCTTCCACCCATACACATTAGTACATTTATTTGGTAACCACAGAGATGAATCTCTGCTTCTAATGTATGGTGTCTTTTAAAGCAGAGTCCATTAAAATTCCAATTGATTTCTGGAGAAAATTCTTAGAATCTTAATTTCTGCTTTGATACCTTGCTATATAGATTCTTTCAGAGGCCCTCTTTGGTATGCTCTTGTCCTGTTGCTTGTTTTCTCCTACATTCAATGTCCATCCCATTTGTCCATCTAAACGAGCATTGATCATCCCAGCCTGGGTCCTCCTTCTTGTTTATCTTCCCTAGATGTATAGATTTCAGCATGACCTTCCTATCCTATAGGTCTATATAACTGAGTATATACCATATGTTTCTTTCTGCTTTGGGGATACCTCAGGATGATCATTTCCAGGTCCCACCATTTGCCTGCTAATTTCATGATTTCCTCATTTTTAATTGCTGAGTAAAAGTACCATAATTTCTGTATCCATGCCTCAACTGAGGGACATCTGGGTAGTTTCCAGGTTCTGGCTATTACAAATAAAGCAGCTACAAACATAGTTGAGCAAATGTCCTTGTTGTGTACTTGAGTATCTTTTGGATATATGCCTAAGAGTGGTATAGCTGGGTCTTGAGGAATCACTATTCCTAATTGTCTAAGAAAGCACCAAATTGATTTCCAGAGTGGTTGTACAAATTTGCAACCAAGCCTTCGGCAGAGGGCAGGGAATAATAATGAAAATAGGGGGAGTTAGTAAGACTTGGGGAGAACAAGAGCTCCACAAAGACCAAATAGATCAGGGCACAGGGGTCTTTTACGAGATGGTTTCTCCAACCAAGGACCAGGTATGGATATAACCTAGAACCCCTGCTCAGATGTGGCCCATGGTAGCTCAGTATCCAACTGGGTATCCTAGTAAGGGGAACAAGGACTATTTCTGTCATGAACTCAATGGCTGGCTTTTCGACCCTCCCCCACATACGCGAGGGAGTAATAGCTTAACTAGATCCCAGAAGAGGTCATTGCAGCCAGCCCTGAAGAGACAAGATAAACTAGTGTTGGATGGGAGGGGAGGAGGTCCTCTCCCATCAGTGGACTTGGAGGGGGCAGGGAGGAGATGAGGGAGGGATGGGGAGAGTGGGAGGGAATGAGGGAGGGGGCTATGCCTGAGATACAAAGTACCTAATCTGTGATTAATATAAAAATAAATAAATTACATTAAAAATATATCAAAAAAATTCTTAGAATCTAAGTATCATTTACCAAATACTACCCATATTCTCTAAGGATTTACATGGACAATATTGTTTATTTCTGTTATATTTATAACTCTGTGACCAGTCTGATACTCAAAAAAATGTTTGACAAATGACTTCAAAATTAATTCAACTACGGTCATACAGTAAAGAGCAAAACTATAAATCAAAGTGACATGTAATGACTTCAAAGATCATACTCTCAATCACTACATTGAGCTACCTCCACTGCTACACTGGATTAGTAATATACCTCAGTTTGTAGTGTACTTGCTGTGTATGTGCAAGAGGTATTAGATCCAATTTGATCCCCAGAACTGCATAAAACCGGTTGTGATGACATATGCCTATAATCTCAGGTGGGTGCAGGAAGATAAGGGGTTATGGAAACTAGCCTTCATTATGAGACCTTATCGCAAGATCAAAATAAAATTCTACATTGCACTTCCTCTAAAGAGTATGCTTGCTATAAAGTAAGTGGTTGGTGTTTCCATGAAATAATATGTTGAACCTCTAACTTCCAGCGTGGCTGAATTTTGATATGGAGCCTCAAAGGAAGAAAGCAGGACACATTTGAATAGGGTTGGCATCATCATGAAAGAGCAACTGGAGTGGGTTCTCATTCTCTCTGTTTTTCCTCTCCCACTCTTCCTCCATCCTTGATTTTGGACTTTAGCTATCAGAACTCTGAGAAAATAAATTCCTTTTGTTTACCTTACTAACTTTATAGTACTTTATTGTGGAAGCCTGTTATGATTTTACTATATACCCCAAACTTCAAATGTAGATAACCCAACACCCAATAAAGCAGGTTGGAGAGGGGGGTCAAAATAGAAAGTGTTTAGGTATTAAGGCAGCTACCTTTACTAATTGGTTAAACGTGTTCTCTCAAGTGTAAGTTAGTTCTCACTGAAGTGAGCTGGTTATTGGAGAATGGCTTTGTTGTAAAACAAACTGCCTCACTCACTTGTGTTCTCCTTCCCTTGTGCCATGCAGTATCTTCTTCCATATAAGGTAGAGTTTCGAGGCCCTCCCCATTATCAGGCTTGTCCCCAGTCCTTATACTGATCCTCATCCAGAATTATTTGCCTAATAAATTTCTTTTCTTAATAAATTCCTCAGTCTGTGCTAATCTACTGTATCAACAGACAGTAGGCCAAGACACAACCTGAGCATGTAACACACTTCTAATCCCCAAGTTTCCCCTGTTGTGAGCTTCCTGTAGCCCTTACAACTTGGGCTTTTCTCATGCCTATGTCACAGGGAATGATATGTGCATCAAATAAAAAAATAAAGGAAACAAAGGACCCTAACTCTGATCATTCGCTGTCTTTAATACATGATAATAGGCAGGACACAGCACATCCAGAGAAGGAAACAGTGTTTTCTTCTTGAGACCTACCCATACGCTTATTCATACCTAATTAAGTGGCAAAGAAGGCTGTTTTTTATATGTTCTAATTATATTTTCAAAATTGTTAAGAATGATTCATATACTAGATATGATTAAGCTAAAATATAAAACCCCTGGCATCTTCTTTTCATCTCAAGCATTTTACTTGGTTTATGCTTTTCTACATACTGAAAAAATATTGTAAACCACACAGGGCAGCAAGCAGTTGAGCCACAGTCCAGAGTCCTGCCACAGACTGCTTCTGTCCTGGAACTGGAGAACTTTGGACAGCCCCAAATTCTGGTCCTCTAAGCTCCTGAGTAGTCACAGTTGCTCTGATGGCCAAACTAGGAAATCAGGAGGTCAGACCCCACTAAGAGCATTTCTCAATGGCCTTGTATTAGCAAAAATTATTTGAAGGACATGTGGTAATGACTTGGCCCTATTGTGAAAAAACTGCCCATATTCTGCTGGGTGGTACAATCACTCATGCTGTAAGACCACAGGGCTCCAAATAGTTCACCACCTCATACTAACACTTAAATTATAGTAAAACTTACTAAATCATCTTTTTCTGTATCAGCATTGTAGCAATTGTCTAAATCACAAAAATTCTTCACTTGACTAGAAAACTTCTCGACATTAGAACATGAGGATCCAAAATTAGGATCTCACTGAAATGTGTCAGCAGGCAGACCTAGTTTTGCTATAAAGAAGCTACCTCCCACACTTATCTGAAACTTATTTATGCCTCCCCCAAATTGCTGGCTGGTCATGATAGAATCATTGCTTTAATGCAGAATGTTTTCAGTCCAATGGATGGCTCCTGTTAGGGAATGTTAGAAAGGAGCTGTAGTGTATCATCTAAGTCAGTGCCTTCATTTTAGAGATGAACAGTATAAATCCAGAGAGTTGAAATAATTTACCAAAGTTCACGGAGCCTACTGCCTTTCATTTCAATAATTCCTCTTTTTCATGCAAGCCTCATATCTTCTTGCCCTCTCCATAATCTCTGGCACTAACCTATGACTCACGATGGCTCCATTTGGATGTAGACCACACGAGAGGTGGCATAGCCTAGGCAGCTATCTTTCTCCATAGCAGATTCTCACCAGAGAATTGGCACTCAGTGCCTTGGCAGAGAATGTGCTCAGGCAAGAGCAGAGAAGAGCACACCATCTGGACAGTGTGATTCTGGGTGCCAAGTGGGCCCAGCCATAGCAAAGGAGGAGGAAGGCAGGGCCTCACCTGACTGCACACATCTATTCTTGTTTTAAAGGGATCTGTTAGCAATAGTGCTATTCTGAGTGGAAGACGTTGTAGGTGGTTCTGACGGCTGACAAATGTGTAGGCAAGGATGAAACAAGGTGAGTGGTAGCCAGGCAATTTGCAAGTGGTTTGTGAGCCAGAAAAAGTCAGTGGAGTTGGATTACTACTTGTGAATGAAGGGACACTGTTCTGAAGGGTAAAGGAGCTCTTTCTCCAATATTTTTAATCTCCTCTCCCTTTTTGGAAAAGCGACACATAAAAGGATTTTCCTAATGGTCCATAGAAAAATAACTCATGTGTAATACCCATTGATTTGTGCTTCTTTTCACTAAATTTTAATTATACTAATATTGTCTTATGCCATAGCAACATGGCCCACTGAAAACCATACCATTAACAACAATTGTTTTTAAATAATCAGCCAGTAGCATAATAATTCCTATAGCTATTTCCCCATTTAAGTTTCTAGGTTCCTATATACATTCTGCATTGGGCAATAATTTTCAAATACATTGTATTTTAAAATATTTTTATTTTTCATGTTTATTAAGATAGCTCCTGTGAACTTGGCCACAATTGAGGCATCAGTGTTTTAAAGGAATCAGTTTAGGAATCAAACCAATTTTTCAATTATATCTTCAACATGTCAATTGCTTGATACAATAGATTTTATAAGACACATTCATAAACATACAGTCACTTTAATTTTGACATTAATATTCTGATGCCACTAGTTATTCAGATATTATAGAAATGCTAAGAAGTTCACCCAACTGAACTCAGAGTGGTGGTATAAATACTTGTTCCAGAATGAGATGGATTGCATTTGAATCCAGATACCTATTTGCCTAGAACAAATTATAGAACAACTAGAGGCTTTGCTGCTGAAGAACCCCTGCCTCTGAGACTCAATGCACCTTTGAATAAGATAACAAATGGGGAAGTGTTTGGCATAGTGTAGGGATACCTGCATGGATCTCTTTCTTTTTCAGTTCACTCCTGGCCTAAAGATTTCCTACTATTCAGTGATGGCTTCTTTTATCAACTAGTGGGTGATCCGTTGTTTTATCCTTTCTATAGTTAAAAAAAGCACAACCTTTAAGAAGTCTGAGACTAAGGGGATAGAACCTTTGGCTATGGAATGCAGCTACAAGGAGAAAATTGTTCTTCAAAATTTAGTTGTGTAATTAATGAGAATATACAACTGTGTTTTTATAACAGTTTTCTCTTCTAATTTAAAGTTATCATTTTTCTTATTTATACAAGTAAAAAGAAGTAGTAGGGAAGCCTTTGACTCTATGCTGGAAGCTTCCAGAAGTTAATACTGTTTACTTTTCAGAATGGTTAAAATTCACACTTAGTTAAAAAAAAATAGGGTAACTACTCACAACAAAATTGATAAGGTCTAATAAGCTGCTTCTTCTGAAATAGTTTTTATTTTATCTTTCTCTGCAGTAACATAAAATCTAATGACCACACAGAAATAAAATGCATCTGGTATAGCTGATACATCCAAAATTTGTCTAAGAAGAATGATAGCCTTTGGGGAAAATACTCAGTACTTGGAATATCCTCTTGGTTAATCAGGACTCACTCTCTGTGAAATACAGTTTGATGTCTCCGGTGGTAATTTTTCTGTCAAAAATAAGACAATGTTTTCCTGCTAATAAGAATCCTTTTATTATATTTTATCTTTCTTTGAAACTGACCAAGCTTGAATGACCTCACAATTTAGTTATCTTTCAACAGAGCCTAAGTACAATTCACAAATTAGATCCACAAAGATTTCTTCTTCATTGAGCGAAAAATTCTCTGCCCAATTTTTATTTGTCTACCCTTGTGGTGGGCATTGCACCACTGTTCTATGCCTGGCCTTTTTCCTTCTCTTCTCTGTCTTTCAAGGGATCAGGAACAACTTTCCTCCTATTAGTCTTGAAGAAGACATTTTTCAAGAGAATTTCCTACATCAGTTCTTCCCTTCTTCGTATTAAGAAAGACTGTCCTGCTCAGTAGTAGACTCTGCAAAGCCAAAACTCTGAGGGCACTGAAGTGGGATTTAATTGGACACAGACATTATCTATTTTTAAGAGAAAAATACTCAGCATTTCACATCTCTTTTTATATCTTCATTTTATTACATGAATCCACTACTGTCTCAAAATATGAAATCATAGAGGAAGAACAAAACCACTAATTAAACCATTCTTCATATTTTAAAATATATCTACAACCTAATCTAGCTCCCAATATAAAATATAATTCTATTTAAATTTCATTCATCATTATATAAAGATAAGGAAAAACCTTATCTTTATATACAAGATAACCTTGTATAAACAAGGAAACCTTGTTTTAGTATTTTATGATGGTGAGTTTTAACTGTCAAAACTGACATAATTTATAATCATTTGGGAAAAGAGGCAATGTCTGGATTAAGTTGGCCTGAGGGCATGTCTGTGGAATTGTCTTGATCATGTTCACTGAGGTGGGAAGAGCTTCCTACTATGGGAGGAACCATTCCCTAGGCAGGAGATTCTGAACTATATAAGATGGAGAAAATTAGATAATGGAAAATATGTATGCATTCATTAATTGCTCTGTCTTTTGATTACGGATGTGATGTGACAAACTGATTCAAGGTCTTGCCACTGTGACTCTACCACAATGATAGCTATAATGTAGAATTTTGTACTTTCCAAAGTTGTCACAGGATATTCTGTCACTGTAATTCAAACAGAACTAATAGATTTGAATTCTCATTATTATGAAGCATTTTTAGCTTCAGTTTCCCAGCTGACATTAATTAAATGCAGAATTCAAAAATTAAAAATCAAGAGTATGAAATATGACTCATCAATAATCACTTAAAATATTTGAATAAACATGAGGACAAACTTGTAATGAAATATTTACAAATGAAAAGATATGAGTCATTTTAGAAATCATTTTATTCTCCTTGTGCCTAATAAATGCCCATGCATACTGGAATGCCCAGACACACCAGTCTTAGGAAATATCTTACTTTAAGGTCAGCAAAGCAGGAATTACAGAATAGTAGAGAAATGCTCCCATGTGCTGAAGGTCTTAACTGTTTTACATGGCAACTATTGGGTGTTTCTCTTCATTCTGGAAATGTTATCTTAAATTAGTCACCTATTAGACCACTGCCAGGCTGCCTCTAGGGCAACTAACACCAGAGTGTTTTGCCCACTCAGCCCTTCCCAAGATCAAACAAGTTCTGAGCTCATTTAATTCTTTTCAGAAAATAACTCTCCTTAACTTTTAATCATTACTTAGGCACGGCACAAAACTTCAGTTACCCTTCCCAAACATTCTTTCTAAAATTTTATTCTGGATTTGTGTCTGACTTAACATCCTTTTCCTCAATTCGTGTAGAAAACAGAGAGCTTCTGAATAGCACAAAAGGAAGAAACAAAGCAAGAATGTATGGTTACGAAGTATAACATGTATATAGGAATTATATGATTGACTTGGCCTGCTGGGATGACATTCCAGGCATGGAAACACCCAATAGTTGCCATGTAAAATAGCTAAGCTAGCCAGGTGTAGCAGTACATGCCTTTAATCCCAGCACTTGGGTAGGCAGAGGCAAGCAGATCTCTGTGAGTTCAAGGCCAGCCTGGTCTACAAAGCAAGTCCAGGACAGCCAAAGATATACAAAAGAACCCTGTCTTGGAAAAAAACAAAAAACAGACAAAAACAAACAAACAAAAGAACATCTAAGCTAACTGATCGATTTATTAGCAAATGAGTATACTGAAAAGAAACTAACTCAGGATATTTCCATCAGTTTAAACCTTATTTTGCCTGAAGTTCTGATAGAAAAATATCTTACTTTTGATTTTATAATTCTGTTTACATGACACCTTAGATTACTTTAATAAGTAAAACGGGAATATTTTGTGCAGAGAAACAGAGAAAAGCAGGCTCTTTAAGTGTCACTGAGACATGGTTCAGTTGTATTTACTTTCCCATGTACTTGTTTTAAGTAACTAGATTCTACACAGTGAATATGTCTTTTGTACTCTATCCATCAAAGTGGTTTACATCCTATTAATTTTATTTTGGAAAAAGCATATGACCATTAAAAATATTTGCCATCAGTGATGCAAGGGAGTAGATGAAATTGAGAGTTACCATCTACAAAGTTGCCTATAGATTATCTACTTTTGAATCAGTGTGATCCGAGTAAGAGAACAACCAATAGAAGAAAGAGGGCTTACATCATACTGTCTTTCATGCTTGGTACCTTGGTCTCAGGAACAACATCATGGTGGTAGAAGTATGTGGTAGAGAACTTTTCAAATCATGTGTGCTGGCTAGGTATATGTAAATGCAACACAAACTAGAGTCATTTTAGAAGAGGAAATTTAAATTGAGAAAGTGCTTCCTTCAGACTGGCCTGTCAGCAAACTATAATATATTTTCTTGGTTGATGAGGAAGGGCTCAGCTGACTGTTGAGGGTACTACCGCAGAGCTGGTGGCTCTGAGCACCATAAGAAAGCACACTGAGCAAACCATGGAAAGCAACCTAGTATGTATCACTCCTCCATGCATAACTTTCTGCCCCCAGGTTCCAGTCCTGCTTTAGTTGCTTCCCTGACTCCTTTTGATGATGGACTGTGATACGGAACTGAAAGCTGAAACAAAACTACTCTTCCCCAAGTTGCTTTTGGTAAAGGTATTTTGTCACTGAATTAGAAACCCCAACCAAAACACCATGGCAGTAGAAAGCACAGGATAGCAAAGCGGGAAGAGACCAGGTACAAGATGACCACAAGGACATGCTTGAAGTAACCTATTTCTCCTGAAGTGTCCAGAACCTTCCAAAATAATGCCATCAACTAGGATCAATAACTTTAATTCCCAAAGTTCTGGGGGTCTTTGCATATGCTCACTTCATAGCCTACCTCTTTCTCCACTCTGATTTCTCATCACTCTTCTGCTTCACCTCACCCCTGCCTGTCTTGGTATTTTCCACATATTTCATCTGCTTTAGCCTCAGGACATTTGTGCTTATTACTTAATTGCCTAAAACACTTCAAAGAGACCCATCTGGCCCATTCCTTTCATGTGTCTCTCTGTTCAGTAAAGCATTAGGAAAGAGTCTTTATCAAACTGTTTTCCCCACCAACCCCGCTTACATTAACTATTCACACGCTTTATCCCCTATTCTACCTACTTGTGATAGTTTACATGAGAATGGCCTCCATAGGTTCATATGTTTGAATACTTGGGGGGGAAGGGCAGTTGGTAGAACTATTTGGAAAGGATTAGAAGGTGTGGCACTAGAAGTAGCTTTTGAGGATTCAAAAGTCCACATGGTTTCCAATTAGCTCTCTCTACCTTATACTTGTGGATCAAGATCAAAGCTACTGCTCCAATGCCATGCCTGCCTGACTGATGTTATGCTCTGCACCATGATTGCAATGGACTCGAACCCTCTGACACTATAATCCCAGATAAACACTTTATAAGTTGCTGTGATCTTTGGTATCTTATCACAACAATAGAAAAGCAGACAACAGTGTAAATTCAGTGTATATATTCCATCCATATTCATATGTTGAGGCCCTAACAATGAGGTAGCTCTATCTAGAAATGACACCTATTAAGAAGTAATTAAGGTTACACAAAGTAATCGTCAAGGCACTGGGTCTGTAAAAATTAGTGTCCTTATAAGAAGTGACAAAAAAGAGCTCCCACCTTTCTCAGTAAGTACATAAGGAGATTACATGAGAATAAAGTAAGATTGTGACTACCTAATGAGCCAAAACAAGAGTTTGAAGGGTTTACCTTATGAGCACATGGATCAGAGATTTCCAGCCTCTGCAAGCCAGGTAATCTGTGGTATTTGGTTACAGTAGGAAAAGAAGACATAGTATACCATCTTTATAATTACAATGAAGAGAAATATGTTTCAAAATGTATAAATAAATAAAATCATTATTGCATGTGATAATCTAGGACTGCATTTCTGCTTTTCATGTGTGGTTTGTCTGAAAAGGAGGGAACATGCAAGCATGTTCACTATGAATCTGCAGACATGTAGAGTAGCAATATATTGGGGCTATTCAATTGTTATTTGCCAGATAAAATGAAAGTTCAGTAATGAATTTTGAATTAATATTAATTCTGATATTCCCTTTATTTGGATATCCATTCCCTGGTTTGAAATGGTAAGATTTTGTGAAGCAAAAAGCACAGAAAATGTTTTTCCTAGTTTATAGTCATGAGACCCAGCTAGAATAGAAAACTTGTTTCTCTAGTGTCAAAACAGAGAACCCCCACTACTTGGGAAATTGAACTGAGGGATAAAAGAGCAAAAGGAAAGCATGATCACTTCTTGGCAAGCAAGACAGCCTTCCCAATCTAAAAGTATTGTGTTGCATAAAGGGAATGACATCACAGAAAACACAAACACAAACACACAGTTTCTTATTATTTCAGAGAGAAGGGTAGCTACATTTGCTTTTATACTTGTCAGTGTGCCCTTCCCATACTACAAGGATTCACAATAGCCAGAAAGAGACTGTGGGCTATTGAGACATACACTGCACTCTGTCGAGTTGCGCATTTACATCTCAGTATCTAATCTGCTTTCTTCCTTCATGAAATCAATTCTCCAGCAATTGAATAACAAGCCCACAGGGCATTTTAATATCATGAGTATTCATCTATATATAGTCCAGAAAGGAAACAGTAATTAGAAGTGACCTACTCTCACCAGAGGATATCACAGATTAGACCAATCAGTGTTTCATCATTGCTTTAAGGAGGTACCACCAAATCAGGTTCATTCTCTATTCAGCCCTCAGTGAGAGGCTGTTGAGCCCTTTTAGTTGATTCCTGGAGGAAACAGACTCTAAAATGGTTGTCATTATCTGGGATTTTGTTTCATTTTCTGTGAACTTAAAGCGTCAGTGAAATAGGCTCTGTTTTTAGCTCTGGGATCATATTGTCACATATACACAGTACTGGATGAAGGAGGCTTTGAAGGATCTAAAAAAGCTAAAAGAAAATGACTTTCTAGATCCTCATCAAATGTGTTTTGAGCTAAGCCCCAAAGGTTGAGAATTTCTTGTAAGAATTTAGAAAAAAAAAAAGGAGTTGCCACAAGAGTCTAAATAGAAAAATAGAACACGACTTGGCTTTGAAAGACCAAATGTAACCCCTGGAATGATTGGGAATCACACCTGGCTTTGCTTTTTACTGACTACTTAGTCAGTAAAGTCTCCACACTCAGATAGCTTAATTTGTTTTGCAGTGTTCATTACTCCCATAGGATGAATAGAGGTGAGGTGAACCTTACAAATATATAGAATTTTTCAGTTTCCCTTTTCTCCCTGTCTTAGTTCATGTGGACCCTTTGTGCTAAGCCTTCTCTGTACTCAATTCAGGTTTGCAAGCCTCCAGACACAGAGCTTAGAATTTTAGGTGACATGCAGTATAAAGTAGACTCCCTGGTCTGTTACCCCTCTATACGTTGTGGTAACACTTGTGTAATAGGCACTTCTTGCCATAGGTCAAGGGGAATGATTGGGAAGCACACCTGGGGCTTGAAGAAGAACCCAAAACACACTTTAAAAAAGCACAACATAAAATTTATATGTGATTAATTTTTTTTTCTATGGTTAAACGGTCGGTCTTCTTTGCTTTCACTTTGGGTGCATTTTAAAAAATACATATACACTGCATAGCATGTTAGTTTCCTGAAACACAGAGAAGCACAGATGATATCACATAAGGAAAAATATTTCATAAATGACAAATGTCAGCACAAATGACAGATGATGAGCCTCTGTCAAGAATCAGATGACAATCATTAAAAAAAATCATTCTGGTTATTTTAAACATAAAGGGGTTTACTGAAGCTCTTACAAAATACTTGAAAGCTCTAGGCTTGTTATAGGGTTTAGGCAGTGCCTTCCAAAGTGATTCTCAAAGCCTTATAATGCTCAGACACTTATAACCTCTAGAAGAGTCAGGAAGGAGAGACATTAGGAAATTATCTTTGTGACTGTTAACTATAGTAAATAACAAAAGAAACCAAGTGATACTGTCTTATATAACATCCATAAGAGTTCATTTCAGAGCCAGAAATCTATGAAAGCAGCAGATGCCTTTTGCACGATCTCTGTTTCTCCAACCAAAAGTCTAAGGGTAGCTCAGGCCCAAGGATGAGTACTGCAGAAATTCCAGTGGGAAACACACACTGCCTCTCTGACTACTTAACAGAAAGACAGAACAGCAGCAGGCACAACCCAAAGCATTTTCTCCATTCGTATTTCATGAGAGTAAATCTAACCAGCCAAACCTAAATTATACCCAGAATGGTGCTACAGAGAAGTAGCGCAGGCTTAGTGGGAGGGACATTAGGACACAAAAGGCAAGAATATATAACGACTAGATAATTCAAACATTTAGGATGCAGCCATCGCTCATGTATTTCTTCCATCCTTAAAACAAGTCAGAAAATAGTCCCAAATAGTAACCTTCTTAAAATCTACCCAAGAATAGGGCATCTTAATCACCCAAGTCAATTAAATTCAATACACTCTCAAGCCCTTCCCAGTTAAAAAGAGACTCATGGTTGCATTGAATGGCGACAGAATTATAAAAGGTATATATAACAGATGAGGAATAGAAAAACATGTCAAACTTTAGCAAACTATTTAGAATGATAGATGAGCTATCAGAATGAATTGGAATCTCAAAGGACTCCACATAGAGAAAGTCTACTACCATTTTCCAAGCATTTCCCAGAAACTTGCCCTGAATTGGTATGATTTAGCAACAAGAGGTAGGGTAGGGTCATAGTTAGAAGAAAGTATTTCTGTGAAATTCTAAGCCTGCTTATATCTAATTCAGCCAAGAATAGCTGAATTCTGTGAGAGGCAGAAGCATGGCATTCCAGCTTCTTACCCAATGCATTGTCAGATGCTCAAAAGTATAAGGAAGAACAGCAGGTTTAGAAGTGCCCTCCCCAAATCAAAACGACCCTGAGATTTCACCAGAATGACTAAGATCAAGAACTGACATGACAAAACATGCTGGAGAGAATGTGGAGAAAGGGGAACCCTCCTCCATTGCTGGTGGGATGAGAACCCACCTTGTACAACCACTCTGTAAATCAATCTGGTGCTTTCTCAGACAATTAAGATCCAGCTATACCACTCCTAGGCATATATCCAAAAGATGCTCAAGTATACAACAAGGACATTTGCTCAACCATCTTCATAGCAGCTTTATTCGTAACAGCCAGATGTCCCTCTGGAGGGACAACCCAGATGTCCCTCAATGGAGGAATAGATACAGAAATTGTGGTACGTTTACATAATGGAATACTACTCAACAATTAAACCAAGGAAATCATGATATCTGCAGGCAAATGGTAGCAACTAGAGAAGATTATACTGAGTAAGCTATCCCCAAAGCAGAAAGACATACATGGCATATACTCACTTATAAGTGGATATTAGACATATACTATAGGATAATCATACTAAAATCTGTACAGCTAAGGAAGCTAAGCAAGAAGGAGGATCCTGGGTAAGACGATCAATCCTCATTCAGAATGGCAAATGGGACAGATATTGGAAGAAGGTGAAAACAAGGAACAAGACAGGAGCCTAATACAGAGGGCCTCTGAAAGACTCTACCCAGTAGGGTATTGAAGCAGATGCTGAGACTCATACCTAAACTTTGGGCAGAGTGCAGGTAATCTTATGAAAGAAGGAAGAGAGAGAAAAACCTGAAGAGTATGGAAGTCCACAAGAAGAGCTACAGAACCAAAAAGTCTGGGCTTAGGGGTCTTTTCTGAGACTGATATTCCAATCAAGGACCATTCATGGAGATAACTTTGAACCCCTGCACAGAGGTAGCCTGTGGCAGCTGAATCTCCAAGTGGGTATCATAGTAAGGGGAACAAAAGCTGTTTCTGACATGAACTCAGTGTCTGGCTCTTTAATCACCTTCCCCTGAGGGGGCAGTAGCCTTACCAGGCCACAGAAGAAGACTATGAAAGACAGTCCTGGTGAGACCTGATACACTAGGGTCAGATGGAAGGGGAGGAGGTCCTCCCCTATCAGTGGACTGGGGAAGGGGCATGGGAGGAGCTGAGGGAGGAAGGGAGGGCAGAATTGGAAGGGGACAAGGGTAGGGCTACAGCTAGGATACAAAATGAATAAATTGTAGTAAATAAAAATTATATTAAAAAAGAAGTACCCTCCTGAGCACCTCCCTATCAGTGGACTGGGGGAGGGACATAGGAGGAGAGGAAGGAGAAAGGGTGGGGTGGGAGGGAAAGAAGGAGGGCTACTGGGGGGATACAAAGTGAATATATTGTGATTAAAAAAAAGATTAAAAAAGAAGTACTCTCCCATCTGGGCCCAGTGGCACATGCCTGTAATCCCACACTCAGGAGGCAGAGGTAAGCAGATCTCTGTGAGTTCGAGGCCAGCTTAGTTAACAAAGCAAATCTAGGACAGCCAATTCTATACAGAGTTTACATTCATGTAAACACTCATGATGAGTTGAATCCCCATCAAGAGGTAATAAAATGAAGGGTCAGGTTAAAATCTTGAGTAATTAGATACTAATGGCTCCACTTTTGTGATTAAATTGGTCCATTTGGGAATTGATACATTATCTAGATAGAGCTAGCTTATACTGACCAGTGTATGTTTCTCTTTTCGATAGAAATAACTCCTCTTTCCATGTAATGTTTTTGTTACCTCAAGACTCTACAGAGTCTCCATCAATAAGAGGGCTCATGAATTGGGGACTGTCTGGACTCTATAACAAACATTTGAATGAAACCTTTATTCTTCATGATTACCTATGCTATGGTTTTACTTGTATCTACAGAAAATGGATTAAGACATCTTACAAAGTAAAGAAAGCTGGAGTTTGAACTGTGTAGCAAAGAGGGTCCCCAGAGAACCAAAAGTGATAGATGGATTGTGAAAACAAGCTGAGCTTTCCACCGTAAGAAAGCTGGGTTCTGAGCTATAGAGCATGGAGAGTCCTCCAAAGCACCATGGGTTCTCAGGCCCACTAGGGAAATTCTGATCACACCTACGTTTTTCTTTCATTTGTTTTCTGAGGTTCTTTATAGCTCATCTGGCCCGAAGATCACTAGCTCCCTTACGCTGGCCTCAAACTGCAGTGCCCTCCTTGCTCTCAGCCTCTTACATATTTACTTATATATGTGTTCTTGCTGGTTGTCAGGAAGAGGAGACACGAGGAAATGAAAGAAAGGGAAAATGTAGAAAAATATTTGGAGAATTTATATTAAGTATAATTTTCAAGTATAATAAAAAGAAATTTAGCCCATAGAGCCAAAAGAATCTTAATAAGGATAAAGAAAATTAAGCTTACATAGCCTAATCATAATTGTGGTGGTTTGAATGAGGGCTCCTGTAATTGAATGTTTGCCTCCCAATTGGTGAACTCTTTAGGAAGGATTAGGAGCTATGGCCCTTTGGAGAAGGTATGTCGTTTGGAGTGGGCTTTGGAGTTATACCAAGGCCAGTCCCCAGCAGCCCCAGCCTCTCGGCCCGTGGATGAAGTGTAACCTCTCATCTTCCGCCCTGGTGTCATACCAAGGCCAGTCCCAGCAGCCCCAGCCTCTCGGCCCGTGGATGAAGTGTAACCTCATCTTCCGCCCTGCTGTCATCACCGTTGCCGCTGCCACGTTCCGCACCAAAATGGTCACGATGGCCATCTTCTGAAATTCTATGCCACTAATTGTCTCCTTTTCTAAGCTGTCTAGGTCATGAAGAGATACCTTCAGAGCAATCTAATAGTAACTAAAACAATAATAAAATTATTAATTTCTGAAGATGAAAAGTTTCAAAGCAGTTATGGTAAATTAAGGAGAATTATATGCAATGAAACAAAGGATGGGGCAGAGGAAGAGAAAATATGTCTAAGAGGCTGCAAGTATTCCCCAAAACTTCATTTAAAAAGAAAAAGATTTAGGTTTTTAAAGTTTAAAACTTGGCATCTGTGACTTCTCCAATTTGTTCCCAAGGCCTTTCTGCCTTCAACTATAGAACTCACATTTCCAACCTTAGCCAATGACTTTACTTGAAATTACTCAAAACAGAACTTATTATTTTTTTGTAGACTCAGAAGCTTTAAACATGATTTATTTTGGCTAGTATGTCACAATCAAATCCTTATTTTGGAAAACTAACTAGTAACAAGGTTGAGTTGTTGAGGGAGAGGACCATAGAAAAACATTACTGTGGCTTTCAGGGAACTGCTATAGTAAGATTCTGCAAATAGAAAAAATGAAATCTGAAAAAAAATGTAGTGAGTGAGGTTGAAAAGAAAATTAAGGATACAGAACATGTATATTAGTCATGGAGGCAAAGAAGGGATGTAGGAGTCCAGTGTCATGGGAACATGGTAAGAAATCAACGTTAACCTTACAGAAATAGCTGATCTGGAAGAAGTAATGGTTTCTAGTTCATAGCTGTTACATTTCCAGTTTCTGCGTGAAAGATGAATGGTAAGGAATCTTGAAGGTGGTCAGAAGTAATATTCTGAAAGTCAAATGAAATATTTAAGTTAGACATAGAGTTTTAGATGGTGGAAGTAAACTATTACAGTAGATAAAAATCAAGGTGGAAGCCTGAGGAACGCTAACATTCATGAGATAAGAAGTAAGAATTACCACTGACAGACACAGAGAAGGAGTGGGCAAATACAAAATAGCTAGAACAATGGTATCACAAAATTATTGAGCAAAGAATGCTTCCAGGTGTGTGTGTGTACAGTGGTGGAGGAACAAGATGTAGCTTAGTGGCAACATACTTTTCAAGCGCACACAGAGCCCTGGATTCAACCCCAGTACACCCTCCGCAATACATGTATGCTTCAGAAAAGCCAAGACCAATAAAGAAGGAGAAGGAGAAAAGCAGAAACTTAATTTCTTCTTGATTTTGTATCTTTCCAGGTTTCAAATACAAGCAAAGACAAAGAGCTTCAAAGAAAACTGAAACTGTGAGGTGGAGTCCCTTTATCTGTAAAAATAAAAGCTAAGTTAATTAGAGGTGATTAGTAGGAAGTCAAAATGATATGATAGAATTTAAAGTATTCAGTGTATATCAAATACCTAATTAACAAAAGTAGTTTATTATAATCGCTTCTATCATCATCAAAATTGTCACCTTACAAAAAGAAGAAATACAGGTACACATAGGCACAACTAGACCCCAAGAAAAACCTTGCTTTCTGCTTTGAAAAGCAAGTGCACAGACTACAGGCTTGATGTTTTCTGAAATCAGTTTTAAATTACTAAGCATAGTCTTCAAATATCCAGGAAAGGAGGGAAGCAAGAGCAGAGATGAATAATTAAAGATGGTTTTAAAAGAGGTTGTTTATAAATGGGTATGTATGACAGGGAGAAAGATGAGGTGTGAGAATAATAGATACAATGAAGATGATGTCACAATGGCTGGGGAACCTCACCTAGTAAAATCACAGAGAAAGTCAGTTTAAGACCTTTCATGGTACCAACATATATGAGGTAGGAAAATGTCACTACAGGAAAATTACTTTGGCCTAAACTTCTCTGAAAGAGAGGTAATGGTAGGCAGGTTAATATGACAACTTAAGGTGCAAAAGATTGAGAAACCTTTCTCCTTGACAAAAAGCACCAAGCTCACAGAAGACAAATATGAAACTGATCAATTTCTTTGGACTAAAGAAGAGCTGAGATTGGCACCAGCTCCTCACCATATCTCCCCACTCTATTTGAGAATTATTTACTAGCACCAGTACAAAAGGATCCTAACTACCATGCAGGAAGCTCACATTTTGACCTCACATTGAAGTGGAAAGTATCTAGGGACGATCAAAGTGAAGTGATAGGGAGGGCATTATAGGGAAGTAATGTCCAGAGAACTTTGATAGTCTGAGCAATGTGAAATAAGAGGAATATGGACGGAAACCAGGCTCTTGGGCTGAGAAGACCAGGAGAGGGACACCTGCAGCAAGCGGAGTTCTCTAAGCTTGTCCAGAACTTTCCCTGCTTTGTTCTTCATGCCTCTCCTTTGCCAGCTCTTTCCACTGGTATTCTTTACCTTTTCATCCTCCCCTATTGCCCCCATCTCACCATATCTCTGCGCAGTACTGTCCAGTGAGCACTGCTTTGCCTGGTTTGTGGATGAAGGGAGGATGAATGTATATTCCAGCTTCTACGACAATAAAATGGAAAATAGCAAAGTGGGAGGGAACGTGATGTTTTGCTGGAAGATGTCTCATACAAGGAGAGTGGCTTTTTAATAGCCCGTGTGGACTCTGGGAAGGGATAAACAGAAGCCCATGGATAGGGAGACAGCACTTTCGGATAGTGACACTTTGCAAAGGTCTGCATTGCTTCACTGGTCTTCATTTTTCGACAATTGGCTTTGCAAAGAAAAACAATCCAGAGAACTCATGGCCCTCCAGCTTGGGTCTTGTTGCTTTCGCTGACTTGTTCCAATTCTGTGGAGTCTTGCTGTTTCTGCTGAATCTTGCTGCTGCTGTTGATTCGTGTTGTTTGGTGTTTGCTATTTGACTGGACTGCTGGTATCTGAACAACATAGAGTGGAATTGCCCCAAGGACCTTTGTCTAAAAAGATCCACAATCCCTGTTTCCTAATAACCTTCTTTCTCCCCTACCTCTGGTCAGTGGGTGGAAGGAAGGGAGAAGCATTTAAGAACCCTAAATAAAGGAGGTTTTTGGGAAATCTAGGTCTACAGTAAAGTGTGCTCCCTCCCATGTGTACCTGACTCTTCTGTCTTGTCTTTTGGTAGAGAACGACAACCAGCTCTCAAGCAGCTGTTGCCCCAATGTTGCCCCCTTTGTAAACATAGTATGAGACAGCAGTTTCCGCAGAATATGCAAATTTAAGACAGTATTAACTTCAAAATAAGACAGTTGAGTAGTTGCTATAGAGTGACATTACAGCAGTTTGGTTCATTTACTCTTCCCAGATGTCAATGCTCCCTATAGAACTGGCTGATGTCTCCATCATTGTTGTCTAATTATGCCAGTTTTTCTCGACAAATCTGGGGTCTTGTGACATCTGTCTCTAATAGCTGTATTTGGTTGTTCATTGACTAAACATTGTCCAGTTTCAGATCCTGTGACTGATATTGAAGGAAGCTCAACACTGTCTTCACAGAAATGTGTCCATGTGCACACATGCCAACACAGAGACACACACACACACCACAGTCAGATGGAAATACATCTTTCCTATGCAGCACAAGTTTTCTTTCCAAGAAGAACCTGATAGCTTTAGAACAGAACCTAGCTTTACAACAGAATCTAGCTTTAGAACAGAACCTAGCAATAGAACAGAAGGTAACTTATGCTTTCAATTTGATCTCCTGTATTATCAAAAATCCTCCCTCTCTTTTTCCCTCCCTCTCTTCCTTTCTTTTTTTTTTTTTTGTACTACTGCCCCTTTGCCTATGTGGTCAAGACTGGCCCAAACTCATGATCCTCCTACCTCAGGTTTGAGTGCTGATATTACAGATATCTGTCTCTACACTTCGCTGTCTCAGGACTTTTTGGAAAAACATGCAGTGCAGAGAAAACACATAGAATTAAACATTTTATACATAATAAGTTCTCAGAAATAAGAATTTTAATTTATTATTTTCTTTCCTATAAAAACAGAGGATACATGTCACAAAAATTAAGTTGTAGCCTTAATCCAAGATTTTGGGTTCTCTTTCCTAAAGGGTATCCTGAGATTTATTCAGCAACCATGGCTTCTCTATCTAGGCTTGAGTGCCAATACAGTAATAGAAAGAAGGACAATTAAGAGAGATTTCTTTTTTATATATACATTTATGAAGGTAAAGCTTACTGACTTACTGTAAGGTCTATGGTCTCTATCACAATAATGATGGGATAAATGACAACAAATGATATGTTGTACTGAAGGATGGCCTTTAGAACTTTTCTTTGGATATCTTAGCACAGAACATATTGGGATGTAACAGAGAAGATAGTATTGCCCCATTTAACAGGAAAAGAGAATCAAAACCACAAATCAACTGACCCAAAATCAGGCCACAGGGTCTGTGCTCACTCCATCATATGTAGCATCTGTACTCATTCCATGAACCAAAGAAGCATGCCGGTGAGAACTCTCTCAACGAGGCCCTATTTCCACAGCAAAATCACAAAGAAAATTAAAAATAAATCAGTGGGAAGGTACAATGTTATATTTTTAATGGTGATCATCAAACTCCTGTCCTTTTCGATTTCCATCAATATCCAGCAAGTTTATGTCTATTGGAAACAGTGAACTGGATGACAAACCGAAAGTTGGAAGTTGTAATATGCTTGCAGACACTCTGAGTGCGTGCTCACAAGAAAGCCCTGTGATCACCTTAGCTGTCAAATTCTTCTTCTAAGAGGATTCTTCTATGGAGAAGATGCTTGATGCCTATTAAGTCTAACGGAAATCACGTACATATGCTAAGTTATGAATGTGAAAGCAACACCATTCTTCTTGAACAGTGCTCTCAGTTATAAACAAAATCAAAATAGTTTATCTCTAACTGTATCTTAGGATATGATTTCAATAGTTTAAAACCAATTCATTTAAAAAGTATGAAGATTTTATGTGGTGAATACATAAAGTAGCAGCATTAACATTTTTAGTGAAATGTTTGAATACAGCATGTCATTTGCAATGAAGTCCACGTATAAGATATAATGTCAGAATAATTATTTAATAGGAAGATCTTTTTTAACTTTAATACTATGTTTCAATAATTTTAATATTAAAACATTTCAAACAGTTGCAGTAATATATTTTACCCACTCCAGGGCTACAGAGTGTATAGTCAAAGTTGTATATAATCAAAGTTGTGTACGCTTAAAGTACTGGAAATTTATCAGGACCATCACATATTTAGGAAGATCTTTTATTTCTACTCTAGTTTCCCAATAAAATTTCTTGAAAATTGAAATAAAGTGCAACTGAAATGTGAAACAAGGTTCAATACCTATAATAATTCTGTACAACAAATTTCAAAAATTGAAAATATTTACTATTGAGTAAAAATATTTACTATTAGTAAACCTAATTTAGTTGTTTTAAACAAATGAGGTCTTGAGAAATTATTACTTAATGAAGTTTTGTACTGGTTATTAAAATGATTATATGGTTAGCCTTGTTGCGAACTAGATGATCTTCACCAAGAAACACCTGAAAACTAATTTCTGATAAACTGATGGAGCTGTTTGATGCCTGGAGAAGCTCATGAAGATTCTAGGAGCAAGAGTACTGTCTACTGAGGATTCTGGTAGAACAGAATCTTTCATTTAGATGCTCAGTTCACATAATGACATCTACCAAAAAGCTTGTCATAAAGACTGTCAAAAATTAATGTGGAGTTCATTTTACATCAAGTTAAGCCAACACCCATTTCTGTAGCCTTTGTACACATGAGCACAACAATGTCCAAGATGAGTCTACTGACCTCAGCATTTTTCATATTATAGTATGTTAATACAATATCTGTTCCAGGGAGCAGTTTGTCTGTCCACCACTAGGAGCAGAAAACTTTGTACCAAGTATGCCAACACTGGCTTTATTCTTCTGTTAAAGGTCTTTTCCTTCCTCATTAGCTTAGCTTTTCCTCCCCCTCTTCTCTTTCCTTTCCATCTTTTTCTTTCTCTTCTGAAAAATCATGCATAATAGTTTCCTGTTTTGATTGAATTGGTTTAAATGAAAAAAGTCATATGTATAAAAATTCAACTTTTCTCTTTTTTTTGCCATTTTCTTTTTTCTTTATTAATTACACTTTCTTCACCTTATATACCCCTGTAGTTCCCTCCCTCCTCCTGTCCCAACCCCTTCCTTCCTGCCCCTTCTGTACCCATCCCTCTCCCCAAGACCACTGATAGGGAGGTCCTCCTTTCTTTCCCTCTGATCCCAGTCTATTAGGTCTCATCAGGAGTGGCTGCATTGTCTTCCTCTGTGGCCTGGTAAGGCTGCTCCCCCCTCAGGGAGTGGTGATCAAAAAGCAGGCCAATCAGTTCATGTCACAGACAGTCCCTGCTCCCATTACTATGGAACCCACTTGGACACTGCACATGGGCCACACCTGTGCAGGGGTTCTAGGCTACCTCTATGCATGGTACCTGGTTGGACCATCAGTCTCAGGAAAGACCCCTGTGCTCAGACCACTTGGTTCGGTTGCTCTCCTTGTGGAGTTCCTGTCCTCTCCAGATCCCACTATTTCCCACTCCTCTCATAAGATTCCCTGCACTTTGCCCAAGTGTTGCCCATAAGTCTCAGCATCTGCTTTGATAGTCTTCAGGGCAGAGCCTTTCCAAGGCCCTCTGTGGCAGACCTCTCACTTGTTACATTTTTTCTCTTTCTTCTGATGCCCATCCTCTTTGCCCTTCTGGATAGGGAAATCAATCTAGCGCTTCCTCAAGATCCAGCTATACCACTCCTAGGCATATATCTAAAACAGGCTCAAGTATACAATAAGGACATTTGCTCAAGCATGTTTGTAGCAGCTTTATTTGTAACAGCCAGAAGCTAGAAACAACCCGCATGCCCCTTAACTGAGGAATGGCTACAGAAATTGTGGTACATCTACACAATGGAATATTACTCAGCAATAAAAAACAAGGATATCATGAAATTTGCAGGTAAATGATGGGAACTGGAAAGGATCATTCTGAGTGAGCTATCTCAGAAGCAGAAAGACACCCATGGTGTATACTCACTCATATAGACATGTACTATAGGATAAACCTACTAAAATCTGTACACCTAAAGAAACTAATGAAGAGGGAGGACTCTTGCTAACTTTTCTCTTTAGAGTAATTTAAGAAATTAACGGGAGATAATAAGTATTGGCTAGTACAGAGTGCTCCGAGACACAGAATGCCAACTGTGCCACAACCTCAGCGGACCTGCGCCTCATTCCTAATTCCCATCAAGAGGCTCTGTACATGAGAGCTGCATGGATTTGAAAAGAAGATGGTGACACAGACAGCATGCTGGCAGAGTCAATGGCAGAAGCCACATCATTACAAAAAGGCCTGACTTACCACTTGGAAAAGATATCTGTTAACTCACTATGCAGCAATGTAAAGAATGAATCAGAACAACAAAAATGTACAAAGAGATACGAGCTGACTGTTTGGAGGACATCTGAAGACTTTAACCTTCAAAAAGAAAAAGGGGGGATGGAGGAATGGAAGGAAAAAAAGTTTCTTGAGGTATCCTTTACTCTAAATGCTTAGAAAATTATCAGAGAAAATCATCTTGGAAAATAAGTCATGGAGAAAGAGAGTCCTTCACAAATTCAGCCTAAAGAGCACCATTGTTGAGCCTATTCATCTTTGCTAATGCAGAGACCATGACTTTGATATGGCTAGATGCTAATGCAGAAAATGTAAATGCTACAAAAGTGTAATATTTTATACACTATACTCAGGTCTGAAAAACTCTGCAATTACATAGGTTTGAATGACCTCATTTAGATGACTCTCCAAAAGTCCCAAGAGGGAAAAAAAGGAGGGAGGAAGAGTGTGGGGAAAGGAGAGGGAGGAAAAAACATAAACAGACTACTAGGAGAGGGGAAGAAAAGAAAGGGCTGTCAACTCAAAAGAGCTATTCTAAGGTAAACACTAGGAAGAAAAAAGAACAAAAACAAAATGAAAATAGTTTTAGTTCTAAAACTATGCAAGAAAGTACTTGCCTTCAAAGATGTATTCTAAGATAATTAAGTTAATAAAAAGTTGAAGGTGGATTTGGCATTGCAGTTGGAGGCAAGTGTAGGAAGCAGGCTTGCTATTGTGAAAGTTGAGCCTGTGTTCTAGGTCCCAGTGAGGCATTTAGGTGAAAACGGGAATTAATCAAAGAAAGGCTAAAAAAAAGATACCTTAAATAAATGAAGTATAAAGTACCTTTATTTTACACATAAAAATGCTGCATTTAGGAGTGAATTCCTGAAAACATTTTATAAATTCTTATATGTCTGAAAAAATTATAATCAAGCTTCATTGACATTAGCTGTCCTGGGGCCTATGTGTCCTACAAGTACTCAGGGACATAAAGCTTAACATTCTAGGGTATTTGACCATTCCATGTATACTCATGTATATCCATAGGTTCTATGCTATAGGTGACATATATACTCTATGTATCACGGAGGATAGATTCCAAGATGCTTAATGACTTCCTAAAAGCACAGATACCATGAAAACCTCTTTAAACTATGCTTTTACTCCACATACATATCTGTGGTAAAATTTGATTTGTAAATAAGGAACAGTAAAAAATTAATGACAATGACTCATAATGAAATCATTGTCCAAAGTCATGTGAATATAATCTTTCTCAGAATAGCTTATTATACTGCACATATTAATGGAAACATATGATATTCAGTGTGGAAATTTTAGGCAAAGAGTTTATGCCCTACAAGAGATGGGGCAAAAATCAAGATATCACGAGATTTTATCACAATATTTAAAATGGTACACAATTTACTTTAAAATTTCTAAATTGTGCATTTCCAGAACTTTCCACTTAATATTTTTAGAAAATAGTTGAAACTACAGAAAGCAAGGCTTTAGATAAGAGAAAACTTATTACTGTACCAATTATGTTTTAAATTGTTCTTGAAAGGACATAGAAAATAGTAATAATTTTGTGACTGTGGTTCAAATGAGGATCCCAGTTTAGCCTTCAAGATTGTCAATTTTCTATAGTTTCCTAAAACTAAACAAACTGCATGCACCATCTGTTTCTCTCTGTCTGTCTGCTCCCACCCTGCCCCTCTCTTTCTCACACACACACATACACAGAGAAAGAGAGACAGAGAATTTATTTTTGATATACTCTTTCTAGGCAGTATCATGTGGGAATTCTATTTACCACAGTTCCCACTCCACTTTAAGAACTCATCTTTCCATTAACCTTCATTGAACAGAGAGGGTCCTCTGTGTCCCATCTCTTACGGCATCCTTGACCTTGTCCTCAGCTCTTATCACTACACTGTACCCCCCAAAGAAATGTCACTTTCCTCTTTTTTGTGTTTAAGAAAGCTATCTTAGTTTTTCTTTTTGTTTTTTCAAATTCCCAGTCTCTGGTTTAGTTTCTAAACTAAGAGGTGCACAACAAATGACATTATTTTTTGTTTTAAGATAATTTTTGTGGTTCATGGCATTTATTTATTGTTTTAATTTTTATTAACTCTGTATCCCAGGTGAATCCCACTCCTTCATTCCCTGCCTCTCCCACCCTCTCTCCCGTCTACTCCCTGCCCCTTTCCAAGTCCACTGATAGGAAGGACCTCCTCCTCTGTCATCTGACCCTGATTTATCAGGTATCTTCAAGACTGGCTGCAAAGACCTCCTCTGTGGCCTAGGAGGGCTGCTCCTCCCTTGCAGGGTGGAGAGGTCAAAAAGCCCGCCATTCAGTTCATGTCAGAAATAGTCCCTGTTCCCTTTACTAGGGTACCCACTTGTATACTGAGCTACTGTGGTAATTTTAACTATCATTACTGACAGAACCAGTTTAATATTTTTGTTTAATATTCCAGATAAATAAGCATCTTTAAATCCATTAAATGGGTGTCAAATTGTGTGTTTCAGTCCTAGGATACCCTGAAGTGGAAGTTTCTAGTTTCTTTGAAGACTCAGTTTTGTCACATGTGTTTTGCTGTAGGTTGGCTTGTGAGAGGGCACGTGATGTTTTGCTGTGAGGTCTTATGTGCGAGGGAAGTGACTTTGGCCAGCTGAGAATATCCATGGGTGTACTCTGAGTAAAGGAGATACAGAGAGACCCACACCATGAGTCTTCTCATTTTGGATCCACATCAATGCACTGATCTTGATGCTTCAGCACTTTACTTCTCAGAGAACTTCTCGGGGCAATCCAACCTAGTCTTGAGGCTTCTGTTGCCTTTGTGTTGCTGCTTGGTGCTGGTCTTTGGACTGGACTGCTGATATCCTGATGACTGAGTTTGGTAATCCCCTAAGGACCCATTGACCCTACTCAGCATGAAGTAGATAAAGGAAGCGTACAGCTCATTTTCCTACTAATCTCCTACCTAAGTTCAGGATGGGGGATTGAAAGGGAGGTAAAGATGTTTAAGAACCCTAAATAAAGTAGATTTGTTAAAAAAATCTAAGCTTACAATACCTTAAAAGAATTATAGTCATATTCTTATGTGTGTTCTTGAAGGAATGAATGAACAAATGAATAAACTAAAACTATTGAAGATAGTTTTTTTTTTAAAAAATGGTATGTTGGATCCTAACTATTTCAAGTAACTTCCAGAGAAAAAGAGAAGAATTGAAACATCTCTGCTTTGTACTTTTGCATCTTAATTGTTTTGTTATTTTAAATTATTTGTTTGAAGTCTGTAATTTTTGATAAATAGTCCTGTCTAATGAGCCTTTAGCTCCCTCACAGTGTGGCCTTATCAGAAATTATTTAATTTTCAGAGCTTGAAGCACACACAATGATTAACATAGAGCAGGTACTTAAAATCACACAAGCAATATTGAATTAAATATTCACTTTTAAAAGCAGCATATTGAAGAGTTCCACATACAAAGGGCATTTTTGTATAAAACATGCCCTCAAATTAAACATGCTATTTTGGTCATCACAGCTAATGCTACACCTAGAAAGTACAACTTAGTTGTGTTGTGGAGTTTTCAACACAAGCCATAAATGCACTGTATTTTCTAAAACTTTTACTTTTTTCAAGAAAGAGGCGACAAAACTGACAGAAAAAATAATGGAAAACAATAAAGACAGAATGAACGAATTTTGTCATTATGGAAAGTAGGAAGGCTTTTTCAGAAAAGCTTTGAACAAGGTTTGGCATAAAACATGAGCTTAAATCCAAGAAAACATCTGAGAACATCAACTAGATGTACAAAAATATCAGTATACATTGATGTCTGAGAATACAGATCTGGGACAAGAGAACCCAATTGCCATTCAGAACATGGTGGAAAGTCTCCGAGGGTTCGTTCCTTTGTTGTTCCCTTCTCAAACAAGGGAAAGAATAAAACTTGCCAGGTTGGATCATTGTGAAAACTAACCAAGGTTACAACTGGAAACAGCAGTAAGTAACTACACCACAAGAGCTGGGGAATGTTAGCAATGAATGCCACCATGAAAATATGCTCTCTGCTAACTACTTTTCAAGTCAAATAAAGTATTAACATCTCAAGATGTGAAGGTTTAATGTAGGAGGCTGTCTCTTCTCCCACATGCTCATTTATCAAAAGGCCATCTTGTCTATGAACAAAGAAAACTGACAGAAAAAAAATTCCCACTGGAATTAAAGGTTTAATTTCATGAAATTCCTACCAGAAGATATTCATGTGTTCCTAAACAGGAAAAGAATGGGAAACAAACCTAACAAGTCATAATGGAAGTGCTTTCTGGTGACTAATATAGTAAATGTATATACTTTATACTATATATATTATATATGCTATATTGTATAATATATAGTATATTAATATATAGTATACATTGTATATAATATAATATTTTATATATGATAGCATACATATATACTATAGTATATAGCATATAAAATATATTGTAAATTATATATATATATTATATATATAGTACATATTACATAATATATCTACATATATATTTACATAAACCTTTGAAGTCTGTTCTCTCCTAGCACCATATCTGACCAGACTCTCAGTCCCACCATCCCTGCACAGACCTGTAAGAGCTCACCTCCAAATCTAGCCCTAAGACTATATTGCTTTGTGCAAATGATTTTGTAAATCAGTCAAGTAGCCCTTCAAGGAAGCAAAGCTTCCTAACAGGATTATAGGAACTGAAGCCTGGAACATGTCTGAGCTCCCACCTCAGGAAACCAAGCAATGGAAGACTCAGATAAATCAGTCCTCTGTACCTTAACCATGCAGGACAGGAGAAACCCGAGTTGTCAGTGTGTTCCTAACAGCAGCAGCAGCCTGCCCCAGGGAGACATCATGGGGAAATGGTCCATTTGAATGAGAATGTTCTGTTCTATTTAAAAGATGCTCTCTGCAAATCCTTTTCCATCACTCTCAGGTAAAAAGAAAAGCTGCAGGGACCACCTTTCTCAGCAAGGCTGTCTAACACGTAAGCCAGGCTTTTCTGCTCAGCTAAGGTTCTATTTAACAAATGTTGGTGTGGAAGGAAGTTTCATACACATTAGGGTATTTTTGTTTTCCCAGTATTCCACTTCTAGATTCACTTTAGAGACAAGGTCTAAGATAATCTAACTGAGACCATAGTTCAGTTCAGGGTCATACCTTTCTTTTGCTAGAGACAACTGTTATGGCTGATCACAGTTATAGCACGCATATTGTAGAAATTTAAATCTGATCATTTCCTCTACATAAGGTAAGCCAAATTCCATAGGAGCCTCAGAGAAGAAAGTCATAAGGGAGAAAAAAAAATCGTTTGATATAAAATTTGATAAATCCACAGACGTAGAAGGAAGAAAGTAGGGAGGCAGAGAGGAAGGAAGGCAGAAACAAAGTGAGACAAAGGGAGGAAGAGAAAAAAATTGGAAGCTAAGAAAAGCTAGACCAGCCCTCCTCAGCACCAGTTGGATTTGGATGGGGGCCCATACCCTGTTTAAAGTCAATCTCTTCTAATTCTCAGTGTATTTTTCTGTTTTAGTGCCTGCTTACCACTCTTCTATCCAAAGGTGATGTACCCAAACTGGCAATAAGAAGCATGTGTCATGTCCTTTAGTGTTTAGGAACAGCCGGTTCCTGGGATTATGAAAGACTTTTCTGACTTCTGGAGCTGTAAGGAAGAATCCCCACCAGCTGTTGCCATTTGCAACCCCCCAGGCCAGTGAAGCACAGTGCTGGGGAGGAGGACTTCTGAGAAAAAAATAGCACTTGTCTCTATTTTCCATTAATACTAGAAGTGACTTTTACTGCAATAAGAAAGCAAAAAATTGGAACAAACCTACGCAAACTCAAAATTGAATCTATAAAACATAATCAAATCATATTACATTTATTTTTCTAGAACAAATCAATGAATACACAAGTGGGCTTCTGTGGTTTAAAATTCCATCAGTTCTTGTGAAATGGAGCAGAACTCCCTCAAATCTCAGCAGAGCATCAGGCATGGGATGGGGGTGAGAGTGCTATCAAGATTGGTTCTGAAATTTCAACTAAGGTTTTGCTGACTTTAACGTTGTCACGGAAAAATTTTGTAATCTACTCCTGGGTAGATGAAACTGAAGGCTTTTATTTATTTATTTTTAATATGTTTGCATTTGTATGTGTGCATGTATGTACTTATATGTGCGGATGCATACATGTGGGAGTACTTCTGCATATGTATGCTGAGTGTAGAGATCATAGGCTGTCATAGGTTATCACCCCATGCTAAATCTAGAGCCTCCTGACTTGCCTCTTCTTGCCAGCCAGCTTGCCCCATCTCAGGGAAAAGGACCCCTCATCTCTGCCTCTGCTCTTAAAGGCATGCTGCAGCACCTGCCCAGGTTTTATGTGGGTTCTGGAGATCCAAATTCTACTCCTTGCCTTTAGCCAGCCCTTTGTTCCCTAGGCCATTTCTTCTGTAAAAGTTAGATAGGAGTGTTTCAAGATTATCATAAATTAGGGGGAAACACTAACATGGATAAAATACTAAAAATCACAATAAAACTTAAACGTAACACTCAAGTTCAACCAATGATGAACATTTCCATTAACTGTTGAAAGAAAGAAAGAGAGGAAGGAAAGAAGGAGGAAGGAAGAAAGGAAGGAAGGAAGGAAGGCTAGTCTGAAAATAAGACATGACAATAATTAACAAAAGTTATTAAATATTGATTGGAAACATAAGAATAGTTCTGCTTTCCTAGGCAAGTTTTTTAATATTTTTGAAGTTTTATTTTTAGGAAACAGCATGACAGAGTCAGGATTTCCTTCAATCCTCTCTAGGTCCAGGTCCTTTCTACTCACTTCAAATCCTATTCCTACTGTAGTCCTGTCCATGATATCTCTTTATTTCCACAATCACCTACTTGAATTAAGTTAGAATAAATTCATTGCATATGGCCTGACATTCTTAGGACATATTAACTAATAAGTAGGATAGATATTTTTAATATGTCATTCAGAGTAATTTATATGTGGTTTGAGTTTGAAAATCTGTTACACATAGATCAAATTTCCTTTTGTGTACAGAAAAATAAACTGACAGGGAGAAAGAGGAAGTTTGGGGATTCAAACTAAACACCTGCTAAGTTATAGTGACGTGTTTTAACCACAGGCTGCATGTGAGAATAATAGTATGATCTAGCATCTGTAATCAGAGATGTCTGCAGAACATCAACTGTTTTTCATTCTTTTGCAAATCTTGTCCATATTTTCCCTAAAACATGTTGGAGTGCTTTTCTAGTTCTTCATGAGGATTTTTGAGGGCAGTATGATTTTTAATTTTCAAAATTCAGCTGTATGTAGGATCATAGCTGTCTGGCTGTAAGTTTTTAGGAAGACACTGCTCCTTGAAGAAGGTTGGATGAAAAGTTGAACACTTTAAGGCATGTAATGCTTTCAGCCCAATGCCCCATCTTAGACCCTCAGGGCAACCCTGAGAGTAGGCGGAGCCATCTCATCAATGGTGTATAAGGTAATAAGAAAACAAAAACATATTCAATGACGTGGCCCATGTCGCAAGAGCTATTAACAATACAAAAAGGAGCCAAATCCTGAGCAGCACCACATTACCTATTTTGTGCCTGGAAGTTTTGTTTTTAAATAAATCTTTGGGATTGCAAGCTATTGAATTCTGTTCCCAAGACTTCAGTGTTTTCACATTGAACATGTTTTGATTTGATAATTGGCAGTGATATTATCACTTATTGACAGCTCACCTGGTGCTTCTTAAGGCTTTTGTGCAACTGTTTGACAACACTGCTTTATCACTCTTCCGAGCTGTCAAGCATCCTGCAAGCCTATTTCTTGCTATGAACATTCATGAATGTTTGACTGAATTCTATGTACAGAGGAAGCTAAATAATAGAACCATGGCATGCAAAGAAGGTCAAAGATGGCTGAACCAAATTACACATTACTTGTACACTACTGATTCTGTTCTTTTTAATTGCTCAACAAAGATGGACAGCATAAAGGTTGTTATGAAACATACTCAGAGATTTCTAAAAACACATTTGTTTGCATTCCTCAAAAATGACAGTACAGGGGCTGGAGAGAGGGTTCAGTGTTTAAGAGCACTGTTTGCTTTTCCTAAGGACCTGAGTTCAAGTCCCAGTACCCACCTGACAAACTGTAACTCCAGTTCCAGGTGGCCTGACACCCTCACACCAACATACATAAGACAAAGAAATTTAAATAAGTTTTTAATTTAATTAAATGACAGTGTGAAAGGGGTAAAGACAGTCAAGGGGTAAAGGTGGCTTCCAAGAGGATGAGGAGAAAAGAATGGCATGAAGGAATGCATGAGGCCAGAATCGATTTCTTTTCCAGGTTCTAGCTGTCTCTGACTGTCCCAGTACTAAGACAATAGCTGCTGGGTTAGTGGTCCAGATATGCAGAAGTAATAAATTGTTATAACATTAAGAATATTTTTAAATATTACATAAGATTTCTACTGAAACTGCAATTAAAGATCTTATTCTCGTTTCTAATTGATTGATTTCAGCCCTGAGTTTGATTATTTCTAGCCGTCTGCTCCTCTTAGGTGTATCTGCTTCTTTTTCCTCTAGAGCTTTCAGTTGGGCCATTAAGTTGCTTGTATGAGATGTTTCAAATTTCTTCTTGAAGGCACTTAGTGCTATGAACTTAGCACTGCCTTCATTGTGTCCCATAAGTTTGGGTATGTTGTGCTTTCATTTTCATTGAATTCTAAGAAGTCTTTAATTTCTTTCTTAATTTCTTCCCTAACCAAGCTGTCCTTGAGTAGCAAGTTGTTCAGTTTCCATGAATGTGCAGGCCATTTGTTATTTCTGTTGTTGTTGAGGTCCAGCTTTAGACTATGATGGTCAGATAGGATACAAGGGATTATTTCAATCTTCCTGAATCTGCTGAGGCTTGCTTTGTGACCAACTATATGGTCTATTTTGGAGAAGGTTCCTTGAGGTGCTGAAAAGAAGGTATACTCTTTTGATCTAGGGTGAAAGGTTCTGTAGACATCTATTAGGTCCATTTGATTTAGGGTGTCTGTGAGTGCCCTTGTTTCTCTGATTTGCTTCTGACTGGATGATCTGTCCCTTGGTGAGAGTGGAGTGTTGAAGTCTCCCACTATTAGGGTGTTGGGATCAATGTGTGATTTCAGCTTTAATAATGTTTGATTTACATATGTAGGTGGTCTTGTATTTGGGGCATAAATGTTCAGAAGTGTGATGTCCTCCTGTTGGAATTTTCCTTTTATGAGAAGGAAGTGCCCTCTTCATCTTTCTTAATTAATTTTTATTTCAAGTTTATCCACTAAATCTAACTCTTGTCTGCTTTCTATTTGCCTTCTTTTAATTAACATTAGCTGAGTTTGACTACATAAAATCTGTAACATTTCCAAAAGAATTAAGTATACTTTAGCTAGCAAGCACTTAATACAATACAATAGTTTTTATTTGTTTGTTTGTTTTCTAGCCTCTGTCTTAGGTTTAGCCAAGGCTAATTTATAGTTGAAGAAGCCTGTCAAAGTTGGCTCAACTTAATATAAATATATATGCTTCAGTTAGACAATGATTGCAAAATGTTTTCTCTTGAATACAAAGACAAGACTGCTAACAGCAAATAAATAGACACACTGTGCAAGAAAACTGCTATACCTAAAAGCATGAATTTAGCTTCCCTTATAGGGCCTAGAAGATTAGGCTGGATGCATGCTGACCTAATCAGAGAACACTTAAGCAGAGAACAGTCTGTTTGGTACTGTGGGGCCTAAGGTCTTACTAAGTCAGAACTCTTGTGATAGCTCACCTGCTCTCCTGACTGCTGGCCTTCCACCCCCATTGGAAAGATTAGTGAACACACTTACAGACTCCTCAACATTCAAAAGGCCCCAGTCACAGAGCCCATGTCTAGTTTGTGCCTGTCGATCAGCGCTAAGCTCAGAGCTGTGTCCAGTTGTGAGCAGTGCACATTTGTTGATGACAGGAGCCTCAACCAGAAAGGTGTGGCTTTTCTCCCAGAGCTTCCCCTGGCTCTGCACCATAGCCAGCGAGACGTGAGAGGGAAGGTATTCTCAACAGTGCAACCCTTTCAAGGATCCTCCTCAGTCAAAGATTCAAGGTGGCTGCAGACAAATGGTATCTCTGCCTACTCCGATCTCCCCCTCCCCTGCAAGGAGAGCAGAGACAGTGACCCCTCCAGACCTAAGGACGCCGGGAGACAGTCCAATAATATTAGTATGGAATTCACTTTTTACATTTCTGTCATGAATCCTCCCATACCCCAGATTTGGGATTTCATATTTTATCATGTTGACTCACACAGTCCTACTCACAAAGAAGCAACTGCTGGTCTTTATGTACACTCACAGTTGCTGTTAACTTAATCAAGAACTGCACTTACACACTTAACAACCTGATGTGCTACTTTGGTTCATTTCTCAGCTGTTGCTTAAGGTGTGCAAGTGGTTCTGATACACAAAATATTAAGGAATAAAAAGCATTTTAAAACTTAAACCGTGCTCAAGTCCTTTGAAAGGAAATTAACAATTCTTTGATGGACTAAGTTGAAATACTTCTTCTACAACTCACCTTCCTTAGAACTGAGGAAATAGTTCTTAAAGAATCAATGCCCTTCAAGGGCCTACACATTTACTGAGTATTCTGAAAACAAAACAAAACGAAACGAAATGAAATGAAACAAAAGAACAACAACAAAAAAGCAAACCACCTGACGGGGAGGAGAACGCTGAGCTGCACACAGGTCTCTCCTGCCAGCACTGGAGCCTTAGTACTTCACGTGGAAAACTGACCCTGGCACTTGAGATCCACCTTCACTGCCACTTTTGCTCTTGACTTGTGTTTCGATCTTTTTTCAACCAGAAGGACTTATGAATTCTATGAATCAATTCCCCAGAAACAGTCATATATGCAAACAAACAAAACAAACAGCCATGCTGTTTCAGATAGCTGTCGGTACTCACTAAAGTTAGCTGCGAACCCTTATATCCATTGATTCATGTGAAAAATCTGTACTCTGGAAAATGGGTCAAGACGTAATAACTTCCTGTACCATAACAAGAGCACCTGATATGCCGCTTTCCTTTTCAAACTCTCCAGATTTAAAAACAAAAAATCTTTTGGTGCTTTAGAATTTCATACACATATCCAAAGCAGTGCGCTCACATCTGCCTCTGATGAGCATACCCAGCGCCCTCATGTCACCCAGGCACACACCCTTACCCAACATCATGATTTTCATAACTCATTATGCATTGGTATAGACTGCCCTTTCGCTGTTCTTGCCCACATGTACACATAATTGTTTTAAAAATGTACATTAGCATAAATGTCTGAATTGCACAGCAATTTCTTTATCTAAATGCCATGGAATGAGTCATACTTTCCAAAAGCAGGCAGGGAGTCTCTCAGCCTATTATCTTTCCTGAGGCACATCCCACAGAGGCATTGCAGGTGGAGAAAACTAGCAGACCACACAGCCTGACTGTTAGAAAACTAGCTGGGTAGATGACACAGCCTAACTGTTGTTAGCATGGCCATTGTGAATGGGGGCCATTGTGAATGGGCATTAAGGTTAACGCCCTTCACAGATGTTAAATATATTACTTTTATTATTGTAAAAATAATTTAAACTTTTTAGCACAAGTGTTACCCTGAATTCAGATCTATCATTCAGAAATATCACAAATGCACTGAGAAAGTTCAGCTTTCAGCTTGAGACTCACATGTGACCTTAGACCACATCCTTGATTCAGAGGTGATAATTAACCCATTGATAATTTACAGGATGACAAGCAAGCTGATGATCTGTAGATAAACACATACATTTTCTTGTTTTCAGAATCCAAACTGCCAAAATGAACAAATACCAGTGATCTTCCAAACTGCTGATACATTGGCCATAGTCCTCTTTTAACTTTCATTCCTATTAAATTTCATAGGATATGAATAATGAGCATTCAAAATAATGTTAAAATTGTTAACATTGTTGTTCCTGGGGTATTCCAGAAAAATAATCTATTTGCCCCCTCTTTTAAGTTAATTTTCTTTCTCCTTTACTTTTATACATTTTGTAAATTAAATTCTCATTATAGTATAAGAAGAATATACATACATATATACATACACATATATATTCATATTGGGTTTCACCAAAACAACACCAATAACACCATTATAAGATGAAATTCACTTCATGTAAATTTCCTTCCTGATATTTCTATACTTTGGCATCTGTTTCTCCCCTAAAAATTATGTAAATTGCCTTAGAATATTTTGCCTCAAGTAGAATGGTAACTACATTTTTAAGAAATCTTTACATTCAGATAGTCTCATTTTTAAATTATATTATTGATAGATTTTAAAGTGTACAAATTAAACACAACATTGTCACATACATTAGGATATGTGATTTTTGTGAAATGAAAAGACTGCATTACTTTTTTGGTATTATTATTTGTATGCTGTGTTTAACAATTCAGGTGAAAAACTTGAAGTTACAAGACAAAAATTTCCAAGTTAAAGAACTAAAAACAAGGAAGAAAGGTTTGTAACATAAAACTTTGTGAAAATGGCAGAGATAGACATATAAAACCAATGTTATTTTGCTTTAACTTGGTTGTTTAAGTTTCCTCCAAGATTAAAACTTTCTGTTTTGCTAGGAAGCTCCTTAACAGGAAGGTAAACAGGAAGTCCCTGAAACTGAACAGATTCACTAGGCCACTTTCTGCTAGAGTAAGCACTAAAGCTACCGAGAGACAGTCTTTAACTCTGTCAATGTGCAGCTGACATTTTTCAAATGTATCATCAGGTCAATGAAGGGAAGTGTCTTCAGAAAATGATGTTGAAACAACTCAGCTTCCACATGCAAAAGAATAATGTTGAGATGAAGCACTTGACCAAAATATACCATTGGCTAATAAGCACATTTTATTTATTTTATTATAATAAATTTGATTGGAGAGAAATTGAAAAGGCAGAAAAAAATACTAGATGAATTTAAAGCTGTTACAACCCTAAGAGCTTCAGAGTAGTACGGGAACAACAACAAAAAGACCTGGTGAATGCCATAGAGGACACACAGTGTGAGGACTGAAACGTCATTTCTCAGATGCCAGTTTGGACTGATGTCAATAACTGACCATCAGTGGATCACAATTGTACATGGAAGGTCTAATGGCAACACAGTTAACACACAATGACACGCACAAATCACAGCAGTACATACCTGAACCTTTTCCCAAATACCAAAACCACCTCTCTCGACAACGGTCTTGGAAATGTATACTCATTTCTCTCTGACTTTCTAAGAGGGATAGAAAGGGTAAAAAGTAGAAAGAGATCTGAATGTATCTGAACATTCGAAATACTCTGAGATGGCAAAAGAATGAAATCCTCAATCTAGCAATGCTACAGTGTTCCCAGTTCATGAGGTAAGGATTATGAAAACACAGTCTGACAGAAATGTAAAGAGCTGCCAAGCACGTTTAAAAGGCAAAATTTCTTTTTGCATTGCCTATAGAAATATTGAGAATTACACTGAAAATTTTATGAGGTTTGAAGAAACCAATGAGGCATTATGTGAATACAAAAGTAGATCCAGGACTGTTATGGTTTGAATATGAAGAATGTTCCCAAACAGCTTGTGTATGCAAAGGTTGATTGCAGCTGATGCTCTTTGAGAGATAATTGGATCGTGGAGGGTATAACTAATTCACTAATGAATTTATACCTAGCGAAAATCTGGTGTTGTCTGGTTTGAGGAAGTAGATCATCAATGGAATGATTTTAAGACTTCTTCGCTTTTAGCCCCGACCTCACTCTCTATTTTTATTTCCTGACCTCCATGAAAGGAGCAGCCTTTTTCACCATATGACCTCACTTATGATATTCTACTTCACTGTGACCCAGTCCCAATACAGGCATATGACCATGGACCAAAACCTTAAAAAGCATGAGCCAAGATAAACTCTGTTCCTTATGTTGCTTACTCAAATATTGTTGGTACAGTAATGGGAAATAAACAGAGCTTTACAAAGAGGACAGTACTGGGTGAAAGGACCTGGAAAACTGTCATAAAACACTTCCAGACAGTTTCTGAAAAGGCTACTTCTCCATGCTTTCACCCCATCAGAGAAGTTGTTCCCACCTTCATGACCATGACCTAGAAAATTGAGCCAAAGGAGCGTCTTAGGAAAATAGTCCTTCTAGGTCAGTTAGGTGAGAAGCTCTGCTAGTAAGAACCAGACTTCCCAATGCTACTATAACCCCGGGGTGAGAAGGCAGGACGAATCCATACCCACACGAGAGAATGCATCAAACACTGTGGACAATGTCTGAATCCTATTTTATTGAGAAACTAATGAACTGATTTGGAGGAGGGGTCAAGGCAGCTGGGTGGTATGTGATTTCTACATAGAGACAAATACATAGCATCCAATATAATTCATGGAAATAAAATTCTGTGAAACCAAGCACTCTCTTTTCAGCCTTTTATTCATTCCTCAGCAACCTTTTACCCACTGTATAACTTGACATTTGTTTCCTCAGTGGAAAGGTAGATGTAGCTAAGTATATGAATCAAATGATTCTATAAATACATTTTAAAACTCAAGGGAAAAAAACAATAGTTTTGAATGCCTAGGTATTTTGATTTGCAAGAATCAAGCTTCTTTGATGAATAAGGTTTCTCAGTACTGAAAGCCTGTCTTATACACAAAGAGCCCAAACTCTGAATATCCATAAATAGAAGTTGAGAAGAGTGTTGTCTCTTCAGTTTTTCCAACTCCCTACAGGAAGGAGATTTGTAGGCTAGTAGAAAAGAATGCTCAGAAAGGGAGAGGAATGAAATTGCATTAGCTATCTCTTAACATGGTTCTCCAAGAAATGAGGGTTCTGTATCTCATCTCTCACAAAAAGCTGAGCCTGGGGCAAGGAGACACAGCTACATCTACATTTCAGAGCTGTGTCTCCTCTCCAAAATATAGCCTACAGACACCTCAGAGATCGCGAGGGAGGCCCCATCCAACAAAGCATCAGAGCAGTGAAATACCTATTGCCTAGACGGCAGTGAGCCTATCAGTAGGCTGGCGATGTGGTTGGGTGGCGCTAGAACACTCTAAAGGAGGCAGCAGTTCTTAACTTATGGGTCACGACCCCTCTGGAGCCGAACAATTCTTTCACAGAGATATCCTTTCAAATCAGACATCCTGCATATCAGATATTTACATTACAATTCATAATAGAAGCAAAATTACAGTTATAAAATAGCCATGAAAATAATTTTCTGGTTGGCCGTCTTCACACATGAGAATCTGTATTAAGGGATCACAGCATTAGTAAGGTTGAGAACCACTGATCTAAGGACATAAATAAAGTTGAAGGTGAGACTTGCATTAGCTGGCTTTGTTGAAATTGGATATAATCTGAAATGGTTTCTCTACTTTATCGGTGAAAGTACTTTGACATTCTTTCTGGACCCCTTAAAGTCGCCTGTGGTGCTAAATCTGTTCTAGTATATGGAGAAGGGCTCATATAGCCATGAATCACCTGCATTCAGTGACTCCTCTATTAAGAGGATGAATCCTAAAAGTTACTCAGCATCTTCAAATTTTGGTCTCTTTTTATTTATATAACTACAATAGGTTGTAATAATCTAAAGGCTTTATCAGGGCAAGCACTATTAAAAATATATAACTACCAGGAGCTATTCTTCAAATGCCTTTCTGGATAGACATGAAACAAAAGTCTCTTTCTCTGTGAATTTTGGACATATTATATCATATTAATACATCTAAACACAGTATATATTATAGCTAAAGCTGCCAAGATCTATATTTAAGTAATTCTCTAGGCAACACTGAAGGTCTTCATGTACTATTTATTCTATAGCCATCAGGTAGAATCCTTCACTTAGCATCCCTCTGTCTTCCTACCATAGCCATCCTATACATGTGGGTAAGCAGACAACCTTTGTCTTCTGGTAGCTCCAAATGAAACATCAACAAGCACACACAGAAACAACTAAATAAATAAACACAAGATGCATAAATTTAAAACATAGTAAGTAGAAAACTTATTAACAATGTGTAAGCATAGGGTTGGCAAAGGGGGAGCTGTTTTCTAAATAGGTCAGCTCATAGAAAACAAAACATCTTAGCATTTCCCCAGCTGGTTTCAAAAATATACAAACAATAAAACGTATGTGACTTTACTCCTTTGAACTCCTCATAATCTCTATATTTCTATTCTGAACACATCAATGTTTGAGAAACAGCAGCATTGTGGAGCTGCACATGTAGTGTCACTAACCACTCTAGCGTGCCTATGCATACTGGTTTCTGTAATTTTTCCTGGGAAAGCATTAAAGGCTGCATGAAGCACAATTCCAACACAAACCCTTATTATTTTTATTATTTCATGAAATTCAGCAATTTACATGCACGTGCCAGGGGCTAGGAATGCTTTTACAACCCTGAAACCGTCACAGATGTCACTGCTGCCTGTTCTTTCGCATGTGTATTTTTGAGACTTGTCTTATTTCTTAAATGTGGCATTGCATAAAGCTAAATCAACTGCATCGAAAATGAAACTCACTAAGCCTTCCAGATGTTCACTATAGATGACTCCAAACAATGGATTGGTAGATTAACTAACCCCTTTTTCCTCTTGATCTTTTTTTGGCATCATATATGATGTTTGCATTTATTCAGCACACACAGTAGTAGGTATTGTAGGCCAGTGTCAAGTTTGGAAGGTGCATATTCATGATGTAGCTAACACAACATAACGAGAAGCTGCTATATTTTTTAACATTTTCTTAGTATATTGATGTCAATATCTTCATGTTTTCTGTCAATCCAAACAATAAAATGGGTTAATCTCTGTTACCTTTTTCTTCCAACCTTTAGACAGAGGTTTGGATTCTATCTCTATTTTACCATCTGGCATCCATTTTCCTACTTGAAGATCATAATCTCTACATTGGACTTTTGCTTGGCTTTTATGATTCAAGTCAGCAGGATGTAGCATTTACTACTACTCTGCAATCAGATGTGATGGGTTCAAACCTTGTTTTTCTATTAATGTGCTGTGAAGTACACATACCTTTTTCACTTATAGGTGGGGGCTGATTAACAAGATTTGCATTCAGTCATGAGGAAGTAAGATAGGTTTTTCACCAACAATGGACCTACCACAAAGAAAATTAGTTAAGGTTAGCCACAAACTCTCTTTAGTTTCCATCCCCCTTGGTCAATTGTAATACTTTGACAAAACGAATCTAGCCATGCTTACCAGCTCAGAGACCGTTTTCATTCGCTCCTTCCATTCCACCTTCTTGCCCCAACATGGCATTCTAGCCATCTCTCTCCCTCCCTGGGCTTTACCATACTGGGCTTTACTATGTTTTGCACACATATGTGCTCCAAACCTCCCAGCTTTGCTTAGTGTTCCCTGCCCCTGAAAGATCTTAGCTCACTCTCCACCCAGTCATAGTCTATACACCCCTCAAGGGCCAGTTCAAATGTCAAGTTCATAGTGAAATCATCCCTTAAATACCCAAGCAGACAGAAGTACTCGTGTGCGTATCTAGCTCTACAGAGGCTTGTCAAAGCACAGGGTCAGAGTCATACAACTGCCTGGTGTTATCACTACTTGCTTCTGAAATTTTTTCACTCATCATTTATATTCTATAGATAGAAATTATGTTGCAATGATCTGTACGTTCAGATAGCCCATCATCTTCTTCATATCTTCAAGGAGATGAATAAAGATTTAAAGGAAAATAAAGAAATAGCTGGCATAGCATCTCATATTCTAGGCCATGATTCTTATTAGAAATCTTCTACAACACTCACATTTTAATTCCCATTCCTCTGAAAATCTTTTCCTATCTACTTCAGATCAATTGGCTTCCTCCACATTGAACTTTTGCACTATTTATTCTAGCTGTCTTTCATCTGACAGTTATAATATACAGTGTTATAATTTCAATTTCTTCTTTTCACATATCTGTAATTCAATGCCACCCAGACTAATGCCAGTAAAATGTGAGTGTGTCTCAAGCCCCTTCCTGCCAATCCTATACCTCCTTTATGACTCCAGAATATTCTTGGGAGACATTTTTGCTCCACCACATCCAACTCTGAACATTTTGTTTGGAATTGATTAAGTACATGGATCATTTTACTCTCCTCTACATGTTATTCATATCCTGTTCTTTGTCAGTTTAGAAGTCATGTTCACCCTCTCTTGTGTTTAATAAATAAAAGCTACCTAAGTGTGACATTCTTTTCCATGTAAGATTTCATACAAATGGCAGAATTTACCAAAAGTTTGGGGAAGCAGTTCATAATCCACACCAGAGTCCCATAATGATCTAGTTTGTCTTTATTTTATGCTTTATTAACTCAGAAATTAGTGTTGATATGTGTTCTCTGAAATGTGAGGAAGGCATCATGGTTCCTTCCTAAAAATTCAGCACTTAGGATGTTAATGCAGAAGGACTGTTGAGAGTTCAAGACCAGCCCCACTAATACAGAGTAAGATTATGTTTTAAATAAAACCCAAAATGTAAAGGAAGAGAAGGAGGAAGAAGAAATGAAGGAAGAGGAGAGAAAGAGGTAGAGGAGGAGAGAATGTGTATGCTGTATAGTCACAGATTTGTATTCAAGTCTCGTGACCAAAGAGCTAGCAAGACAAAGTAATTTAGCTCATGTCCCCACAGTCTTCAAATGCCAAAACAACAGTGCAATCTGCAAGTTTAATCTTGAAATTTCATGGTCCTTTTCAGCACACACGGCACCCAAGTTCACTTCACATTACTGGCTTCTTCTCCCCTCTTCGCAACCCTCATCCTCTCTATAATCCTCAAATTCTCTTCCTTTCTAGAGCATTTTCTAGAAATTCCAAACTGCTTTTGAAATGACTCGGGTTTGGGAGAACAGCTCTAACTTCTGCCATCTTAACGTTCGCATCAATACTAAGCCTCCATTTGTATATTCAAATACAACATGATGATCCAGCAAAATAAAATGAGTCTTTATTTATACGATTTATTTTCCATATTAGTTTCTGTATTTCACATATTAGTTTCTATGTTTGAACCAACGATTTCTTACATGTCTGCTTTATTCTTCCAACTATGCTTTTTAATACACAAAACCAAAACAATTTTACAGTATTATAATCTCTCAATGTAATGTATTTAAAATACTCTTTTACCTAAGCAGTTTCTGTGTAAAAAGATATTATGAAATAGCTGTCACTGTCATCCCCAGTGTTCCTAGAAGAGTATACACGTGTGAACAGAGACCTACAAGAATGGTAGAAGGTGCTGGGAATGAAAGTTCAGCCTTGACTCTGTGAACTCCTCAGAAGGAAGCTTTAGCACAGTGCTGATTCTCAACTTCACTCCAGCATTTCAGAGGGCCATCATATCCTCCTTAAAAGCAAATCTCAGAGGAGATTCTTAGCCTCCGTGGAAGCAGGTGAGTGGGTATAGAAGACGCTATGTTCTCCTTCAAATCATATAGCAAAACAGGATAGGGTAGGATATAAATTGTTTTCAAAGACCTCTAAACCTTAGTGATTCTGATAACCTTTCTGAGTGAGTAACTGATATATAATTTAAAGATACAATTAAACTCGGGCAGAGTTTTTGAAAACACATTTATTCCATAACATAATGTATGCCAGGCATACACGTGTGTACGGCGGCTACTGGTAAATGTATCTGCACAGCAATTCTCTGCCGCTCTTTTAACTTGGCAGCACAGAAGCATAAACTCGCTGCAGGTCTGTTTGTAATGGCAGAATAATGAGGTCTCCAGGGTCTAGGAAAGTGGCTGGATATGTCTCTTTGAAAATATACTCCGCGTTACTGTGAATTGGTTTTGCTTTGTGCAATGCTCAGAATAAGAAGAAAAAAATCATTTCACAGTAATTTTTCCCAAATGGGAGTACAGTCCCTCTGCTATTTTTAGTTCATTGTTCTCAAACCCAAATACTGTTTTATTAATGTCTCTTTCAGATAGAACCAGGCACATGTTAAAGGTTGTTGGTGAGGTTCCTCTTTAAAAGCAACAGTAATCAGCATCCGTTCTCCAGAGAACAATCTAAATTCATACTAAAGTTGCCCAATAAGACGATTCAGCTATTGAAGCAAAAGCTCATGATTCCTTTTTAGATAATTTTCCTATTTCATGTTGCAGATCGCTGAATGGAAGCGTCTTCAGAAAATGATGTTGAAACTACTCAGCTTCCACATGCAAAAGAATAATGTTGAGATGAAGCACTGACCAAAAATATACCATTGGCTAATAAGCACATTTTATTTATTTTATTATAATAAAATAGGTTGGAAAGAAATTGAAAAGGCAGAAAAAAACACTAGATGAATTTAAAGCTGTTACAAGCCTAAGAGCTTCAGAGTAGTACGGGAACAACAACAAAAAGACCTGGTGAATGCCATAGAGGACACACAGTGTGAGGACTGAAATGTCATTTCTCAGATGCCAGTTTGGATTGATGTCAATAACTAATCATCAATGGATCACAATTGTACATGGAAGGTCTAATGGCAACACAGTTAACACACAATGACACGCACAAATCACAGCAGTACATACCTGAACCTTTTCCCAAATACCAAAACCACCTCTCTCGACAACGGTCTTGGAAATGTATACTCATTTCTCTCTGACTTTTAAGAGGGAGAGAAAGGATAAAAAGTAAAAGAGAGCTAATCACAGCTCAAACCCAGACCACCACTACATAGCCATTAAGAAAGAAGAAAGAATGTAAATAGAAAAGAATATGCTTTGTCTTAATACTCACACACACATATATACATATGTATATAATCACTGACAGATCTACAACTGGCAAAGCTTGTCTGTGCTATGATCCACACGGCCTGTCTTTTTGGGCTACTCACCCAGTCTCTGTAGGTGCTAATTCAGAGCAAGTATTCACGGGAGGAGTATTTGTGCCTTCTCCTCTGTGTGGCTCAAAGGATTATTTAAATTGTGTTACAAGTGCCAATAGTTGTGCTGATGTCTGGCATGCATCTGGGCTACATGGCATGTAGAGACTTTAGGGAAGAACGGAAACCATTTTCTAAGTAACTCACATAAGAACATGAAGGAATTTGTTACTGTATCAAAAGAAAAGGGAAATAAAGTAGAGTGGTATCTTTTGGCATGTTTCTGCTCTCAAAACCTAGACCACTTGCTTGCTCTTATTTTTCAAATATTATCTTGCATAGCACCATCTCAAAGGAAATTACAGTCTACCATTCCCCAGCACTACCAACAGTACTTCATTTCATTTTTTCCCCATACTTCTTTGCTCGTCTAATATTATAATTCTGTCTGTTTCTCTTTATGGAAGCTCCAAAAGGGAAGGAATTTTCATGTTTCTTTCATCTATCTTTTTTCATGCAGATCTATGGATATTACATGCTCAAGAAATCTGTGTAGAAGAAAGTAATTATATATTAACTGATGAAGGTCTTTCACTATGGTACTTAGTAGTCCTCAATTCTACAATATTTTTTGACTTTCTTAGGCACATTAAATAGATAAATATCCCAGGTCTATTTACTCTTCTTTACAAATTTCTATGAACTGCCCTGTGGGGTAACATACCTTTTTATTAAAACAGATAATTTTATAAATGAGATTTTTTTCTGAGCAAGATAGCTATAAAACCATCACATATTTTCTCCACTATAACTAAAACAATTTAGTAATTGCTCAGAAAATAAAACAAAAAATAAAACTAGTAGTAATCAAAGAAAGAGATACAGCTTTATATTTACTCTTTGGGAGGTGTAATCTACAACCAGAATATGGATCTTATGAGGACTGCTTTCCTTACACATTGGAAGAAAATCAAAACTTTCAACTTACCACTTAGTCAGGATGGTCATTAAAGCATGGAGCCACCATGGGGGCTAAATGCTGACTTCTGTTATGGACAGGTCTGACATTCCACAAAAGCAGTAGCCAACTAGCCTCAGTTGTGGCAAGTTTATGGTATTTTAGTCTGTCACGTACATAGAATATATACATATACTTCTAATTCAGACAAAACTATTAACAGTGTATAAAGTTCAAAGACAAGACACATTTTTAAAAAGTACCCACTAGTTTCTCTGCAGAAGCCAAAACTCTAAGTCTCCAGAGTTCATTATCTGTTAATTTTTTGTATTCTTTTGTTTTGTTCCAGTTAAGAACAAAACTGTAAAGAGAAGGCAGACAATTCACAGCATATATATATATATATATAAACAAAAGACCAAAATTGAAGAAAATATGAACTGTTGGTCTTAAAATAAACACCTTCAGAGATGTAAGAGGTACAGTATGGAAAGCCATAGAGTCTCAGCTGAGAACTACCTCCCACAGCCACCCAATGGTGAGGATGTCTTTTCAGCTCATGAGTTTAATCTATTCTTTGGGAAAAGAAACAACAGAAGAAGTAATAAAATCTTGTAGTATCATGCCTCTTACAGCAAAAACAGCTTTGAGTGTCCACCCAGAGCTGAAGGTCTCTGAGCCTTAGGTAAGATCTGGGAACTTGTAACAAACTCTAGAGCAAAGATTTCAGTTTAGAGGCCCTAGCATCCCATGTATCCTAATAAGTTCTGTCAGGACACAGTACACAGGCACAAGCCACAGCACCAGATACGATGATAAGCTCTAAAAGACACCACAGGCATCAGGTAAGATGGATCAGAGATCTTACCCTCACAGTATCAGAGAAACTAGACTCTCCTTGTTAGAAAGACATCTGTGAATCTCCCACTAAGCCTTTTCTTTGGGACATTTATATGGTGACTCTATACTGAAGAAAGGATTTTTTTTGTACTTTCCAGATATAATAAGGTACTTGCCCTTAGGTGAGATGGAGGAGGCTGACAATGAATTGGCAATATTAGGGCACCTGTTCTTAGCTAACAGAAGAGAAAAAGAGAGATTTGGTTTATATGTAGGTGTGTTGCCACATCTCGGACTGTCTACAGCAGGCAGAACTTGGAGCAGTGTATCTGGTGGCCTGCTCTTTAAAAGTAATGATCATCTTCAATACGGGTTTGTACTGGTCATCAGCTTGGCTAGCTAGACAGGTACTTAGAAAGAAGGTTCTCAGAAATGAGAGGCAAGATGTTGACTCTTTTTAGGCCTGCTGTGCCTAGACACTGGAGGCTCATGACAGAAAGAGTACTGTCTTGATCTTCCCACTAAGAGAGTTCTAATAAGGCCATAGCTCAGATTTAATCACCTGAATATTTTATTGGCTACACTCTAGCATTCACTCTGTAAAACCTCTCCCCAGTTACCTCTGAAGATTTTCTCGGACTCACAAACTCTTAGCATTTTGACATGCTAAACATATTTTTCTACACCATTTTGCCACATGGTGGTGAGTGTGAGTGGCATCAAAGACTATATCTAGTACTTAATCCTTCATATATAAAATGAGTAGTATAATTTCCCTTTGGTAATAAAACCTAATTACCATAGTCTGTTGTTTCTCAGACTGTTGTTCCAATATCTTAGAAACAGTCAAATAGCCAACATCTTGTTTTTAATTCAATGCAACAAAACTATTATTTAAGAGAAGCACTCCTTCTGTAGGACAACTCCCAAATAACTCTCAAATCCCAAGGATGCAGAATAAGAAGCAGAAATAATATTATTAAGTAACATGAGAAAGTACACAAATAACTCCATTCTTTGGTTCACATAATGACCATGCCTGAATTGTTCAAACAATGTTAATATAAAGTATGAGCTACTTCCTGTGGGACAGCACTAAAAACAACCCACAGAGGTTGTCTCTAAACTGATCTCATAACTTACAGTAGTTCTTTCCCCATCAGTCCAGCTGTTTTTATGAATAAGTGGAAACACTGGTGAGTTCCACGAATCTGAAATCATTGTTCTTTTTGTTTCACTATGAAGTGAGATTCTTGGTTGGAGTTTATTTTGTGAGGAATGTTGCAGCATTGTGTGAGTCTTTTAATCATAGAGTGAAGTATTGACAGAGGTAATATGGAAAGGTAAATGTGTTCACAGAATATAAATTGTGAGAACAGCTTTGTCTTTGTAGGAAACTAATATATTCTACTCACCAACAAGCATTCTGGCTGCTTCTCCTGAAGACTGGAACTAAACCTTGGTTTCTGCAGTATGAAAAGTTGACTTTCAACAATAACAATAACCAAATCAATAAGTCTTATTGTAGATAAGTCCCTGTCTAGCTAGCCAAGCTGATGACCAGTACAAAACCATATTGAAGATGATCATTACTTTTAAAGAGCAGGCCACCAGATACACTGCCCCAAGTTCTGCCTGCTGTAGACAGTCCAAGATGAGGCAACACACCTGCATATAAACCAAATTGCTCTTTTTCTCTTCTGTTAGCTAAGAACAGGTGCCCTAATATTGCCAATTCATTGTCAGCTTCCTCCATCTCACCTAAGGGCAAGTTACCTTATTATATCTGGAAAGTACAAAATAAAATCCTTTCTTCAGTATAGAGTCACCATATAAATGTCCCAAAGAAAAGGCTTAATGGAGATTCACAGAATGCATTTGTGGATATGTTTCAGGCTCCTTCCCACAGGGATCTTGGCACCCCTCCAACACTATAGTTAACAGTACCATATGTATTCTCATATGTCATGTTTCTCTCTACAGGACTCTACATCATAGTCAATACATTCACAAATTATACATAATTTTTATTCCTGTGTTTCTTAGTAGTTAAGTCCCACACTTGTCTCACAACTCTGGCCCCAGGATCTCATTACTCATATTAAAGATGGAATCTCAACCCAATGGCAGCATTTCCTACTATTATCTTAGTATACACAACAAGGCTCAGCAAAATTTTCTGTACCACTATTCACCACATAGCAAAAAAACATCCACTAGCAAAATCCCGTGGCTGAGTTTTACTCAAATTTTATCTATGAACACAATGTACACAATGTGTACACAACAAATACAATGCCCATACACAAAGTATATATGTCTCAAGATAGACTTTCAACATCTTAGAAATAAAAATGTGTTAAGTTTCTTTAAGCATGCATATTGTTGAGTCCTTATAATTACTAGAAGACACAAGCTTACAGCAAATTTCCTGACCCTCTGGTTCTTATTATTCTGGCTTTGCACCTTGTTGCCACCTTTTTCTTGTTCCCTGGGCCCTAAACGTAAGACAACACCAGCAGGCATGCAAACTTAGCAAAAGGAAAATTCATCGGTCCATATCCCTAGACGAAGAACTATAAGTAACACAGGGATGCGGGGAATTGGAGCAGCCTTTGGGATATGTGCGTCTGTGTGTGTGTGTGCACGCTTTAAATATGCATATTTAAATTATTTGTAAATTATTTATATTATATCAAAAGTAAATAGATATATTTAAAGGAGGCCAGAAGTTTGATCAGGAATGAAGTGAGGGTATAGGAAGAAAGAGAAAAGGAAAAGGAGGGAAATGATGTAATCATATTTTAATTTAAAATGTTAATAAAAATATTCTGAAGTTTTAAGCCACAGAAGCTTGCCATGGATCCACTAATAAAAATTTGACTACTTCCTCACTAAGTCTCTAGAATGGAGCCTCAAGTATTTGCCATGTTTTGCTCCTTAAAAAGAACTGAAAAGAAGCTGTCATTCTTCGGATGTGTTTTCTGTCTCCCCCTTCAAGTGAGCTCAGCTCTCTTAGCCATTCTGTGGAACAAACTCTGTAGCTATGTGCAGGGACCATGCTCATAAGCAGCAGCTAGTGCAGACATGCTCTGAAGAGGGGAGAAGCATGGAGGAGACACCACTTCTCTCACGCCACCTTCAGAGCACTTGTGTGTTCCATTGGCCAACTCCAGCTGCAAAACAGTTCAGGACCAATCATCAGCCTTCAGGGCAGAACAAGGGAAGGCATGACTACGGAAATTTGAAGACAAATAGAACAAAGGGCACATGCAGATGCCCTACTTTCAAGCAGTTATTTGTTCAACGTCACATGGCAACAGACAAAGCTAAATTCTCAACACATTCTACACCTTCTGACACATGCTTTTAAACATCTGACAAGTTGGCAGAAGGACAACTCTCAGTGTTTCCTGAAAAGAGGACATCACCTGATTACTAAATAAGAGATGCCTAGAGCATCCATTACAAAGAAAGTATCTGTGGTAAGTGCTACCAATGTCTGATAAATATGGCTAAGGAGGACAATGTCAAATTGTAATAACTGAACACACTCTTAGAATTGAATATCACTAATACAAACACAAATAAAAATGTGGAGCTAATGGGTAAAGGAAGTTCTTTATCTTATCTGTGGACAATCAATACTGACAAGAAATAAAAAAAAATATGCATTTTAAGAGAGAGACTTAGTAAACTTTTCCAATGTCTTGCATCTTTCTTTTTGCTTACTTAATTTGTCTCTCTCCTTCTTTGCTGTTGTTTTTGTTTTGTTTTGTTTTGTTTTGTTTTAGCCCTGGCCATCTGGAACTTGCTTATAGACCAGGCTATCTTCAAACTGAGAGATCCACCTATGTCTGCCTCTCTAGTGTTGGGCTTAATTTTTCACAAAAAAAGGGGAAAAAAGGAGGTAATATAGTATCATCATGTTTCTCTTAGTTTCTTCTTCATGTTCCTGCATTTTACTTCATATACCTTAGTGGTACAGTGAAGGGAACTATTTTTTAAAATGAACAATAATGTGGTAACAAACTAAGAGAGAAGAGTATAGCTTTTAGAACTGAGCTTCTGAAAGGAAACAGCCAGCACTGAAAGACATGTGAATTGCTTAGCAGTTAAATCATTTCCCACAAAGACTCTATACAGCAGTGTATCAAAGCAGATGCTGAGGCTTGTAGCTAAACTTTCGGCAGAGTTCAGGGAATCTTATAAAAGAAGGGGGAAAGAGAAAGACCTGGAGGGGAAAGGAGCTCCACAAGGAGAGCAACAGAACCAAAAATTCTGGGCCCAGGGGTCTTTTCTGAGACTGATGTTCCAACCAAGGACCATTCATGGAGTTAAACTCCGATGTAGCCCATGGCAGCTCAGTGTCCAAGTGGGTTTCCCTAGTAAGGGGAACAGGGACTGTCTCTGACATGAACTCAGGGGCTAGCTCTTTGATCACCTCCCCCTGAGGAGGGAAGCAGCCTTGCCAGGCCACTAAGGAAGACAATGCAGCCAGTCCTGATGAGACTTGATAGGCTAGGGTCAGATGGAAGGAGAAGAGGACCTCCCCTATAAGTGGACTTAGAGAGGGGCTTGAGGGAGGTAGGGTGGGATTGGGAGGGAATGAAGGAGAGAGCTACAGCTAAGATACAAAGTGAACAAACTGAAATTAATATAACAAATAAAAAATCGTTTACCCAAGAAGGCTGGAGGGTCTTCTCAGTCACATGGGCTGTGTTATCTACAAGAATTGCTGCAGGCCCTAGGGTGTCAGAGATAAAGTTGCTGTCTCTTAACAAGACTTCTTGTTTCCTATGGCTTATCTCACCCAGAAGGCCTGCTCTTTTCCTTTGCCAGTGATATTTAGTCAACTCAGACCTGACAGTGGCAATCATGTAGCAGTTTGAGATTTTCAGGTTATTTGTTGCCTATGACAAAGCATTCCACATTCATTGGTGGAATTTTTCGTATTTTTATTCTTGAAATCCATTTCTTTGTTTCATTCACAGATGACCTGGGCAGTCTGATGGTAATGTCCTAACTCCATTTTTTTTTTGAGATAGCATTTTCCATCTAATTTTTATCTCCCTTTCACCCCTCCTGGCTATTTTATCTTTAATATGCTTTAATATATCAGTCACTGAGTTTTGGGGTCAACCTGAATACTGGCTTAGGTCAAGCAATAGTACTTACCTCTATTTGTTTAATAAGTAAATAGTCATAATTGTTCAAAAGTCTAGTTTCTGATTTCTAATGTTTCCCTTGGTTGTTGATAAGATAAACACATTCAGCATTTCTAGAGGCAGTGAGTTCATCCAGTGAAGGAAGAGAAGGAGAGGAGTCATGTTAGGTGAAGGAGATATTTCCAGTGCTTATGGACCACATTCTCCTGGAAAAATCCAAGATAACCAACTGATGAAAAAGTATGAGAAAGTAGAGAATTTGACAGTTCACCTCATTAAGAAAAACCACTTCTCTACATACACAAATACATATGCAATAATATACAGCATCATTATATATCTAAATGAAAGAAATCAAGACCAAGTAATTACAGGAAAAATTTCAGAAACAGTAAAAAAGATGAAACATTTAAAATCCAATTAGATTCCTCAGAAAAGAGCCCTATGCCCAGATAGTTTGGTTCTGTTGCTCTCCTTGTGGAGCTCTTGTCCTCTCCAGGTCCCACTAACTCCCCCTTCTTTCAGAGGATTCCCAACACTCTGCCCAAAGTTTGGTGATGAGTCTCAGCACCTGCTTTGATACACTGCTGGGTAGAGTTTTTCAGAGGCGTTCTGTGGTAGGTTCCTGTCCTGTTTCCTGTTTTCTTCTTCTTCCAATGCCCATCCTGTTTTTCTTTCTGAGTGAAGATTGATCATCTTACCCAGGGTCCTCCTTCTTGCTTAGCTTCTTTAGATGTACAGATTTTAGTATGTTTATCCTATATTATAGGTCTAGTATCCACTTATAAGTGAGTATATACTGTGTGTGTCTTTCTGCTTCTGGGATACCTCACTCAGGATGATCTTTTCTAGATCCCACCATTTGCCTACACATTTCATCATTTTCTTGTTTTTAATTGCTGAGTAGTATTCCATTGTGTAAATGTACCACAATTTCTGTATCCATTCCTCAGTTGAGGGACGTCTAGGTTGTTTCCAGGTTCTGGCTATTACAGATAAAGCTGCTACAAACATGGTTGAAAAACGTCCTTTTTGTGTACTTGAGTATCTTTTGAATATATACCTAGGAGTGGTATAGCTGGATCTTGAGGAAGCACTATTCCTGTCTGAGAAAGCGCCAGATTGATTTCCAAATTGGTATTACAAGTTTACATTCCCACCAGCAACGGAGGAGGATTTCCCTTTCTTCGCATCCTCTCCAGCATATGATGTCACTTGAGTTTTTGACCTTGGCCATTCTGATGGGTGTAAGGTAAAATCTCAGGGTTGTTTTGATTTGCGTCTCCCTGATGACTAAGGACATTGAGCATTTCTTTAAGTGTTTCTCTGCCATTCTGTATTCCTCTACAGAGAATTCTCTGTTTAACTCTGTATCCCATTTTTTAATTAGATTACTTGATTTGTTGCTTTTTAATTTCTTTAGTTCTTTATATATTCTGGATATTAGCCCTCTGTTAGATACAGGGTTGGTGAAGATCCTTTCCCAGTCTATAGGCTGTCTTTTAGTTCTGATGACAGTGTCTTTTGCTTTACAGAAGCTTTTCAGTTTCATGAGGTTCCATTTATTGATTGCTGATCTTAGAGCCTGTGCTGTTGGTATTCTGTTCAACCAAGGACCATTCACGGAAATAACTTAGAAAGCTTGCTCAGATATAGCCCTTGGCATCTCAGTATCTAAGTGGGTACCCTAATAAGGGGAACAGGGACTATTTCTGACATGAATTCAGTAGCTGGCTCTTTGACACCCCCACTAGGGTTTAGCAGCCTTGCCAGGCCACAGAGGAGGACAATGCAGCCAGTCCTGATGAGACCTGATAAGTTAGGGTCAGATGGAAGGGGAGGAGGACCTCCCCTATCAGTGGACTTGGAGAGGGAAATGGGAGGAGATGAGGAAGGGTAGGATTGGGAGGGAATGACGGAGGGGGTACAGCTGGGATACAAATTAAATAAATATAATTAATATAAAAATAAAAATTTAATTAAAAATCCAATTAGCAAGATATAGATAAGAGCTATATATATTTAAAAACCATTATGATGCCACTAACAAAAGGCTTAAGCATATTGGAAGATAGGTATATTCTTTAACAGAAAAATACAGTATTCCAAAAATAACAATTATTCATAATGTGAAATTCCATGAAACAAAATTTAAAATTTAATTAAATATTTCTTGAACTTTAAAAAAATAACAATTCTATGCTTAGCAAGGGGAATAAACATTCTAGGAAACCTTACAAAGAATAAGGCAAAACTAGTTCATTAAAACCTGTCACAAAACTTTCATTAATTTTTATACTGTTTATGCATACATATTCACATAGAATTTTATTAAAGACCCAAGTAAGTGTAAGAATGATAAGCAATAAAAAATACATTTAAAAGAAACTGTCAGTCAAGTGAAGAGGAAGTGTATAGAATGGGGGCTTACAGCTGACAGGGGATTAGTGTCTAGAATATATAAAACAAAAACTCAAAAAACAAAACATCAAGAAAATAAACGACTCAATTAAAAATGGGCCATAGAACTGAACAGAGAAATCTCAAAAGAAGAAGCAGTGACAAGCAAGTATGTTAAAAAGTGTTCCATCTCCTCAACCAGCAGGAAAATGCAGAATAAAACTACTTTAAGAGTCCATCTCATTGCAGTCCAAATGGCCATTCTTAATACCACGAAGGAAAACAAATGCTGACATGGGTGGGAGAAAAGGGAACTCACACAGTTTCTACTGATGGGAGTAGAAATTAGCTCAGACAGTTGGACGAGTAGTGATTTCCATAGTGTACCAAGCGCAGTGTCGCTCAGTATCTCCAGTGATTGATTCTAGGGCCATTTGTAGTTCCCAAAGTCTCACAAATTCAACTTTGTTGTACAAGATGGCATAATATCTAAAAGTAACCTATGTGATCCTGTCATAAATTTTACCATTTATAGACTACTGAATTTAATATACTAAAAATGTTATATAGCCCTACAAGTCAAGCAGCCAGGAGGCTCAGCAAACTGCTGACTTTCTAATTCAGAAAAGTCTGTTCGGTCTGGAAGACTTTACTTTCTCTTTAACTGACTGCTTCAGCCTGTCACCTGGCATTATTATTATTGTGAATAAAAGTGTGAGCCGGGCACAGGGGTCTTGTAAGAGACGGTTTCTACAATCAAGGCCCATGTATGGATGTGGACTGGAACCCCTGCAC
>CM053767.1:54186171-54216725 GCA_028658305.1 Pachyuromys duprasi | reverse complement strand
AAAAAAAAGTGTGTATATAGAATTTCCTGCCTGCCCGATAAACCTTGGGCCCAGCCAGCACAGGTGAGCTGCATAGCTGCCTTTCAGACCCCATCATCCACCTTCCCAAGAAGGCCTGTTGGGTCCCCAGAAACAACCAGCTTAGATATCTTCCCACCTCTTCCCTGCCTGCCTGATCTACCTGGGGTATGGCCAGTAGCAGCCCAAGGCTCCACCTGCCACACTGAGTCCTGACTCTGAAACATCCAGCCAACACCAGGGACAGCCTTATAGCTAAAGGTTAGCTTAAGAATAAAATCAACAAGAGCCAAGGCAATATGAGCCCACCAGAGCCCTGCTATTCCTAACATAGCTAGAGCACAAGAAGGTGACTTTAAACCCAATGTTATAAAGATGATAGAAGCCTTTAAAGAAGAAAGGAATAAATCCTTTTTTAAAAATGCAGGATAATACACTCAAACAGGTGAAGGAAATTAATAACACTGTACAAGACCTGAAAATGGAAATAGAAGCAATAAACAAAACACAAACTGAGGGAATCTTGGAGCTGGAAAGACAGGGAAGAGAACAGGAAGTACAGATGTAAGCATCATCAACAGAATGCCAAAGAACCTCAGTCATAAAAGATACCATTGAAGAAATTGATGCATCCATCAAAGAAAATGTTAAATCTAAAAAGTTCCTCACACACACACACACACACACACACACCAATTTGGAACATCTATGTCCCAAATGCAAGGGCACCCACATTAAAAAAAATTATTAAAACTTAAATCACACATCGAACTCCACACATTAATAGTGGGAGACTCCAAGACCTCACTCTCATCAATGGACACGTCAATGAATCAGAAACTAAACAGCCATTATGAATCAAATGAACCTAACATATCTACAGAACCTTTCACCCAAATACAAAAGAATATTGCTTCTTCTCAGCACCTCTCAGCATAGAACCTTCTCCAAAATTGACCAGATAGTAATAAAGTAAACGTTATCAGATACTAAAAAATTGAAATAACTCCTTGTATCTTACCAGATCATCATGAACGAAAGCTGGATTTCTACAATAACAAACATCAGAAAGCCTACATACTCATAGAAGCTGGACAGCCCTCTACTCAATAACCACTGGGTCAGAAAGAAAAATAAAAAATTAAAGACTTCTATAGTTCATTAAAAATGAAGGTACTACATACCCAAACTTATGGGACACAGTGAAAGTAGTGTTAAGAAAAAAGTTTATAGCACTAAGTGCCTTCATGAAGAACTTGAAGAAATTGCATACTAAAATTTAAAAGCACACCTAAAAGCTCTAAAACAAAAAGAAGCAAACACACCCAAGAGGAATAGACAACAAGAAATAATCAAATTCATGGCTAAAATCAATAAATTAGAAACAAAGAAAATAATTCAAAGAATCAACAAAATAGACCCAAAGAAGATACATAACAAGATGGGCCCAAGGGGGTACGATTGAATCTCACTCAAAAGCGGAAATAAAATAAACATCTGTAGTAGATGGAAGAAGGGAACTGGCTGGGAGAAACAGAGGGGAGAGGGCTGGGAGAGAGAACAGTAATCAGTGGGGGCCATCCCTGGAAAGTGGAGAGGCTCCTAGGAGTCTATGGGGGTGAACTTAGCTAAGACTCCTGGCAGCAGGAGATATGGACCCTGAGGAGGCCACCGCTAATAGTCAGGCTGGACTTCCAGTGGAGGGAGGGGGACACCAATCCACCCACAAAACCTTTGACCCCAAATTTGTCCTGCCTACAAGTTGTGCAGTGATAAAGATGGAGAAGAGATTGAGGGAACAGCCAGCCAATTACTGGCCCAACTTGAAACCCACCCCATGTAAGAGAGACAACCCCTGAAACTATTAATGATACCCAGAAATGCTTCACCCAGCAGCTGATGGAAACAGATGCAGAGACCCACAGCCAAACAATAGGTGCAGCTCTGATTGTCTAGAGGAAGAGTGAGAGGAAGGATTGAGGACGCTGGAGGGCTCAAGGACACTACAAGAAGACCTACCCAGGAAACTACCCTAGGACTATGGGTGCTCACAAAGACTGAATCAACAACCAAAAGGACCTGGGTGACCTACACATATATAGCAGATGTGCCTTGCCACTTGGTCTTCACTCTGTTGAAGGCACCTCACTCAATAAGGAGATGTTAAACACAATCTCTTTGTCCTACATATTTCAAATCCTTGTTTTTCAAGAGGTTATTTGTTTTGAAACTTCATCTTTTTGTTATTATAAATATTAAAGAGGTGAAAATGAGAAATGTCTCTCTTTTCCTTTCTTTGTGTTTGTTTTGTTTTGTTTGTTTGTTTTAAAACAGGGTTCATCTGTGTATCCCTGGGTATTCTGGAACTTACTCAGTAGTCCATGCTGGCCTCAAACTCAGATATTCACCTGCCTCTGTCTCCCTAGTCCTGAGGTTAAAGAAAGGCATGCTTCACCAACTCTTTTAGAAGCTTCTCTCTCCCTCCTCTCTCTCTCTCTTTCTCTCTCTCTCTCTCTCTCTCTCTCTCTCTCTCTTTCTCTCTCCCTCTCTCTCCCTCTCCCTCTTTCTCTTTCTCTATTTTTTTGACATGGAATTTACTGCAGTACAGTGTCTATTACATTAAACAATTAGAGAAACAGTTATGTGAAGCAAAACAATGTTCTTTTTATTATAGTTACATTTGAAGCTCTGTAGAAGTTTAGACAATTAAGCTACTAAATTTGAGGAAGGATACGGAAGAATTCAAGGAAAATATGGGATGGTTGTTTGATCCTCACAGATGAACTGAAGCTAGAGCACTCAGAAGTGATGGGCGTTCAAAGCAATTTAAAAAAATGCCAAGGTTGCAAACTGCCTCATAAAGTGATTTCAAAAGAGAAGCCAAATTTATTTTAAATGGGTTACTTCAATAAAGATCAATATTTATAGCTTCCAGTGAAGAAAAAAATGAAAGCTTGGGCAAAAAAGGGTCCACACTCCCCAAGACTGGAGTGGAATGGTTTCATCCTTCAGCATGCAGAGCATCTTTGTATTCTGCCTGTGGTTCTCTTGTGTGAACATGCATAGCCTCTGTATTCTTGTATGCTGTACCTGAGGAAAGTATTGGAGACTTCCACTGTCTGCAAAACATTTTGGAAAAAATTTAATGTGGAAGTGGTACAATACACCCTCCATTTTTTATGGTGCAACTCTAGTGGTAAAAAATGATGTGTGGATAGGGTGAAAACAGGATGACCTGAAAAGAGAGAAACCATTTAGAAGCTATTGCAGAACCATGACAAAGTACAAAACCAGGCTATAATTGAGGACTGAAAGAGAAGAAAAGGAAATCCAAGATTTTCAGAATTAAAGTCAGAAACGACTGAAAATAGGATAGCACAGCAAAATCTCACCATTCATAAGGCTAAGGGAGGATGATCTTGAGTTAGTGAAGGCCAGCACTTTCCTATATAGTGAGTTCAAGGTCCATCTAATACATACTCTATCTAAAACCCCTTTAAAATGAGCCATGAGAAAAAATATGTTTATAGTTTTAGTGAATTTGTGTTCCCATCAACAAAAGAAATGAAGCTGAAAAAGAAAATGAATTCTTAGATGAAAAAATAATTATGTGGCTTGTGTGTTTGTGCTTATATATGGGGAAAGGGGGAAAGAAAAAGGGGGAGAGTGTGAGAAAGAGAAAACACACACAAACACGAGCACACACATGCACATGGTTCATGCACACACACATGCATATGTGTGTGTATGTGTGTGTGTTAGTGCTTTCTGAAGCAGAGGGCATTTCTTAATTATCTTCATATCCTCTGCTTCAACCATGTCTCCTGAAAGAGGCTCAATAAATAAATGTTGAATTGAGTTCAATTAGGCTATTGATTGTTAGTTGTTTGTAGGAAGGTCATCCAAGTGGAAATGTCCAGAAGTCAATTTGTCATTTTAAAGCTCAAGAGAAAGGTTAAAGTTGTAAATATATTTGGTGTTGTCAATATATTTGCTTTCTTGGCTGATTCCCATGAGTTGTATTCTACTAAATCAAATTCATTGATAACATATATTGATTAATGCTTATAATTTTATTGTCATGATTTCCATGTGTGCCTAATGCATTGTAATAATAAGCAAAGACTGATTTCTCTAACTCCTCTCATCAGTCTTTATTAGTGTGTATAATCCCCAAGGAAATTTTCACTGAAAGATAATTTGGGTAGACTCTAAGATAACAAATTTAAATAGTTGACTTCTCAAATGATCTAAAAGTAACTCAAGTGAGTTTAAAATAAATATGCAACTCTAATTTGACCAGTTCGAAATAGCAATTAAGTTAGGAGAAAGGAGAATATACAAATTTATGTATGAGGTTCTCTAAGCTGGGTTTACTATTCCAGAGGCAGTATCTACATAATATTTTTTTAAGTTAACTAGTTATTGTTAAGTTGCTGTTATTACTTATCATAAAATTGTATGTTCAGACAAAAGAGAAACATGGTTTCTATTTTCAAGAATGTGATGTACTTCATTATTTTTCCTTCAAGAAGCACTTAAGTAGTGTTTTTAAATGAAGGTGAAGAAACACAGCTTTCTTCACAGTTTCCTGAGGTCATCTTCTTTCAGTTTCCCATGGTACCTGATAATTCAACACTTAAAAGACCTCAAAGGACCTTGACATCATAATTCTGCCATGTTCTCTCCTTGGAGACACAGCAGTTGTTGCCTTGGTGACCATGCTTGAGCAACAGTAGCCAGTGAAGCACCTAAACACTTATAATGAAGGAGTGAAGTTAACAAAGGAGGGTTTCTTTCTATTTCCTAATTAGTTTTTCCCCCACTTCTTTCAATTTTCATTGAAAAAAAATATAAGAGTAGTCTATCAATTGCCAGATGCAGCAGTCACGCAGCTGCAAACTCCACACTGAGGTCTAACTTCTAACCATCCGAATATTTTGAGGCAAATCTCAGTGATTTTTATCCCTTCATTTATAAATATGTCAGTACATATTTCAAAAAGGTAACCATTAAAGAATAATGTAAGCATCACTGTCCTCATGCTTCTCCCAAGAATGACTAATCTTCTCTACACTCATTAACTATCCAGACAGAGTTCAAACCTTATTGTCTAATGTTTTCTACCTTTCTAGTTGTCTTTACCTTTGGGTTGCTTTGAAAAAGGGCCAAACAAAATGTGCATACTATATTTACTATTTATGCTTTTCAGTGCAAATATTCCCTCCTCTCTTATTTTTCTGCTGGCATCTCATTAAGGAAGGCAGATCATTTGTTCCTTTAGGTTGAGGAACTGTTTCTACCACATCGTGTAAGGGATTCCTGCAAATGGGTAGATAGATCAAGAAGCTCTCCTTAATTAAGGCTCAAATTTTGGTGTAATGTTTTATAGAGGTACATAACATCCAATTATCTCTACTTTAGAAATACTAAAAGTAACTGAATAGATCCATTCTTTCGTGTAAAGTTTAAAGGCATTTAAAAATAACATTTTATACTCGTAAATTTTAACATATAGTGTGTTTCCATCTGTTTCATTGATGCTCAGATTTTCCTGTTTCACTGGTAAGAACCTTTTCAAGTTGGCTCCTGAGTCTTTTTGATGTAAGCCCTTGCAGCCTGCTGAGTTCCTTTTATTCTTTTATGTAATATATGCTCCCATTCCTAACCAGAGACCAGATACGTTACCAGGTACCAAAGTAATTTGATCCTTGTAATGTATGTAAATATCCAGCATCTATGAGTTGCTCACAATTTGGCTTTTAATGCCAGAAAATGAGAAATGCCAGCCACGATTACTGTTTGGGTTTTTTCAATGTATTCTGATAGTGAGCCAATTCTGGTTGCTACTCCCTCTGCCTGGAACACTCCTTCATTACCTTCTTATCTATTCTATTCTGCGCTCAGCTTTTGTATTTCAGCTCAAACTTCTTCATATAGGAAGGCTTTTTCAGCTTATTGACACAACCAATTTCTGCTGCTCTCTTGAGACTTTACAGTGTTTCACACATGCTAATGAAATGGTTTGATGAATACTTTGTATTCTTGATAGACAGGAACATCCACAAGAAAAGTCCATCATTGTGACCTGATCTCCAACAGGTGCCAGACATAGATGAGCCCTTCATAATGGGATGATGAGAATTAAATGACAGCATTCTGGTGAAAAAGGAAAGGGCCACTCAGACATAGACTACAGGACAAGGTAGAGACTGGAATTGAATGGCTCTAAATAGAAGAATGGTGGCAAATCCCAAGTACACAGATATCATGTTCATTGCCTGAAACACAGTTCATATTTAATAAAAATGAGAATAGAATTAGATCTGGAGAGCAAAATAGTGGCTGAAGAGCACCATGAGAGATATGGTACCACTTTTTGGTTGTACAGTTGAGCCAATTTGGGTTTCCTAAGTGTCCTCTGAAGAGTGAATCAGTTCCTCATGCCAACAATACTTGTAGACATTAAACATATGATTTGTAAAGAGAACTTAGCACAAGGCTTGGCACATTTTAAGTTTAATAAATTTTTAATACTTGAGAGGGACAATTTCATAATCAAACATCCCACATACTTTGCATGTTTGAAATACTATGTGACTGATTTTAAATCATCACAAGTTAAAATTTTGTCTTTAAAATGCTAATGATGTTAGCAATGCAAAATATAAGTAAAATGTTACTACTGCCAGTAATATGTGGGGGCTCTGCATAATTCATTTCATACTCTTTCTCTAAAAATATTATCAAAACTCACTCTGTAAAACAAGCCAAGATAGGCAAAGCATATTCTGAGGTTTTTTTTTCCTTACTCTGAGGCATTAAAAATGGTCTTTTCTGATATTTTTCAGTTTTTAATATTCAGTAGTCAGTCATTAGAGATTTAATTACTCAACATGAAAGTACATTCCCCAGGGAGAAAACATATTATCATATAGGAACATCAAAAGGAAAAGGAGGCTATCAGAAGCATTTTGAAAGACAACATGGGTGCACAAATATTCTAGAATCGGAATGCTAACAGAAAGGACAAAGGCATGTGAACAAATGCTGTTTACTAAATGTCACTTTCTTAGATAAAGCTGCCTTCCAACACTAGCAAAGAAGACTAGGCCTTTGTGTAGATAAAACTATCTTATTTCAAAAACCACATGTAGTCTCTGATCTGTGTAATTATGAGGGAAAAGGTTAAAGCATTACAATGTTTTTAGGCTATCTTTTATTCCTTTTAAATCTCTAAATGGCACAAGTATTTTGATAGCTTAAAAAAAAAAGAATACAATACTACCATAGAAAACTTGTCTCATTAAAATGTTTTTATATCTATTCTGGTGCAATAATTTGACTAAAGATGACACAATGAAATGACAACCAATTTAAATCTCTCATTTTTAGTCTTTGCTTACATATAAAAATAATATAAAACATGCATTGGATTGACAAGTATGACTTTTGGCAGCCACAGTCATAGCATCAAAAAGTATAATTATCAAATCACCCCAAGACTATTTTGTCATGTAGTATGGCAGGTAAATAATGGATGATTTAATGAGAGAATTATTTTAGCAACTGGTTATGCAAATGTAGACATTTGTTCAAGTGGAGGTTAAGGCTCACAGAAAGAATGGCTAATGTCCCTGAGAACAGTGTTCTTCATTCTTTTTTTCTCTGAGTATTCTAGAATATTGTGGTTCTTTAGTTCAAAAGTATTTATAAAATTTCAGAAGAAATACATATTTTAAGAAATCACAACAGAAAATATATTAAATATATTTTAAATATGTAAATATGTAAAACATTAACATGCTCCCATTTTCTCTCAATTCTGTTTGCTCTACACCTTCTTTGTTTTCTGTGTGTGTGTATGGGTGTGTGCATGTATGTCACATATGTGGGAACAGATGTAAATAAGAAAACAGAAGTGTTCTTCAAGTTTATTAAAAATGTTATGATATAAGGACAAGAATGTAACTTAGTAGTATAGTGTATGACTAGTATGCTAGAAACCCTATGTTCTGAAAAACACAAAAACAAAAACAAAAAAACAGGTATGATTTTTGCAGCAGCCAAGGAAAGGTTTTCTGAAGTCTTCAGAATGGGGGGCATTTCACCCCAAGTTCACACAGAGTATAACTGAGTTGGCTATATGATGATAATTTTTCAAACATGAATTGTAGCTATTTCAGCTTAGCATTACAGAATTATAGTTACTGAAGCCAAAAATGGCATCAACTGGCAAACTTTCAAATTAATTAGAAGTTCAGTTTCAGTACTTATTTCAACTATTAGTAAGAGTCTGAGACCTCACCCAATGTGGAAGAATCCATTTCGATTCCCAGGAAGGCAGCTGCAGTGCTTCCTTGCTTTGGTGAGAAGATCTCTTCCCCTCAGTGAAGGAGACTCCCTTAGGGATAGACATTCAAATTCCTGTGAATTTGACACTGCTTTCAGCCCTAATTGACACTAGGAAATGCAGGGAAGTGTGATAATGAAAATAACAGGATCTGGGGTATGTGAAGATTAGCTAACCTTTCCCCTCACAAAATTCATTAAAACAGAAGAGTAGCCTGAGCATGTGGTATGATCTGGGGTTTAATATGAAAAGTTGTCATACAGCTGAAATCATGCAGCCAACAAGGAAATACACTCCACATTCCTGTGACACAGGGACATGGAAAGAATGCCTCCTGACAATGAGTCCAAGAAGACAGACCCCAAAACATAACCATAGGGCTGAGGTCCATTTAAACTAATGGCCTAGGTCATTCTGTTGTTAGTGTCCCATGAGAATATATCAGTATCTAGCACAATGCCTGCTTTTACTGAAACACTCACCAACTTCATGGAGCTGAAGTTAATCTTCATTCTAACCCTAAGTAAAAAGAATCACTGACCAGTCTCTTCATGGAGACCAGTGCTTCTTTGTCAATGATCACAAAAATCATTGAAAATTGGGGACATTTTTTCTACAACATTAGAAATCTTAGAATTGGCCTTCAAGAGATGGCAGGAAGTTAGATTTGCATCGGTCCGCACTGGAGAACTGCATGATATTTTAACAAGTCATGTTCTGGTTGACAGCAGTTAAGAGCAGATACTGGAGTCAGCCTATTTGAATACAAATTCCAGTTCTCCCATGATGTAACTGTGGACAAGTAGCCTACACTGTACATTCCTTGGTCTCCTCACTTTTGTCTAGCTTCTACTTCATCAGGTAATCATCATCATCATAATAATATAAATGTATCAATGCTCGTTCTCCAGGAAACATCTCCTATGTTAGAATGCCTATATGCTTGCTGATAATTTTATAACAGTGATGAAGATACTACGCATTCCCCACCATGCACTGCAAACAGCAACATTAAAAACACGAAAGCTCTGAAGCATGCCCTTTGCCGCATCCCACAGTACCTCCTGATCCTCTAAGAAGCTTTCTTTGTCCTTTTACATTGAATCTATTTCTAGATGCTGACAACAGCTTCTATACGACTTACTAAACACCTGGATTTAGTTTCTCTCCAAGAAGCCTGATGCTAATGCTGTTGCCAGGAACCTGAGATAGTTTGGAATGGGCATAGTTGAGTCTTTTCTCACTGTTTTGTAAAGGTCTTATGACAATGCTTACCACATCGGCACCATCTTTAAGAAAATGACTTTTCCCTAAATTATTGGGCAAAGTGCATTTATTAGTGGCACTGTCTGAACCAGATGGGGTTTTCTGGGTATCAGGTAAGCCTATTCACAGAAAACTAAGGCACAATAATACTATTCTCAAAATATGTGCACCTAAGAAGATAAAAAAGAAAGAGGACCCAAAGTACGATGATCAATCCTCACTTAGAAAGACAAATGGGATGGACATGGGAAGTAGGAGAAAAGAAGTAACAGGACAAGAGCCTACCACAGAGGGCCTCTGAAAGACTCTACATAGCAGTATATCAAAGCAGATGCTTGAGACTCATAACCAAACCTTGGGCAGAGTGCAGGGAATCATATGAAAGAAGGGGGAGTTAATATGACCAGGAGAGGACAGGAGCTCCACAAGGACAAAATGTATCAGGGCACAGGGGGTCCTCTATAAGACTGTTTGTGCAACCAAGGACCATGTATGGATATAACCTAGAATCCCTGCTTAGATGTAGCCCATGGTAGCTCATTATCCAAGTGGGTTTCCCTAGTAAGGGAAACAGGAACTATTTCTGACATGAACTCACGACTGGCTCCTTTACCTCTTCCCTCCACTCCCGACTCCCAGGGAGGAACAGTCTTGCTAGGCCACAGAGGAGGACATGGCAGCCAGTCCTGAAGAGACCTGATAAGCTAGGGTCAGATGGAAGGGGAGGAGGACCTCCCCTAGCAGTGGACTTGGAAAGGGGCAGGGAGGAGATGAGGGAGGGAGGGTAGGATTGGGAGGAAATGAGGGTGGGGCTATGGCTGGAATACAAAGTAAATAACCTGTGATTAATATAAAAAATTTTTTAAAATAATAAAAAAGTTAAAAGAAAAAAACCCTATTCTCTCTGAAAGCCAATAAATAATGCTTTTAATTCATCATGACTACCAGATTTAGGAGACAATAATCATGCTATGAAACTGACACTGCAAAAAAAAAACACAAAAAACATTATTCCAATGAAAACAAGAACAAACCTATAACCAAGCTGTATGTAGGGAAAATGTGTGTCATGATGTCCCTTTTGTCTGGAAGTAAAAAACAAGGGCTCTGTCGCTGGTCTAGAGTAAGCAGGGACAGTTCTCATGCTTGTGGTGGTTAAATAAAGACACTGTCTCCACCAACGTAGCAATTCTTTCACCAGATGGATTTCCTAAGCCATGTGAAAACTGTCTGTAACATCTCCCTAGTGCACTGTGATAGCAGAGGTGACAGTGACCCCAAAGGGAGCCATGTACAGTGACTTATTTATCATGTGAACAATACCACCACTGGTTTCCATTCAGCCCTTGATGACATTGTAAAACATCAATGCAGGAAATGGCCACTCTCTCCCAAATGTGGGAATTACTTCTAATTTCAGCTATCAAAGTTGTATAGAGCATCCCTGCTTGTCTTTTGTTTGCTGAGATCTGAAAGGCAGTGCTTCTCAACCTTCCTGATGCTGTGACCCTTTTACACAGTTCCTCATGTTGTGGTGATCCTCGACTATTAAATTATTAATATTTTTACTATTTCATCACTGTAACTTGCTACCATTATGAATTTTAATATAAATATCTATTTTCCAATGATCTTAAGGGATCCTTGTGAAAGGGCCTTTTGACACTTCCCCCCTATTTGCCAAAGGGATCACAACTCAAAGGTTGAAAACCACTTTGTAAGGAGAGTTTAAAGGAATCATTGAAGGTCTGAGAGAAATGACAAGGAAGTAGAGCAAAAGAAGGAGAAGCTCAGGCAGCAGGTGGTCCTACCCAGCCTGGTCTATTAGCACCTGCCACTGTCTTCCCTTCCATAGCCTCAATTTCCTCAGGAAAACACACAATAAGAATATCTACCTAGAACTGTTTTCCATAGCTATTGAAATATGTAAGCACCTAACACAACTATATAAATACAATGAATAAGAGGACTAAAAACACCTCACAAAATAAATCCCTTGGCCTTCATGTGAGACAGAAATCCCTAAGAGAGTTGAAGCCAAGATGATGTTACCACTGGAGAGCAGAACGACCATCACAGGTCTGAGGCCCTCCTCCCCTATTATGTCAAGGCGACATAAAACTATTCAGAACAAATGACAAACACAGGTGACCTGCTGTCCAACTAGGGGGAGATGTCCTCAGATGGAATTCAGTCAAGACCCATCATGCTGTCTTCTCCTCCTACCCCACGATAAAATAGCACTGTGGTCTTCAACACCCACAATGGGCTGGTCCCCTCTGTATCAATCACTGTTGCCTAAGCTATTGCAAGGAGGGGAAGTGATAACAGCTAATGCTATCTGTGGAAGCTTCAGGGAAGTTTACAAAAGTGTTCTGCTTCTTACTTTAAGGGGGAAGTAACAGGGCACAGCCACAACCAAAGCAAAGAAAAACAAACTCTAAAAGCATGAATAACTCAACATCCAAAGTACAGAATTTCTTTGCAATCTTCTGGGCTCCTCCAAGGGGCTCAATTCATTTCTCTAGCCCTCCACAGCACACAAGTTTGTCTCCTAGCTTCAGCCGGCCCCACTCCACAGCTGCTGCTGTTCTTGGTGGTCATCCCACGGTATTGGCATCTCCAAGATTCTGCAATCTTCTGCTGCAACTGGACTGCACTTCTACCAATTGCCTCTCCTGGGCATTCTTCATGGTGCCAAGCCTCAACTTCTTTGTATGACCCTTTTAATCCTGGACCTTCAAATGCCAATGGGGCTTCATGGCTTTCACCAATGGCCTCTTCTTGTTCAAATGTGCCTTAATTAAGATTTCTATTGTTGAAATGAAATATCATTAGCAAAAGGCAAGGTGAGAAGGAAAGGACTTCTTTGGCTTATACTTCCATATCTCTGTTTATTATCAAAGGAAGTCAAGACAGGACAGGAACCTGGAAGCAGGAGCTGATGGAAAGGCTTTGGAGAGGTGCTGCTTTCTGACTTGCACCTCTTGGCTTGCTCACCATGGTTTCTTATAGAACCCAGGACCACCAGCCCAGGCGTGGCACCACCCGCAATGGGCTGGTTCCCTCTGTATCAATCACTAATCAAGAAAGTGCTCTACAGGCTTGCCGACAGCCTGATCTTATGGGGCATTTTCATTGAGGCCCCTCTCTCTGATGACTTCAGCTGTGTCAAGTTAACATAAAACTAGAAAGCACAAAAGACCACCACAGGTGATCTGGACCATACAGGGTATTTGTTTAACTAGGGGGAGAGGTCTTCATAGAGAATTCGGGCAAATGAGCCCAAACCCCATCACACTTTCTTCACCTCACAACCAAACAACACTAAGGTCTTCTCTCTTTTGTTGCCCAAGCCGTTGCAAGGAGAAAGTGATAACAGCTAATGATGTCTGTAGAGGCTTCAAGGAGGTTTACAAAAGTTCTCTGCTTATTGCAAATTTTCTGACAGCTCTGAAACCATCCCCATGACAATTACACATCCCTTTCATAATTGCTTACATCCAGAGACTTTTCAGCGCTAGAGCAAGCCTGTGCCTTCTAGGTTAGGACTTGAGGCTTATCTTTCTACTGAGTGCAAAAAAGAAAATTCTCTTTCTCTTTTCCAGTTATTACTGTGGCAGCACCTGTACCTAACCACAGAATCTGAGCCAGAGAATGAACAATCCACTAAGGACATGTAGGAAAAAACAATTATGTGTTTCCCACGTTCAAGAAACAAAAGAGGAAAATTAAGACTCCAAGAGAGCAGAGGCAGAAAGAGCACAGCCTGTGGTCGAGCTCCGCCCATCTCCTTTGCTCTGCAGTGAGCAGAGGGCAAGCACAGCACAGCCTCCAGCAAAGAACAAGGGGCAAAAGGAAGGGTCTCTTCTTCTTTACTTTTTATCATGCTTAAATTAGGCTCCATGAGAAAACAAACTGTTCAGGAGATGGCACAGAGATCCTATTTCACCTCTTAATGACTTCTACCAGAAAATGTCCTGCCAATGTACTTGAAGCTTCTATCTTTTTTCCTTTTCAGATCTTTGAGACAGGGTTTCTCTGTTTCTTGATTCACCACCAAAGACCTCACTCTATTTAGTCTTCTTCTCCTCTAATAAATACCTAGAAAATATCTGAGAAAAGGCAAAAAAAAAAGCCACGCAGTTTACAAAATATTACTTTTCTCTGTCAATTCTAATGGAAAAGAAGCTCTCTTCAAAAAACATACCTTCAACACTAGACTGTCTGCTTTCTTTATGTCCTTCCTGACGACACAAACTCTTATCTCTAGTTCATCGGCAATTATAACTTGTACCAAATAATGTAGTTGTGTGATGTGATTCATTATATTGATCAAGATCTTGGACTTTGAACATATTTTTATAAAGGGAAACACAAGTAGATTAGACTTCATCAAATTAGAAACCTTTATGCATCAAAGGACATTAACAGAATAGAACAAACCCAAGAAACTACATATGTGATAAACTGGTAAATGAGATGCAAAAATGTATATGTGATGTACAATTGACATCCAGAATAAAGGAAGGATTTCTTCTTATTAAACAGTGGGAGAAAACAACACTGCAAAAAATAAGCAAGGAACTTGAATAGATGTTCCACCAAATAAGATTTATAAGTGGCCACTAAGCACATGCCATTGTGCACATCACGAACTACTCTGTGATGTCATTAGATGTCTGCTAACAGAAGAAAATTTGGGGGACGTTTATTCACTGACAACATTGTGTTTAACTGGGGATAAGTGTAAAAATGGTCCATCACTATGGAAAATTGTACAATAGTTAATAAAAAAACTAAATTCAAACTACATAATATAGCAGAACCATTTGTGAGTCTATATCTAAGAGCAGTAAAAATAAGGGCTCAAATAGATCTGGGAATATCCACATTAACAACAGCTAAATGATACATGCAACCCAAGGGTCCATTTGCACATGAATGGATAAATAGTATATGTGTGTGAGTGGTATGTGTGTGTGCATGTGTGTGTGCCTATATATACCATACATATTATATATTATATTATATATTACATATTATATACATCATTAATATTATATATTATATAATTATAAATATACTTATATAATTATATAGTTATAATTATATAAATTATTTTACACAATAACTTTATATAATTATATAAATATATAATTTTATTGTTAAATAATATATTATATAATATATAACCTTATATGATATACAATTTATATTTAGAAGGATCTTAAATTGTACTAAGTTTTGACTAGAACTCTTGGCAATCCTTTCTTTCCTCTCACATCCCAGGAAAATGACACAGGCTAACAGAATGGATGGGGAAACAGGATCCATCATTATACTACATACATGAAACACCTTAGCAACAAAGATAGATATTGCCTCAGAGTAAAGAGCCGGAAAGAATTTTTCCAAGCAAACAGACCCAAGAAGCAAGAGAGAGTAGTCATTCTAGTATCTTATAATGCAGACTTTCAAGCAAAATTAGTCAAAAGAGATGGGGAAGGAAAAAATCCACCAAGATGACATTTCAGTTCTGGACATCTAAGCCCCAATTGCAAGGGCATCCATATTCATAAAAGAAACATTACTAAAGCTTTAATCATACATTGAACCACACACATTAACAGTGTGAGACTTCAACACCGCACTCTTACCAATGAACAGGTCATCAAGACAGAAACTTAAGAGGAAGAAAAAAAATTAAAAGACTTTCTAGAATTCAATGAAAATGAAAGCACATCATAGCCAAACCTATGAAACACAATGAAAGCAGTGCCAAGAAGAATGTTCATAGCACCAAGTACCTTCATAGAGAAACTAGAGAGATCTCACAGTAGTAACTTAATAGCACACCTACAAGCTCCAGGACACAAAGAAAGAAACACACCTCAGAGGACCAGACAGCAGAAAATAATCAAACCCAGGGATGAAGGCAATAAAATAAAAATAAAAATAAAATGAGACCAATACAAAGAACCAACAAAACCAAGACCTGGTTCTTTGAGAAAATCAACAAGCTAGACAAACCTTTAGCCAAACAACTAAAAGGTAGGGAGAGAACATATTAACAAAATCAGAAATGAAAAGGGGAAGCAACAACACACAGAGAAATCATTAGATCTTACTTCAAAGCCCTGTACTCCACAAAATTGAAAAACCTAAATGAAATGGATGATTTTCTTGATAGTACCACTTACCAAAGTTAAATCAAAATCAGGTAAACAATTTAAAAGGACTTGTAACCCCTAAGGAAATAGAAACAATCATTAAAAGTCTCCCAACTCCCCCTCCCCACCCCGCAAATGTTCAGAGTAAGATGGTTTTAGTGCAGAATTCTATCAGACTTTCAAAAAAAAACTAATACCAATACTCTTTGAACTGTTCCATAAAATAGAAAAATAAAGAACATTGCCAAACTCACTCAATGAGGCCACAGTCACCCTTATACCGAACCTACACGAAGACCCAACAAAGAAGGAGTATTTCAGACCAATTTACCTTATGAACATTGCTGCAACAACACTCAATAAAATACTTGAACCCATCCAAGAACACATTAAAAACATCATTCATCATGATCAAATAGGCTCCATCCGAGGGAAGCAGGGATAGTTTAACATAGGAAAATTCATGTCAGTATAGTCCACCATATAAACAAACTGGAAAAAAAAAGGCCACATGATCATCTCATTAGATATTGAAAAAGCCTGTGACAAAATCCAACACTCCTTCATAATAGAAGTCTTGGAGAGATTAGGGATACAAGGCACACACCTAAACACAATAAAGGCAGTATACAGCAATCCAACAGCCAACATAAAATTAAATGGATGGAAACTTAAAGCAAGTCCACTAAAATCAGGGAGAAGATAAGACTGCTCACTCTCCCATTATCTAATCAATATACTACTTGAAGTTTTAGCTAGAGCAATAACACAACTAAAGGAGATCAAAGGGATACAAATTGGAAAGGAAGAAGTCTAAGTATTACTATTTGCAAATGATGTGATAGTATATTTAAATGACCCCAAACATTCTACAAAAGAACTCCTACAGCTGATAAACACCTTCAGGAAAATGGTTAAATATAAAATTAACTAAAAAAATCAGTAGCCCTCTTTATTCAAATGATAAATGGGCTAAGAAAGAAAGCAGGGAACAATAGCCTCCACGGTAGTCTCAAATAATATAAAATATCCTGGTGTAACTCTAATCCAGCACGTGAAGGATCTGTATGACAAGAGTGTCACATCTTTAAAGAAAGAAATGGAAGAAGATACCAGAAGATGGAAAAATCCTCCATGTTCATGGATTGGTAGGATTAACATAGTAAAAATGGCCATATTACCAAAAGCAATCTATAGATTCAATATAATCCCTATCAAAATTCCAACACAATTCTTTAGAGACCTTGAAAGAACAATTCTCAACTCATATGGAAAAGAAATCCTGGGTAGTTAAACAATCATGTACAATAAAAAAAACTTGGAGACATCACCATTCCTGATTTCAAGTTGTGCTACTGAGAAACAGTGATAAAAGAAAAAAAGCATGGTATTGGCATAAAACAGACAGATTGATCAATAAAATATAATTGAAGACCCAGAAGTAAACCTATGGACACTTGAATTTTGACAAAGAAGCTGGTCTTCGTGAATGTCTGCATGGAGAAGAATGCAAATAAGCCCACATTTATCACCCTGCACAAAACTCATGTGCAAAGGGATCATAGACTTCAATATAGAGCTGAATACACTAAATCAGACAAAAGAGAAAGTGGGGACTAACAGTGAATGCATTTGCACAGGATACAACTTTCTAAACAAAACACCAACAGCTCAGGCAGTAACATCAACAATACATGGGACCTTATAAAACCAAAAAGCTTCTATAATAAGGACACTATCAATAAGATAAAATGGCAGCCTACAGGTTGGGAAGATTCTCATCAACCCTACATCTGACAGAGAGCTGATATCCAAGATACATAAAGAACTAAAAAAATTCAGACATCAGCAAACCAAATAAAAAATGAGGTACAGAGCTAAAGAAAGAATGATCAATACCACCATGTGTTGTAAATTTATAAGGATGCTCTTGGTTTTAGTTTGGAGCATGACTTATAAGGCCTTTGTCACTTCTCTTCACTTTAAATGAAACTGTTCAAAATTAAGTCTCTACCTTAAAATGCAATAATAAAATATTAACATCCATGTGCAAATAGAATGAGTGATTTCTGAAATGTCGAGTGTTTTCGTAAGCTTTGCCTAAGACACATTTTTAAAACTTTGGATTATTGCTGACTTCTGAAATAGCCTTTGCTCATAGTGAGAACAAATTCTTTATGGATTATTTCTCCAACAGTTAAAGTGACTCTTTTCCACAGATATCATTTTCAGAACCCATACCCTAAAGCCTCATAATTCCATTAACTCAGTGCACAGCTGGGCAATTCTTTCTCTGCTCACATTACAGTGATCCCCAGGGAGGTTATGTAAATCTATGGAAATTTATTTTGAAGGCAGTACTCAGAAAGGGTGCATCCTCATTAACTAAACGATTATATCTACAAACAAGTTACAAACACCATGCTGGAGAGCTAAATTAAACCTTTCATCAGGAAAACTAAATCACTCACTTCCTTATTGAAGCTTTAACTAAATGCCGTCAAAACTGTAAGACAAAAGACTTTGAGGAAGTTCAAATAGAAGGCTGACTGCCTGGCCCTCTATTGCTCCCAGCTTTGACTCCACTGAGCAATGTTAAGAGAAAAGGAGAGTGGCCTTGTTATTCAGACTCTCAGGAAAGATCTGGATGAAAAGAAAATGGAATGACCTTTCCATGTCCTTTAAAGGACACTCAAGTCAATCCTGTAAAACTTCAAAAAGACTGGAGTTAACATTAAAATCCATCATATTGTGTGCTGGAAAGAGGCTTTGTGTTAACTTGCTTTCTTCCAACCTAGTTTCTTTATTTACTAGCTGAATCATCCAAATGTAAGGCTTTATTTCTTTACATGTAAACTGGAGGTTATAACAATTCTTTTTATTTTTCTCATGAGAAAAACTATACAAAGAATTTAGCCTAATACTTGGCACACAGATGGCATGTAAATGCTTTCATATCGGGACAAAAGTGGAAATGAGAGATCAAAGTTACTGAAATGAAGATCTAACTGGAAGAGAAAAGAATGAATTTTATATTGTACATTCGTGGGTACTAAGCCCAATGATTGGCACTTTAAGGTCAACATGGAAGTCCCTGGTCTGAGTAGTCATAGGGCATATAGCTTACCACTAAAGGTAGACATTGCCAAGTTAGCCTATGTAAATTCAATGGAGACTATGCTAAGGTGTTCTCAGCAACACTGTTGAAACTAGTCACAAGAAGCTGAAAGACTGCAAATAGGTTGACAAGGGTTGTTTGATGCAGAAGGCAATGATCACTACAGCCTATGCAGATTATGAAACTTAGTGATGAAAATATATTCTTGATAAGAAGATAATGTAGCAGTCGGAGAGATGACTCAATGGTGAAGAGCACTGTCTGCTCTTCCAAAGGACCTGGGTTCAATTCCCAACACCGACATGGAACTCACAACTGTCTTTAATTCCAGTTCCAGGGATTCTGACCCTTTGTACCAATGCATAGAGAATTAAAAAAAAATAAGATAATGTAACAAAAAAATACTGCTATGTATAATACTAAGTTTACAGAACTAGATTCTTAGAATCTCTTTAGTAGCAATCATAGCATCAGTGTTAGTTTATTAACTGGCTGATTTCTTTCATATTCTACTCCTTAAATGCTACACATACTTAACTCTCTGGGGAATGGGTTTTCAGATCCTACACACCATCTTAATTCAGTCCTTTGCATGGATATATGGTTCATTAAGAAGTGGGCTTCATAGGTGGGCTGCTGTCACCCTCCCTCCACTGGAAGTCCCATCTGGCTACAGGAGGTGGTGACTTCAGGATCCATATGCTTCACTGCTAGGAGTCTCAGCTAGAGTCATCTTCAACCCAAAATTTGTTTTGCCTGTAAGAAGTGTAGGGATGCAGAAAGATTGAGGGAAGGGCAAACCAAAGACTGCTCCAACCTGAGACCCACTCAACAGGAAAGAGCCAACCCCTGACACTATTAATGATACTCTGTTGTGTTTGCAGACAGGAGCCTAGCACCACTGTCTCCTGAGAGACTTCATCCACCAACTGATGAAAACAGACGCATAGACCCAAATCCAAACAAGAGGCTGAACTCAAGAAGTTTTGTGGAAGAGTGGTGAAAAAGATGGAGGAGCCAGGAGGGCCAAGGACACCACAAGAAGACCTACAGAGTAAAGTAACCTGGGCCCATGGGGCTCACAGAGACTGAGCCATCAACCAAAGAGCATGCATGGGCTGGGCCTGGAACCCCTACACATATGAAGCAGATATGCAGCTTTGTCGTCATTTGGGTCCCCTAACATTGGGAGTAGGGGCTGTCTCTGACTGTATTGCCTGCCTTGGATCTCTTTCCCTTCCTGGGTTGTCTTGTCTGGCCTCAGCTGGAAAGGATGCTCTTAATCCTGCTATGACTTGAGGTGCCAGTGTGGTTGGTATCCCTTGGGACATCCTCTTCTCTGAGAAAAAAGAAAGGAGCAAATGGGGGAGGGACATGAGGATGGGACTGGGAGAAGAGAAGGGAGAGGGCTGAGGTTAGGCTGTACAGTGATTAAACAAATAAATAAAGTAAACAAATAGGTGGGATGGAGAGAATTGGGCTTCAGCACTGGGGTGTGGCTCAGTGGTCAAGCACTTGCCTTGATGTGCAAGGACCCAACACTACATAAATAAAACTTCTCAGTGACTTGGTCACAGTTCACACTATTCAGAGCTGCTGCTCATATCCAGCTATTTTCATTGTATTTTTTCTTCATGAGAAAATGGGTAACATTTCCTTTTAGAGTAAATGTGACATTGTTTTCCCAACTCATCAAATTATGGGTAACATTTCCTTTTAGAGTAAATGTGACATTGTTTTCCCAACTCATCAAATTAAAATCGTTATTTATTCGGAAAAGATGCATCACTGGGTCCTTTTTCTCAAACACAATTTATGGAAATCCAGTTATATTCCTATTTGAATGTTATCTGATCTCACCAAAAGGCATTTAATGGGACCACATGTATATGTATAAGAAGGTGTGAAAGATTTTCTTATAAGATTAGAACGTTCAACATTTTTCTCTTTTGTGTGACTGTATGTGTGTGTGCACATGTGTGTTCAAGTCCATGCACACATGAGTATATATGCACATGGAGGCAAAAGTTCTGCATCGGATGTTTTCTTTGATTTCTTGTGTGTACTGTATTGAGAAAGGTCTCAGGCTCTGAGCCCTGGAGTCTTCATGCTTGTAGAGAAAGTTCTTTATGGATTTAAGCCATTTTCCCAGCCCCAGATTTCTGTAAGATACACTGCATATCTCTGCCTCAAGGTTAGATGTCAGACTCTGACATGTTTTGCTGAAGGTCCTGAATGTGAACAAAGCAGACTTAGTTTACTAGAAACTTGGGCGTCCAAGTAAGCTAACCTCTGTTGCCTTTAGAACAAATATTTATTTTTACTCTAACTCCATGATATACCATAGACTATAAAGTCTCGGTAAAATCTGATTAGGCACCAGTATCACAACACCATGAGCACAAATCAACAGAAAAGTAAAAATCATGTTTAGAAAACCAAAAATTATAAAATAAAAAATTATCATATAAAATGTAAGTAAAATATCTAAAGGAATAATTAAAATGCAAAAGTGAGCAGCAAGATAAATTTTAAGCAAATGTTTAAAAAATTAGAGTAAAAACTATAATAAAGGCAATAATATCAATATTTTATACATGGTTAGCTTGTACCTTAGATAGAGCCAGATAGAGAATTAGGGCATGCAATGGCTTTTCTGAAGAAATTACCTAACAAATCAGACAGAGAAAAAGATATAATATAAGAAAGAGAGTGTTTACAGGGAAAAGATGATGGCATAATGATCCCACTTGTAATTGAATGAGGAACAAATTATCAGTATTGATGCAATTTTGAAAGTCAGTGAAAGTAATAATGTAATAATGTAACAAAAAAAAAAACCTTACACTTTGGTGCTTCTGTTAAGAGAAGAAACAATACAAGGCATGGTGGCACATGCTTGTAATCCAAGCAGAAGGCAGCTAGACTGAGTGTTGGGGACATCAGGAATTAAAGGCTGTCTTTAGCTACATGATTTGTCAGCCTAGGTTACACGACACCCTGTTTCACAAAAGAAAATGAGGGAGGAGGAAGTGGAGGAGGAGGGAAAAAAAGCAGTGGGAGAGAAAGGAGCAATAGATGATAGAGAAGGAAGAGGAGGAGGAGGAGGAAGGGGACTAACGGGGAAAGGAAATGGTGAACCTGATTTGGCTTCCAATTTAAAAAGCTGTGGTGTGAGAGCCCGATAACATAAATAAAGACGCAAAATGTTGAAATTAAGAAAAGATTGCTGAAATAAAGAACTAAACTTAATACAGGATAAATGGTTGCAATAGGGTTAAAATATGACTTTAAAATTTTGCTCCTCATCCCTGTGGGAAGGGGGATCTATCTACCCTCTTGGAAGTCTATGTTTTATGGCTGAATTGGGCAAGGTTATGGCAGGCATAAAACTTTCATAGATGTATGTCTGGGTATCTAGAGGACTTGTAGCTTCTATTTTCTGTGCCTTGGAACAATCCTGTAAAATTGGTTGCAACAAATGATATATGACTATTACATTTTTGTGGTGGCGGGATAAGGAGAAGCCCTATACTACATGGAATGAGGGAGGGAGATTCAGTCCACCAAATCTCCTCACCAAAGCCCTAGACACAGGAAAAAAATTGTCCTGGACTCTGTGAACTAAGAGCATCATCTGCACTTCACCAGGTAGACAGTCAATGCCAAATGGAGTAAAGGAATATCTGAGCATTTTCCTTGAACCTGACCTACAGAATCATGAGAGGTAATGAAGCAGTGGTTTTTTTCAGCCACTAAGCTTTCCCAGTACTTTATTAGACAGCAGAAGACAGTAGCAACTAAACAAAACCAAAAGTTGATTTTTAAAAAAAATGGCACGGTGGACCATCTGTAGTGATGAGGACTAGAGATACAGCATAGGAATATCCTGTTTTTTGCACATCAAGTGTCAGCCCTGCGTTTAATCTACAGCACTGAAAAAAAATAGAGAGAGAAATGTAGATTAGGCATGTAAAAGATAAGTGAATACTTAAAAACAAATAGGTACATTTATATAAAAAGTATAATTTACCAAAGAAAACTAGTTAAGGAAAAAGAAAAAAAGAAAGTATGAGTAAATCTATAAGTATTAAGAGTTCAAGTCATCAATTTAGATAATCTTCTATTTCTCCTCAAACAAACAAGAACACCAGTTCCTACAATATTAGAGGTAATTCTGTCATCATGCATGGACTCACTCCTCTTCCAAAATAAGTAATAGCAAAAATCCCACCCAGTTTTAAAGAAAACTTATCAGACAATGGGTCTCTGGAAATAGATAAAATTTGGTTTTGGACAAAAAAGAGGGAAGATTGCTATGTTTCAAGGAACACACAATTCTCATGTCAAAAATTAGGGATAAGAAAATGACTCTGGAAAACAGGCAGAAAATTGTAAACACAGTGTCATAGAATTGAACACAGAAGTGTAGCAAATGATGAGATCATTACTGTGCTAAATTTCTTCCATTGTGCAAGCAGCTTGTCCTTAGAATATTTGTCAATTTGAATTTATTCCATTAACTATTAGAAGTTGAAAACAATCAAATTGCAGCTAGGAATACCTGCACAAGATGTGCACTAAACTGGGCCTGTCCATGCCCTGTCAGAGGAGCTGAGAGGGTACATTGGCTCCACCTCTCATTGAGAATCCACAGACAGTAAATTACTGATATCATTAGAGGATGAGAGGAAAGGAAAGAGGAAGGGAAAGAAGGGGGAGGGGAGAGGGAAATGGAGAGAGACATTTTATTCAGTGGTGTAATCACTTGTATAGAGTCCATGCCTCACTTCCTTTCTCTTTGATTGAAACATTCTAGGAAATCTCATTAGGACCCAAACTAAACCAAACAACTCAAGATAGAGCAAAATCTCTAGGCTCCTCCCTCCCCTAGAATAATAGTCAAGACTGCTGAGAGTCTCTCTCAGGTAAGAGAAACCAGCCTAGCTGCCCAAAAGAGGTTTAGACCAACCAAGTCACCTGAAAACACTATCCAACCTGTTGAGATGTCTGTAGGCTGCACAGTGTGCTCCAGGCTACCCACCAGCTTTCATGAGCTATTGCCTGCGGTGGGGTGGGTTTCGATGATACAATTGTTCTTGAGTTAATTGCTCCTGTAAGCAATCCCTCATCCATATTCCTGCAAGTAACCCCAATAAAACTCAGCTGGGGTTGAGTGGTATCTGTACTTTGTTCTGTTATAGGCTCTCTATCAAGGGTGGATAGACACATGTACATTGCATTTCCCCTAGAAAAGGTCAGACACAGGATAAGTGGATAGCATTACCACCATCACCACTACAAACAACAGCAAAACTAGACACAGTGAAGAGATCGGCCAATCCTGAGGAGCACAGCCCCATAAGCCACATCTACACTACAACTCCCCCATGTAGAAAACATCACTGGAGCTAGGAAGGAACGAATTTAACAGCCAGAATACCAAGAAGTTTGTCCAAGAAATGGCTGCATAATCAAGACTGGAATGATGGCATGCTAACATGAAAGAGGGAAAATCTAGCCTCCCCAGGGATGAGTCCCCTTACTAGCTGTACAGAGCAAAGTGGATCTGCTGCAACGGTATACATACAAACAACAGACTCAGCAGGTTGTATCTATAAATATTTGTGCACAGACATACATATCTATATGTATGCAGTAATAATATTCAAAGAAAAGCTATCAACTTGAGAGTGAGGGGGCATAGGAGTGGCTCGAGGGAGGATAACTGGAAGAAGCTAAAGAGCGGAAAGGGATGCAACTATTTCAATGGAAAACATTTTAAAAGGGATAAATTTTACAAAAAAAGCATTTGAAGAACGGGTACAAGGAGTGGTAATGGGGCTGAAATGATTGAAACATGTTATGCACATGTATGACAATGTCATGATGTAATGTATTATTACATATAATACTCATAATTAACGTACGCCAACATGTTTTAAAATATAAAATTAACTTGCTAGGCATGTAAAAAACATTTGATAAGTATTTCCTGAGATAATAAATGATATTATATGTTTACTGGCCAAATTATTACATATCTCATAAAATTAACCTCAGAAAACTAAAAATAAAATTTAGCATTTTGTATGAAAACAGTAAGTCAAACAAAATAATACTCTTTGCTTATACTCACTGAAAAACAGCATACATTTTCTAATTATTTTATTGGGTTATCATAGTAATACCAAAGGCTTTAAGCAAGAATTAATAGGCAAAGCACTATAACACTGACATTATATTATGCAACAGAATTATAAAATCAACATACAAACCTGACACATATTACTTGATCTTAGGCAGAAGGCCTAGAAGCAATCAAAGTCAGGTTACGAAAAGGAAGGGATGTAAAAGAATTGGAATTTTTCAAATGAAGCTTTGCTCTTTCAACATGCTACATCAATGTATACTCTACAAGAAATAAATGAAAAGAAAGTACCAGGAAATGTAGACAAATATATATATATATATATTCTGTATGTTTACATGTTTGTGTGTGTGTGCTTTACATTGATGGGAGTGCATGTGAATGTGTGTGCATAGGGAACCCTGAGGAGGTCAATGTTGGGTGTCTTGCTCAGTTACTTTCCACCTTAATTTCTGAGAAACTGTCTCTGACTCAACCTGGAACTTGGCGATTAAGCTAGGAATTCTCCTGCTCCATCCCCTCAGTTCTGGAAGCAAAGGCTTGCACCAGCTTTGAGGCAGTGCTGGGACTGAGCTCAGGCCCTCCTGTTCGCACAGCAAGTGCTTCGCTGACAGAATCATCTCCCCATCCCCTTGTGATCATTAGATGGCGTGAAACCCCAAATGGAAAGCATGAGAAGATGAACAAGGTGTACACATGAAAATGCCAGGTAACAAGAAACAAGTGAGAACTATGAGGAGAAACAAATGGCTAAGTGGAACAAAAATTACCATTGAATGTGTTGATTGTGACCTTCATAGAAAAGTTATCCTTGTAAAGCATAAGAAATAAATCAATACCAAATTGTTAAGTGACTGTCAATTTAAAAAAATCAACATGATTTGAATCAAATTCCCAAATAAAAAACTGTCCAATGCCCCGGGATCCCAACACAAGTTTGTTTTAAATAGTATTTTCCTCTTAACAGTTTGCTATGGTCAAAAATTATGCTCATGCACAGTAATAATTTAAAAAAAATTTTAAAAATGAGTCTTACTTCTATGACATTACCAATTCATGTATTCTTAGGAACCAGTTTAAAAACATGTTCTTAAATTCTTCTAATTTATAAGCTTTTTTCTAGGAATTCCACTTTCTAGAGTTTTACAGTCAAAATAATTCAGCATCTATCAATCAAGTAATTTGAAGAAAACTCAATTTAAAATGTCATACAGTAGTTTAAGATAGTCTATTTAAGAAAGTTAAAATTTCATGTGATTCATAGATTCTTCTGTATATGTATAAATGTTAATATATGCATGGTATCAGCAATAAAGAATTGGCCATGTGACAGTAGCAAAATTATTAAGTCATTTAGGTATATTCATCACAATATAATTTTATGTTATTTAAATTTAGCTAAATGTCTATGAACACAAAACGTACTCATATAACATTGTTATATAGAAAGAGTAAGTTACAAACCAATGGGCAAAATACATTATAGTTATTATTATTTTATGATGTTATTTCAAGATGATGTTTGAACCTCACATTTAAACCTAATTTTTAATGCGTATACGTGTTTGTGCCTGTCATTATGCACTTATGTGTTCAGGTATCCACAGAGGCCAGAAAAGTTTACTGAATCCCTTAGAGATGGAAGTCAGGAAGTTGTGAGCTACAAGATGTGGGTGCTGAGAACTAGGGTCCTCTGCAAGAGCATTAAGTGTTCTTAACAGCAGGGCCAAGTCTCCAGTCCCCTAAGCCTAAAATTTTGTAAGAAAGAATATGCAGAACATGGAATAAACATTTACTCAATAATGGAGTCATCTTTTATTTTCCTAGCTAATTTATATAATGTGCCAACAATAAACATAAATGATTTGTACGCTGAGAAAAGAGAATGAGAGCAAGATGGTGAGCAAGAATAATACAGAAGATAAAGAAAATGTAAAAGAACAATTGCTTCAGTATATCTTAGACCAAGGACCTGCTCTTTGTCTAAATGCATAGCAGCTTTTCATCTGATCATCCTTTTTCTGTAATCCTGTAGGGTCTTCTGCATACAGTTTTGACAGCATTATGCCATGTACTTGATTTTGTTTTCTAATTGTTTTACTTCTCAAATTAATGACACTCAGCAAAGTTTTATAAACATTTCAAAATGTTAAGTGAGTTTAACTGGATCAATATTGACAGATAAATTTATAGTCACAAACTTTGTCAAAGGAACAGAACTTGAAAGATGGATTGGGCAGCAAACTGAGGGCTGACAGAGCACTGGAAGCCACTGAGCGGGGTCAAGACAAACTGATGTAATACACCAAGCATAAGCGCACTTGGGGAAGGTTTACATTCCTCTGTTGATTATCATAAGGAGAGTCGCCTGCGTGCATCAGATCATATGATAAATGTGTCAGAGACCCTCTATCATTGCAATTCTTTGGTATTTGTGATTTTGCAGTGCTTGCTTGGTCTTTGCTCTTTCAAACAACTAAATCTAAGCAATAGCAGAATTGACATAAGGACCAGATAGTGTTGAGAGACTAGCCATTATTGCTCTTCTGAGCTTAAGATTTCAGAAATATATCGACCTATTTGTTCTCTTACAAAATGTTAATAAGTATAATTAAGACCTTCTCAGTTAAAATCTGTTTATTAAGTTCACATAATTTCTTTTGTGTGTATCAAAACCCCTTATTAGGGTTTTCTTATTTAGATAGGCATGATGCTTTAATTAAAAGAATTAATGTGAATTAATAGTCTCTAAATGTTTTAAATGATTTTGCAAGACTTTAGTGATTATGTGAAATTTCAGCAACTCAGTTTATTCAGAAATGCACCCTTATTTTGTAACACTCTACATTTTTCAATATTAACTCAAAAAATTTGCAAGACTTGAAAAGTGGGGAATAATCAGCACAAACCTAAATAATAAATCTTTATGCCATGCTAAATTTTGCAGATGGTTTGAAAGGATTGACTCTCTCATAGGGGTTGTAGGGTCATAGCTCCCTTTACTAAGATGTTTAACCACATTACTTTACGTTACATCGTGAAGGCCATGTCTTCTTTCACCACTGTCTCTGAAGAGCAGATTAATTGCTTCACTACGTTTTCAAATAAAAACATTCACATCTCAGTTCTGAAATTAAGTGTATGAAAATGCCAGATGAATGGAAATGAATAGGTTATAGAATCCAGTGGGAAGTTCACTTTTTCTTTAAAATGGTATATAATTGGTTTTAAGGATTTTTGTAATCTTTTTTTGAGTTAGTTTACATCAAAATTTAGTTACCCTTGTATATTTTAATATTAAATTATTTTAATATTAAATTTTAAAGAGGTACTGTAAATGTACTTGGGTACAAAGATTGACTTTTCTTTTTTTCATATCTTTTTTTAAATATTAGTTACAGTTTATTAACTTTGTATCCCTGCTGTATCCTGCTCCTTCATTCCCTCCCAATCCCACTCTCCTTCCCTCAGGTTTTTTGTAATCTTGAATTAGCAGGACTGTTCCCTTGTTTTCTAATGAGGATTGACATCTACATGGTAAAATTGAGAAACAGTTATTATGGTGGGTACAATGTGAGCAAGGGAAGCATCTCACAAAATTAACAAACACAGAATGGCTTTTGACCTTTTTGTTTTTCACATTGGATGCAACAAACACCTTTAAATGAATATACATATGTATATCACATATACATATATATCTGAAATTAAGATTGGAGCATTAATCTTTTCTTTCTTTACAATACTCCTTCAAAATATAAACAAAGAAAGCCAAGTTAGATGGCTTATTTCAGTATTATCTTTATAAACTATCATTAGTCATTCCTTTCTTTCTCAATTTTTAGGGTATTTTAGATTTATTTACATTTCTAATAAATGTAAAACATTTTGGTATTATGAGTTTTTTCTCTGTTAGGTCCATCCCAGAGAGAAGGTGTTTTGTTTCTGGGTTTTCTTATTTTTTACTGGAGAAGCATAAAATCCCAGTGCACACATGTAAACATGATTACTCAAAACAAAGTGACAAATGCGAGGCAAGGTTAAAATAAGAACTCAGGCGATCTGACTCACAATCCAGCATTCAACCCTTACAGTGATTTTCTTTGTCCTTTTTGCTGTGAATCAAGATATTTTTTCCTTAGCAGGTGATTCTGCTGCAAATCCACTTCATTTCCGTTATGCAATGAAGTCAGAAACCTGAGCTTGTGACATCAATATAGGTTGCTATGGTTACTCTTTCCATAAGTATAGCAGGTTCATTGTAGGCTCAGAAAAGGGAGACTTCTATTAAGAAGAAAAATAACAAGCATCCTCAGCTTAAATTATAACAATAATTTGTGGAAAAATATTTTCCAAATAACTCATAAATTTCATATTGGTATATTATCACTGAAATAATTTCTCTAATATATTCTTTAACTTCCACAACAGAAATAACAATGCCACTGACCTTCCCAAATAACACATCCACATGATCCATGTGCACAAAAAGAAAAAAAATCTTGCTGCAAATAGAAAACTATTCAAATTATTCCATACACTTTGTCCTTACAAAAATCAAGTTGTGTGTGTGTGTGTGTGTGTGTGTGTGTGTGTGCACATGAGCTGTTACACATACCTGAATTAATAATGTCACAATAGTAACCAGGTTTCCTATCACCCAAATAATAAAAGGGCCTCAGAGTTTCATATATGAGATCAGTTTTTTAACAGAAGCCTATTTTTAACAAAATATTTTTGTTAAAATACTTTTTGATTGTGCAAGTTCATCCTTATTTTCTAAAATATTTTCTCAATGCCTTAATTTAAGTAGTTAAGTGTATTTGCTCATGGAGGCTTTTGACTTCACATTTTTAAACATTAAACAAAAGCATATGAGACAATAATTGTAAAGACTGGACTCTTTTCTTCCATACATCCTTTGTTTTTAATCACTTACCTCAACAAGAAAACCTTAATTCAGTTCAGCAAATGTCCCTGAGGTCAGTGCTGGGTCTCCAACCTGTTACACATTAGGTACAAGATGCATGCAACATAAAGCCACCTAGAAAAAGTTCAGGCATGAAGTTGATAATTGTAACAGTAATAGTATAACAGATCGTAGAAAAGCATTGTGCTCAGCAGTGTCCCTAACTCTATATCCATCCACTTAATAGTCACATTCATATAATGAAGAAGGGTGGTATTGTCTTTACAGAGAAGACTGAAGCTCAAAGAGGTAAAGTGGCTTGCCCAAAATTACACAGCTTCTTAGAAATACAGATAGCACTTGAATTCAGGGCTGAGTTCAAAATTTTAAGATGCTTAAACAGAACACAGTAACAATTTGCTATTACTGTGACAAAATTCAAAAACTTTGCCGTGATAATATTGAACAGATATTTCTCAAAAAAGAATTTATCAGCATAAGAAGCATTTTATACTTTTAGATTTGGATTCCTGAATGCATGTTGTGGCTTATATTCTTATTTATAA
>CM053767.1:54164832-54185671 GCA_028658305.1 Pachyuromys duprasi | reverse complement strand
CTTAGACACTGTGCTGCCATGGGCTACATCTGTGCAGGGATTCTAGGTTATATCTATGCATGGTCCTTGGTTGGACTATCAGTTTCAGAAAAGACCCCTGGGCCCAGATATTTTGGCTCTGTCACTCTCCTTGTGGAGCTCCTGTCCCCTTTAGGTCTTTCTATCTCCCCCTTCTTTCATAAGATTCCCTGAACTCTGCCCAAAATTTGGCTATGAGTCTCAGCATTTGCTTTGATACCCTGCAAGGTAGACTCTTTCAGAGGCCCTCTGTAGTAGGCTCCTGTCCTGTTCCTTATTTTCTCCTTCTTCTGATGTCCATCTGTTTGCCTTTCTGAGTGAGGACTAATCATCTTACCCAGGGTCCTCCTTCTTGCTTAGCTTCTTTAGGCATACAGATTTTAATATGTTTATCCTATCTTATATGTCTAATATCCACTTATAAGTGAGTATATACTGTGTGTGGCTTTCAGCTTCTGGGATACCTCACTCAGGATAATCTTTCCTAGATCCTATTATTTGCATGCAAATTTCATGATTTCTTTGTTTTTAATTGCTGAGTAGTATTCCATTGTGTAAATGTACCACAATTTCTGTAGCCATTCCTCAACTGAGGAACATCTGGGTTGTTTCCAGGTTCTATCTATTACAAATAAAGCTGCTACAAACATGGTTGAGCAAATGTCCTTGTTGTGTACTTGAGTATCTTTTTGATTATGCCTAGGAGTGGTATAGCTGGATCTTGAGGAAGTGCTATTCTTAATTGTCTGAGAAAGCACCAGATTGATTTCCAAAGTGGTATACCACTTTACATTCCCACCAGCAATGGAGGAGGGTTCTTTCTCCACAACCTCTCCAGCATGTGTTGTCACTTGAGTTTTTGATCTTGTTCATTCTGATGGGTGTAAGGTGAAATCTCAGGGTCGTTTTGATTTGTATCTCCCTGATGACTAAGGACGTTGAGCATTTCTTTAAGTGTTTCTCTGCCATTCGTTATTCGTCTACAAAGAGTTTTCTGTTTAGCTCTGTACCCTATTTTTTAATTGGATTACTTGATTTGTTGCTGTTTAACTTCTTGAGTTATTCTGTCAGATAAAGGGTTGGTGAAGATCCTTTTCCAGTCTGCAGGCTGTTGTTTTGTTCTGATGACAGTGTCCTTTGCTTTACAGAAGCTTTAGATGTTAACTGACAGACATGACAGGGCAAACAGAAAAGCGCTTCTCTTTTAGAAACTAGAAACTCATTTACTTTTCCTGAGTTTTGACTAAGCAACATGTTACTTAATAAATAACTTAATTTTTAAATTAAATTGTAGTTACGTCATTTTCCTCTCATTCCTCCCCAATCCATATCTGACCTCCCTCCATCCCAAATTATGGTCTGTTCTTTTTTATATGTACATTTAAATGAATCAATGATCAATACAACCTACTGAGTCCATTTAATATTGCATGCCATATCTACCTTTGTTGCTAACCACAGCCTTAATAAATATCTTATCAAAACTTAAAGAGACCACTTAGATTTCAAATGAGAAATAAAGTGAAAGAAAATATAGATTACATTCTCATTAGCATACTAACATATCTGCGAATCCAAGAGACACTGAGATATCTGAGGTAGATAATTCCATCTAGTAAAAATTTTCTATATTGAATAATCATAGGGACCACATCAAAGAATGTAAACAGATAAGCTCTTTGGGCTCTACCCTCAGGCATGCCAGCTGACAGGCCCAGTTATCTGCATTTTAGAATGCTCTCCTCAGGCTGCTGTGCAGGCTCTTACAGGGTCCCACACCTCCACTTTGGAGGAGGCTGGAACCAATGGGAGGAGAAAGGATGAAGAGCTGAACTGAACAGAGGGGGAAAACTGAAGGCTGCCTGCACCCAGGAAAGGAGAAAGGGCTAAACAGCTGCAGTTTAGAAATGGGTTTGCTGCGATCTGCAAAAAACAGAAAACACTGAAATTAGAATTTACCAGTTGCTTTATCTGTCTTCAAAATGAATTCTTCTGATACATGGTTTGAATTTTAAAATGTCTCCATGTCACAGACTTTATAAACAGCTTACTGAAAGGATAGAGTATCTATCTTGAAACCTCTGCCAATTTCCAACCTTTATTGACCATTGGTGTCCTGCGGTAGTAATGATTCATCTCTATATACAAGAGTCAGAGAACCTATAATTTAGAGCATGAATTACTATTGAAAGTTTGTCTTCATTTCTGACTGACAATGTAAGAAGCTTTTGTGAATATTTTTATAAGCAATCTAAATTCCATTTCACGTTAGCCATATCTAGTTCTATAAGGCAGCAAATGCAACTAAAATTTCCATGGTAAAATGATGTTATTAAATTATTTGATGTGACAAATGATAAACACACATTAACCAAAGATACCTTACTGGTAAATTTGCCAATGAGTTTATTACAATAGGTGATAATGAGCATGGAAGCTGCCAATGCCTGCTGTGTGTGGAGATAAATGAGGAGTAACCATGTGAGAATAAGCAAGGGCTGCGTACTCAGGGCTCAGATTCACATCCATTAGTTGTGTTTTGGCAGAGACTCAAAGGCAGGCAGAAGAGCAGGGAAGCTTTATGGAAGGGAAACAATGAAAAGCTCCAGTTATGACCTGACTGGAGGCCACTGGCCTGGGGGAGCGTTGACTATCAGGCGGCTAACCACCAGCTGTGCTTCCACATCATCAGCCATGTATGAAACTTGAGCCCCAGTTTAAGCTTTTTTAAAAGCGAAAAGAAAAAGTCTGTTTGTCTATACTGACTCAAGCCTGTGATCCGTGTAGTTGGGAGCCTGATGGAGGAGCATGGTGATGCAGGGAGGTTCTGCATAGTAATAATTTCAAAATGCCTGACAGAAGCAACACATGCAGGAGTGGATACTTTGGCTCACAGTTTCAAGGGTTATTAGTCCTTCATTAGTGCTGAAGTCACAGCTGCTGCAATGTCACTTTAAATAGCAGCAGGAACCTTCAACATGGATGTTACGTCTCAGAGAAACAGAGACCAGAGCACATGCTGGACAGAAATGGAGGCCTCGCTTTCACGATCCAACCATGGTCTGCCTCAAGGCTTTTCCTTTCGAAAGGTCCACAGTTTCTCAGAACAGCAGTACCAGCCAAAACCAAATAATCAAACATATTACCCTGGTGAGGCCAAGGGCATTTCATGTTGTAACCAATTCAGTTCTGTTTCAAAACAAGAAAGGAAAAGACATTCAATCAAAGGCTAGACTAGAAGTTACTTTCTCTAAAATTATATTTTTACTTATATAGGATACACAATGAGTCTCTAATAGAAGGATACATTATTTCACAAATATTTTTCTTGAATACTTCAAAAATATTGTTTCAGAACCAGGCATAGTGACACACACCTGTAATCCCAGCACGTCAGGAGTAGAGGCACGGAAATAGGGGCTTCAATACCAAAACAAAGCAAAACAGCATTTATTTTTTATTTTGTTTTGCTTTAGTTCTGAGTGCAATAGATAATTAGAGGACAAGGAGAAAGACTTTCTCTATCCAGTATTGTTTCTCCTCTATTGGACACAATTCCATGCTTACTTAAAGTGGGGAATGCCTTACAAAGAACATCTTTCTGTCCCCACTGCTGCCCAAAATAACTTTCAAGTTAGTTGCCTGTATATGGTAATGTAGCACTTGTTTTAAAAGCTCTGCTTTATTTGGGGTATTTAGGCCTTAACCTAACTTCCACCAACCCCAACCTTAGGTAGCAAAGAGAAGATTACTGAGGAAAGGGAGTGCAGACCCCTTTACTGCTCCTGGCTGAGGGCTATACCAATCTCTATCAACCCCAAAGACAACCAGCAGTCTCCTCTAAGCCGCTGCTTCCGAAAGGGTCTCTCCAAACCACCACACCGTCGATCTCCCTGGTCTCTCCAAACTGCTACATGCCACACACCATCACCAAACCCCACACTTTCTTTTTCTGGGTTCTCATATTTATACCCTCAGAGCCCTAGACCACGCCCCTCTCTATGCTACAAAAAGCCACACCCTGCATGAGATAATTAACACCTGTGGACAAACTATAGCCCATCTAAAATCCCGCATTTGGGATTAAAACAATAACATATTTATATAGAATAAATGAATTTACAAAGAAACCCAAAACTTCCGTTGCACTATAACTTACATATTCCACAAACGAGAACATTTCTTACAAAATACAATAACCAAAACAGCAAGATTAACATCATTGCCCTTTGATCTTCAAATCCTGGCTATGAGGTTCCATTTACTTAGTAAGGAGCCCATGAGACTGGGATTACTATACCATCTGTCAATCTCCTTAGCCTTATCTTTCATCATTGTGACTCACATGTTTTCTGAGTCCTCTGTTTTTCAGTACCATAGACAAATGGGTTAATTTTCTTTTGCTGCTTTGCATATACTGTTTCCTATTTTGTTGCTTCTTTTCCTTTGCCACTATAACCTCTTTATCACATTGTATTGCCTGCCATTATTATTTATTTCAAAGGAATTTTATATGAGATTTACAAAGGAGTGACAGTAAAAAGACAATAGATGTCTGTGTGTGCATGTGTGTATGTGTGTTTGCATGTGTGTATGTGCGTTTGCCTGTGTATATGTGTGTATATGTGTGTTTGCATATGTGTATGTGTGTTTGCATGTGTGTATGTGTGTGCATGTGTGTTATGTGTGCGTGTATGCTTATGTGTACGCCAAACTTCAGTCTAAAATGCTTCTCTCACCCACTCAACACCTATGATTCACCTATACTGGGTAACCAGAAAGCTAAAGAGTCTTTAAACTCCTTTAAGGACTTTTATTTTATATCTACCGATTTGATTTAGAAAACAAAAATACTAAAAAAAAAAAAGAAAATAAAAATACTAACTCAGACTTAGAAGTTAAATTGGAAGAGATTTTTGGTATTTTATGCTCATAATAAAATAATAAACGTAATGTTTTTCACTCCTATTGGTTTTGCAGCTACCATGTCTCTCTGAGGTTGCATTCTGATGTAAGGGCATTATAGACATACACAGAATTTATACTCAAAATACCAGATAATTCCATTGAGAAGTATAAATTTAAAAGCCCACTAAAGTAAATCTGCTAAAGTATAAATGAAGCACTTAAATATTGGATTAATTTTAATATATTTTATCAAATATTTCAGTGAGTAAATACTGGAAGACACGGTTAACTATGTTCAAAAATTAGCAAGAACAAGAAACAAGCTTATACTTGATTCCTAATAGGCACTATCTAAATTATACTTTGGGAGTACTAGGAGATTTAGATAAAATTGAAGGTTTCTCCTTTTAACCTCAGAGGAAAGAACTGCAGATATACTAAAATCTTACTCACTGGTATCATCTAAAAGGAGTAGGAAAGAAGCCTTGATATACATAACTTAGTCACTATAACCAATAAAGTGAAATTGGAAGAAAGAAGTAGGAAGTAAGAAAGGCAATATATAGAGACAAAACAACTGGCCAAGCAAGTGTAATAAATCTCCAACAGTACAGAAAAACTTTGACAATTGGATGGGGGTGTCAATTTATTTTTATAATTTACAATCATTAGTTCATTAAAATCTCATCATCCTTTCTCCTACTATGCCAAAACACTGATGATGCAGAGATGTTAGTATGCCACTATGTAGCGGCTTCTAGATTAGGTCATAAATATTGAAAACAATGCATGTATATGATAATTGTTGTTTTGCTAGGAGTTTTCAAACTCAAATTGGATGAAAATTTATGTATGAGTATCAGTATCACCAATCAAACTACAAAAACAGCAATAATTACACATAGTCCCCTGCATGAAAAATGGGCACCCATCATTAGTTCAATGGCCCTCAGGTGGGACTATGAGGCGGAGACTGCTAGCATGTGGGAGGCATTCAGTCAGTGTCTTCATCACTGTTGTGAAGTGATACAATGACCAAGGCAGAGCTTATAAAAGAAAGTTCTTAATAAACTGGGAGCTTGCTAGGTTTCAGGGGGAACATGACACTGAAGCAGTAGCTAAAAGCTACATCTATAGACAGAGCGAGAAAGAGATGCTGGACCTGGTATGGCCACCTCAAAGCCCACCCTGTGACATACTTCCTCCAACAAGGCCACACCTTCTAATCCTTCTAATTCTTTCAAATAGTGCCACACACTGATGAAGAAGCATTCAAATATATGAGCCTATGGGAGCCATTCTCATCAAACCACCACAGAAATCATCAAATTAGAAGCAATGAAGACGCTAATAACTAGTTGGAGGTTTAGGTCGTAACTCCACACAGATCCTTTCAGTCTGGTTACCGCAAGGCATGGATTCATGCTCAGGTACAAACTGAACATGAAGCCAAAATCCAGAATGGTCCAAGACTAGAAACTTTTGAATGGTAACAGATTACATGGGGGACATTCCCCATACCTAGTCTCAAGTGGTGGGTCAAAATCAGTATGCAGGTGTTCTAAAAGTTTCGCATAAAATTATCTTCAAGTAAGCTTACATGGTGTATATAAAACATAAGTAAATTTTGTATTTAAACTTGGATCCCATTCCTGAGTTATCTGATATTGTATATGCAAATATTATACACACATGCCTGAAAAAAAAAACTTCTAACCATTTTAGACCTGTGAGTCTCAGTTCAAAGTTACTAAAACTTGAAGGATGGATGTATGCAAACATTTTTTCAGACACCATCCAAAGGACATTTAGTTACATAATTCTACATGGGGCATTTGAGAAGGTTATCTACAATTATGGTGAAAACATATTGTAAAAACACATTTGTCCTTTTTTAATCCAGAAAATATATCTAAAATAATATCTATTCTTGTGGTTACTCTAAAAGGAATCATTTATTGGAGATTTGATTATTATCCTTAATGGAAAAAGTAGTTGAGATTTGCCATGACCTCTTTTCCTTTGTCATTGTGTTAACATGTAAACTTTCTATGGAAAAATATACATGGACAATATCATTAAAGATACCCTTTTATGCCATTTTACAGTGTGACTATATCTGGAATTTAGAAAAAAAATGCTATTCTTCCTAAGAGCTCGGAGACTAACTTAACCGTGCACAATACACAGCTGAAACAAATGTCCTTCTACCCTAAAAGCAACCTTCTGAAATTATATTTATACAAGTTGCAAGATTTTGTTTCCATTTGTCCTGTAAAAATAATGCTTTTGTACAAGGTCACACACTCAAACGTGTGGGGAGTAAAGCATGTAAATTTGACTTCAGGGAATAAATGCAGAAGGCACAATGTGACACACAGGCCCAGATGGGAGAAAAGGGTAATGACTCTGGTATGAAGGCTTCTGTTTTCTAAGAGATGGGAAATTCGGATCTGTGTAAAAAGGCTATTCAATTTTATTGTGTCTATTTTGGTAACTAATTAAAATGTAAAACACTGTAAAGGTCAAAACCACAGACCAAACAAAGCTTATCTGTGGGTTGTGTCTATTGCAAGGGATGGTTTACTTCCCTTTTAAATTACCATATTGAGCTGTTGCAGGTATTTCACTCTGTTTGTGAACTACCTTCCAATTTATCAGCATTCCATCACCTTAAAGGAAATACATGAATGCTTTTAGTAGCGCTAACGTTGATAGAATAATTTTGTATCTTCCTTCTAGCATGTCCACTTAAAGGGACAAATGATTTTATGTTGCGAAGGAACAATAAATACAGAATGGAAAATCTGGAGTTGCATTGATTGTATTTGAGACACGTATCTGTCACTGATACCTGCCAAATAACCTTGTGCAAGGGACTGAATGTGTTCATGATAGTGTTACACCTGCAAGATGGCGATAATGACAACTGCTGTTATAGTTTCGTATTTAAAGATGTGTGCACTATGTGTGTGCACACATATGCTTACAGTGTTTGTGCTATTTGATAGTTATTATTCACTAGCAGTCCCAAGCTGTGACATGCCTTCCCCACATTAGCATTCCTCTTCAGGCTGAACACAGGGAAGAACCAGGTCCCTGTGGCAAGTCCCCACTCCTTGCCCTTAGCACCAGATGTTATCACTTCTTCAAAATCCCGTAACTGCACATTTCAGTAGAGAAGATATACAGTGAGTTTCTGAAAAGCTAAAAATATGAGCAATTAATTATATGTGTGATCACTGACATAATAATAATATGTCATGATCTCATCACAATTTTTTTTTACCATTTTGAACACGATCCATTTTAAAATTAGGGACATTCTGTCTCTGAAGTTAGATGCCTTAAAAATCAAAAGGCTTTGTTTTCTCTGCATGGGTTAGTGAAGCATGGGAACTTATTGACAGATGCTTGGGCTAGATATAATTTGCTACACTATTTCATTCAAGCTCATTTTCGCATTAAATGACTGGTGGTTTTAATTTTCTGAAGGGTAACAAAACTGTTTTTGAATGCCTTTAAAAAGAGAAAACAGGCACACAGCATCTTCTCTGTTCAGATGACCATACGAGTATATAAGCTGTAAATCCTGGCATAAAATTAGTTCTCAGGCATACATAAGTGTTCACTGGAAAAGTTCAAATGCATTTTGTGCTTTAAAGAGCTATAGATTGCTTTCTTATTTCCTGGATTCCTACAAATAAATAAAGGTCAAACATACTGTACCTTCCACCAAGTTTTCCCTTTTCCAGGTAGGAGAAGACAACCATAAACTCTCAAAAATAACTCTGGGTGATATAGCAGGTCTTGAGGCACCTTGCTCACATTATCTGCTGCTTGGGAATGCTCCTCAAGAGAAGTCTCAGCCAGGAGCCAAGAGCACAATCACACTGGATGAGAAAGCATGTGAATCGTAACCAAGCTGCACACACACTCATGCACCGTGAATGATGGAAGATCATTGATACAGAGTTTACGGCTTGGTGTGTGGTAAATGAACTGACTGAAATATTTGTTCTCTCTTGAAATGAGTCTGCGTTGCTTGGGGGCATAGTAAAATTGAAGGTGAATGACTTGCAAAAATGGCTGTTTTCTCTCTCACAGCCATTTCAAATTTCTAGGTATCCTGGCAGCACACACCTGTAATTCCAGCTACTCAGGGAGGTTGAAGCAAGTGGATCACAATTTGGAGGTCAGCCTAGGCTACTTAGTGAGACACTATCTCAAACGATAAAAGGGAGGGAGGAAACTGAAGGTGAACATTAGAGCATTTTCAACATGGGAAAGACCCTGAGTACAATCTCCCACACAAAAGAACCCACCCCAGCACGGGTCCAAATATATTTGGTAGGCCATCTATCACATCACTTGAGGTCTTGTAAAAGCTCAGATTCTTGCATTCACCCTAGATCTGCCAGGTGGGATGGGGTACAGAACTTAAAAGTTTACAGTATTGAAAGACAACTCAGGGTATTGTTGTGAACAACATTTGACAGCTGTACCAGAGATATCTAGTATGGATACTAATACAAGTGAAATGATTAAATTTGGGAAAACAGCCTTAATTTACTTGAAAACCAATACTCTTTAAAAAAAAAAAAAAAACCTCAAATCTTCATGGTTAAGCTGCTGGCACTTTCTCTCTAAACCCAAACCAAAGCCTTAATCAATGGACACACACAGTAGTAGGGGTGAGGTACTGTATTTTGCTGTTTATTAACACAACTACCAATTAATCCTATAGTGTTTCTTAACAAAGACATTCTCAATGCTACAGTTATCTCAACCCAGAAGAATGACTTGGGCTTGGTTGTTTTTCTTCTTTGGATATTTAATACAAAAATTCTTTAATTATTTTATGTCTTAATATATGACTGATTTAAAAAATTATCCCCAAGAATATATGTTCAATGTTTTATAAGCAAGTTCTTTCTCACTGTTTTCTGACTGTGAATTCATAGTACATGATCTACTGTTAGAATTAAGGTGTACTAGTTCTCAGTGACAGCTAGTCTTTTTAAGAAATCTGAGCACCCTGGCCTTTGTTTATAGGCTTTTAAAATACCTGAATCTTAAAGACAATTACGAATGTAATTCTGAACAATGATCATAATAATCTAACAACAATCTAGAGAAACAAGGAAAGCTAAAGCTGTTATGCCTTTAATATAAACACTTGAGAGGGCCAGGCAAGAGTTTGAGGCCCTGTTTCCGTAGCTACACTGGGGGTCACAGACTAGTCTGGACTTCAGAATGAGACCTCGACCTAAAAACAAGAAGCAAAAAGCAAATGTAAAAAAATCATGCATCTCTATAAAATAATATTCCTTATGAAGTTTTGAATATTTCCATTTCTGTGCACTGTCATTTAAGGCAATGTTCATCTCAAATGTCTTTAAGTATTTTGCTTACTAATCTATATAATACGGGGGGGGGAGAGGTTCAAAGATAACTTTCTATAAATATTTGTTGAAAAACCTTAAATAAACTAGGCAGCACTAGTTAAATGTTTCAGTGTTTGCACTGGATTAGTTCTACAATGTTTTATTTTTAAAAAAGGTGTCTAACACTTCTCTATCTAACTGAAATTACTTATTTAAAAAAAAAAACTAAGATCAACTGATCAGAAGACATACACGGGAACTAAGGCTCAACCACATCTTAACTGCTGGAAGACACACACCCAGGATCTAGTTTCTTCCATGCTTTGGGAAAGCATGGCTTGCTGTGAAATTCCACACCTGAAAACACATTTCTGCACCTGGTCAGCTTCACACTCATAGTAATCCCCTTCTCTAAATTCCAACCCTGGTCAAAGGACTGAGTTCACTTTTACTTCTACACCTGACTCTCCAAGAGCCCTTATGCTAGAAATTGTGTTAAACTCTCTGCAATCCAATTTGCTTCTGTAGTTGTTAAATACCACTCATGAACTGTGAAAAACTCAGCCCTATGCTTGTAAGGATGTGGACATAATTGGAAACCTCTTTTCTTGTGACTGGTAGAGCATCTGTGGGTTGGCAGGTTCCTCAACCTTAGCAAATATTCTACAGCAGGATATTGCATGTAAACCATTAATGTTTTCAAAGTGTCCATTTGATCATTAGAACTCTGAGGTAAACAGTAGCAAATTAGGATCGTTTTTCTTAGACAACTGAAGTTAGGGGTGGGGACTGTAGGTTACTGCCGTACGTAAGAACATACAATGAAATGATAGCCAAGCTGGATCAGAAACTTTGCCCTTCTGATGATTCATTCAATATTTTCTGGTTAATCTGCCCACAACATGTCTTAATTTTCTGCTCATTCATTCCTTATATCTTACAACTTTTATAAATTTAAATATTCTAGAAATATTCACCTCAACTGGAATATAAAATTGAACTAAAAGAGGATGAAGGTAGAAAAGAAAAATACAATCATCTCTACATCACATCTTAAGCATGAAAGAAAATGTTTTCTCTGGAATACTTGGACTTATATCTGCAAAAGAAGTAAAAATGTAAGCATGCCTTAAATGTCAGCTTCTCTAGTAACCATATCTGAAAGACAAAGCAGGTCTGCAGTTTCCTGAGTCCATTGTCTGCTGGCAGGAGGAAGAAACAATCTGTGCCCAGCCACCTGTTACCAGCTATTGCCACGCTGAATTGTAAAATTGTTGTCACAGTAAAAGTAAGATTTGTCTTAGCTATTTATATTATTTTATTTATTTAATGATTTAATTCCCAAGAAGTTGGTTATTAATCAGCATCACTGGTGTTTTATTGTATATTACCATAAATTTATACAGCTAAATGGACATCAAAGTACACTGGGGACTTTTCAGTTATTTGCACAGATTTTCTAATTTAATGGCTCCAAATTCAAATTGAATCATAAAAATGGCCTTCTAGGTTATTTTCCGTCCAGTTTCTGATTAAGTTTCAATTCTATGCCTCCCTCAAAATCAACCTTATCTACCTATGTGTTATCCCTGCTTTTCTATATTCTGCCTATGGCTTCATATGCATAAGCTTTGCATTTTCTTTCTTTTCTAAGGCATGGACACTGGCTCTAAATATGCACCCATGCCTTATAGTTCCTGACAATATGTTCATCAGTCATAGCTGTAGAGCAATTCAATTTTCAATAGACATAACAACTTTTCTTAGCCTACTTTTTAGGTATGTGTTATTCAAGTATAACAGATAATGTAAAGCCTTGTATGAATAAACCCAGGAAAGTTCACCAAGCATAATTGCTCAGGAAAGGAAGATGAACAAAGAAAACACCAAAATGCACCTTTGTAGGTGAAACTCAGCTGAATAGTATCCTGCTTGATACAATAAAAGACAAATATGTTGTGGATTTATATAAACATGTGCTTCAGCTAGACCAGAAAATAACACAGGAAGTTCATAAAAGTGACAATATTCAAACTGAGATTCCAAAAAAATGAATGGGTAATACAAGTTAAACAGAGACAATAAAATGGGATGCTTAATCAGGGAAATCAGCATTCACAGGATAGGGAAGAGTCTGGCATCTTGAAGCAACTAAAAGTATCTAATATTCCAAATTCAGGCTAAGATGTACCAGAGATAAATATGGAGTGCTAATTGGGAAACGAATTATGGAGTATTAGTTATGATCACCAGGGAATTTGATTTTATCCTAAAGTCAATGTGAAGAAAAAATTATGATGTTAAAACACTAATAAAAATATAACAAGGTCCCATGATAAACACAGGCAAAGTGTTAATGACGGTATAATAACAGCTGGAAGGCTCGGCAGGCATCATCTCGCTAGCTCTTACAGAACTCCGCACCACAGATACTTAGTGACCCTACTTTCCAGCGTGATTATGCTAGTAAATACAGAACCAAGTCAAGAATAAATCTAAGGAAAACAAGATTAGACACTAAAAAACAAACAAACAAAAAAGCCGATTAATAACATTGTTGTAACATTTTCTGCCTGAGAGGACTTCAGCTCAACACAACACATTAAACTGGAAAACGGAGTAAGAAAGACAGACAAAGGAATAAGAAACAAGTTATACAGAAACAAAAAATCTTGTTCAGAGTAGATATAGAAAATGACAGAGACAGAGTCAATAATAGCCCTGTTTGCTGATCTTCGAAGATAACAGCAGCTAAAAGGAAGAGGAATTTGAAGAAAATCTATCATATTTGAATCAACCATGCATAATAAAGAATAATTATGCAGTGAGCAAATGAGAAGGCATTCAAGAGAAGCATGAGCAACATGATAGTTCAAATGAAACTGAAGATGATCCAGACAGAATTACATAAAACATCATTATAGGTATTTCAGGTCAGTGACTAAGTCCCATGTGTCTAGGATCCCTGCTTAGAAAGAGAACGGGAATCTAAGCCAGGTAAGTTTCTCAAGTAAAGGGACTACAAGCTTCTAGGAGGCACCCCTGTCCGTATCTACTGCAGTAGGATTAGTAAATGCAACCCCCCTGCTTGATACAAACTATGAAATCCTATTGTAATGGCAAGAGGGCTAGCTATAATGCCCTATTCTTTGAGAGTCTGTGGAGAGTTTAAAGACATAGGAGGCTGGGATCACTTAAAAGGAGAAGAGGGAAGGAGGGTGGGGTTTGGAGGGGAAGAGGAAAAGAGCTACAGGGGGGATACAAAATGAATAAACTGAGACAAGTAAGAGGAAACAGACACCCACCATAAGCTTTACAGGCTTCATTAAGGTATGCAAATCACATTCTCTTGACTTTTCAATTTTCTAGCATATTTCTTACCTTACTTTCATTTTCTTTTTCATAGTACTTAGTACCTGTTGATTTTCTTTGTTATAGATTACCATACTGTAATATGAAATAATCCCTAGTTCAACCATTTATCCAAGGTTAACACACACACACACACACACACCAGTGTGCTGTACCTGGACACTTCTGTATTTTTTGATTTATCAGCTCAAGTACAGAAGTGGCATACCATAAAATGTTCATATAACAATCTGAAGGAAAAATTAGTACTTAGCAAAACTATGGTCAAAAGAGTTTGAGGTTAGTGGATGGTGGTCTAATTATAAATTTTCACAGGCGTACAAGCACTAGAGTTTTAAAGAATTAAATTCATAAGGAGAAACATAGAAACCATTTTCAACATCAGTTAACAAGAAAGGACTTGATTTTATTTGACTATAAGATCAATATATAGGAAGTCTCTAATATAGCTGTTAAGAAATCTTAGCTTTATTTCTACATGTGCAAATAATGTTGGTCCACAAAACAGTGCATCCCACTCTAATATGACTTTCTGGCATATTTCTCTCTTTCACACAGCACCTAATCACCATTAAATCTCATCTATTAAAATAGTTCATGAGAGGGGATCTTTCAAGATGGCGGTGAGTGCACACAGTTCCTGAGGAGCTGTTGCGCCAGAATTAATGAGTGGAAGGACAACTGAAGCCAGGGATACAACAGTGAGGCTTTCTAAGCAAGAGGGATCATGGCAGGAGGTCTGCTAGGGGTCATACCAACTCTGCAGGGCCTCCCAGCCACTGACTGTGCCGGCTGACCCAAAACCTCGGTGACAGACAGTAGTCACCAAGGTCCAGCAGACCTGACAAACAAGCTAGGCACACCAGGCGCTGGGCCTCCCAGGTCTGGAGAGCACAGTGGAGGGGCCCCAGGACTGCCCAGAAGGCATCTGGATCAGCATCCCAGTCTCCAGCTGCAGTTGGACTTCCTAACCTGGAGGCTGCAGCAGCACTGAGCTAGCAGAGTGCATCAGTCCTCCTGCATATGACTAAGCAGGACCAAACCAGAGAGTAGAGAGCCCGGATACCGCGATCCTTGCCGATGTGACCTGCTTGAGAGTAAGAGCGCCTTTGACTGTCTGCAGAATCCTAGATGCAGGGTCCTTCTAAACTAGCAGCCAGACATTGGACTACACCCACCCACACACCCACTGTGGGGAACAGAGGCCCTACTGGGACATTGAAGCCCCTGCTCTGCTAGTCCATGAGTGGAGTTAAGGTAGATAAGTCTGGAAATTGGGCTGTGATTATCACCAGCGCCTGCTACATCTACTGTGCATGCACAAGTAACCACCTAGAAGCCTGCAGGGCAGACCCCCTCCCACACACTCAAGGGTTCAGCATTCTCTCACTCTGTCCCTCCAGGCACACTTCCACACACATTTCCACACACAAGCTTACCTGCATCTCCCTTCTCTGTCCTCATCTGCCCTATTGCACTTGCATATGCCCTCTTTTGCCTGCAAAATTAACTCCCACAAGTACAGCTGAAGCAACAACCCATACGCTGAGGCCGCAGGACCTCACCCAGCTTGCTGAAGAACTGTTCACATGCCTGAGAGAGACAGTACCAGCCTGAACTGCAGAATCCAGAAGCAAACAGGGAAGGTTATAGATAAGCCAATGGCAAGGGGTTGGCAAAAGAACACATCCAACATAAATCAAAATATCATGGCTTCACCAGCAACCCCCAAAATTGACAGACACACCAATTTATCAGAAGCACAGGAAAATGAATTTAAAACTATCCTTACCTAATTACTTGAGGAACATAAAGAAAAAATAACCAAATCTCTCAGAGCAATATCTATACAAATACAGACAACTAAAGAGGAAATGAATAAATCTATCAATGATCTGGCCAATCAAATAGAGGCTATGAAAGAGGAAATGAAAAAAAAATCCTTAAGGAAACACAGGCAAATATAGTCAAACAAATAGAGGTACAAGTAGAGATACAATAAGTGTCATATAGAGAGGAAATGGACCAAAAATACAGATCATCGTAGAGAGACAGGAATCCACATTCAAACAGATGAAGGAAATGGTGCAAGACATGAAAACAGAAATAGAATCATAAAGAAAACACAAAATGAGAAAACCCTGGAGCTGGAGAACTTAGAGAAAAGGTCAGGAACCGTTAAGGTAAGCATCACCAAAAGAATACGATGTAATAGAAAATCTCGGGTGCTGAAGATACACTCGCAGAAATTGATACTTCGCTCAAAGAAAAAATCAGAAAAGTTCCAAACACAAAATATCCAAGAAATCAAGGATGTCATGAAAAGACAAAATCTAAGAATAACAGATATTGATGAAAAAGAAGATTCCAGGCTCCAAGGTCCAGAAATATTTTCAAGAAAAATCATAAAAAAAACTTTCCCAACTTAAAGAGAGAGATGTCCATAAATATACAGAAGGCCTACAGAACAACAAACACACTAGACCAGAAAAGAAACACATCATGTCATATCATAGTCAAAAACTAAATCTACAGAACAAAGATATTAAAAGCAGCAAGGGGAAAAGGCCAAGTAAAATATAAATGGACACCTATCAGAATCACATCAGAAATTATGAAAGCCTGGGCAGGTGTCATGCAAACTCTAAGAGACCACAGCTGTCAACCCAGACTACTATAACCTGCAAAGCTCTCAATCAACATAGATGGAGAAAACAAAATATTCCATGACAAAACTAAATTTATGCAATATCTACATAGCAAACCAGCCCTACAGAAGATACTAGAAGGAAAACTCCAATCCAATGAAAACAACTTCATCCAAGAAAACATAGCATACAGATAATATATCAACAAAAATTAAAAGAAAACAAGCAATGAATCACAGTAAGACCACCAACTCCACAATAAAAGGACTAACATTCATTGGTCACTTTTATCTATCAACATCATTGGACTCAACTCTCCAAAAAAACAAAAAAACAAAAAAACACACACAGACTAACAGAATGGGTGCTGAAACAGGATCCAACATTCTGCTGTATCCAAGAAACACATCTCTGCAACAAAGATAAACACCACCACAGAGAAAAGGGCTGGACCCAGAAAACAAGCTGGGGTAGCTATCCTAATATCTAATAAAATATACTTTCAACCAAAAGTAATCAAAAAAGATGAGGATGGACACTACATTCTCATCAAAGGAAAAATCCACCAAGAGGACATCACAATTCTGAACATCTATGCCCCAAATACAAGAGCACCTATGTTCATAAATGAAACATTATTAAAACGTAAATCACACATCGATCCCAACACCTTAATAGTGGCGGATTTCAACACCCCACTTTCACTAAGGGACAGATCATCTAGACAGAAGACAACTAGGAAAACAAAGGCACTTACAGAGGTAGATCATATGGACCTAATAGACATCTACAGGACATTTGACCGAAACTCAAAAGAGTATATCTTCTTTTCAGCACCTCATGAAACGTTCTCCAAAATAGACCATGTAGTTGGTCACAAAGCAAGCCTCTATGGAAACAAGAAGATTGAAATAATACCCTGTATTTTATCTGACCACCATGGACTAAAGTTGGACCTCAACAACAACAAAATCAGCAAAAAGCCTACACGCACTTTCAAACTGAACAACTTGATGCTCAATGACAGCTGGGTTAAGGAAGAAATTGAAAAAGAAATTAAAGACTTCCTAGAATTCAATAAAAATGAAGGTACAACATACCCTAATTTATGGGACACAATGAAAGCAGTGCTCAGAGGAAAATTCATAGCACTAAGTGCCTTCAAGAAGAAATTTGTGACATCTCATACAAGCAACTTAATGGCCAACTGAAAGACCTAGAAAAAAAGAAGCAAACACACCCAAGAGGAGCAGATGGCTGGAAATAATCAAATTTAGGGTTAAAATCAATCAATTAGAAACAAATAAAACTATTCAAAGAATCAATGAAACCAAGAACTGGTTCTTTGAAAAAATCAACAAGATAGAAAACAGTTAGCCAAACTAACTAAAAGGCAGAGAGAAACTATCCAAACCAGCAAAATCAGAAATGAAAAAGGGGACATAACTACAGACACCAAGGATATCCAAACAATCATTAGGTGGTACTACAAAGCCTATATGCCACAAAATTTGAAAATCTAAAAGAAATGGACAATTTTCTTGATAGAGTCCAGCTACCAAAACTAAGTCAAGATAAGGTAGAACTATTGAATAGAACTATATCCCCCAAGGAAACAGAAGAAGTCATCAACAGTCTCCCTTCCAAAAAAAGCCCTGGGCCAGATGGATTCAGGGCAGAATTCTACCAAACCTACAAAGAGGTGCTAACTCCAATTCTCTTTAAACTATTCCACAAAATAGAAACAGAAGGAACATTACCAAACTCATTCTGTGAAGCCACAGTCACCTTGATACCTAAACCACACAAAGATCCAACTAAAAAAGAGAATTCCAGACCTATCTCTCTTATGAACATTGATGCAAAAATACTCAATAAAATACTTGTAAAACGAATCCAAGAACACATCAAAGAAATCATCCACCATGACCAAGTAGGCTTCATCCCAGGCATGCAAGGGTGGTTCAACATGTGGAAATCCATCAATGTAATCCACCACATAAGGAAATTACAGGAAAAGAACCACATGATTGTCTCCTTAGATATTGAAAAAGCATTTGACAAAATCCAACATCCATTCATGTTTAAAGTCTTGGAGAGATCAAGGATACAAGGCACATACCTAAACATAGTAAAGGCAACATCCAGCAAGCCTACAGTGAATATCAAACTTAATGGAGAGAAACCTTAATCAATCCCACTGAAATCAGGGACAAGTCAAGGCTGCCCATTGTCTCCGTATCTCTTCGACATAGTACTTGATGTCCTAGTTAAAGCAATAAGAAAACTAAAGGAGATCAAGTGGATACAAATCCGAAAGGAAGAGGTCAAAGTGTCACTATTTGCAGATGATATGATAGTATACATGAGTGAGCCCAAAAATTCAAACAGAGAACACCTTTAGCTGATAAACACCTTCAGCAATGTGGCTGGTTACAAAATCAACCCAAAAGAATCAGAAACCCTCCTATACACCAAAGACAAAAGGGCTGAGAAAGAAATAAGGGAAACAGCACCCTTCACAATAGCCACTAATAACATAAAGTACCTTGGGGTACTCTTTCCAAGCAAGTGAAAGACCTGTTTGAAAAAAACTTCAACTCTCTGAAGAAAGAAATTGAAGAAGACATCAGAAGATGGAAAGATCTCCCTTACTCATGGATTGGTAGGATTAACATAGTGAAAATGGCCATCCTGCCAAAAGCAATCTACAGATTCAATGCAATTCCCATCAAAATACCAACACAATTCTTCACAGACCTTGAAAGAAAAATTCTCAACTTCATATGGAGAAACAAAAAACCCAGAATCTCCAAAACAATCCTCTACAACAACAGATCATTTGGAGGCATCTCCATCCCTGACCTCAAGCTCTACTGAAGAGAAATAGTAACAAAGACCGCATGGTATTAGCATAGAAAGAGAATGGAGGATTAATGGAACCAAGTAAAAGACCCAGGAACAAACCCACACACTTATGAGTACTTGATTTTTGACGAAGAAGCCAAAACCTATCAATGGAAAAAAGATAGTACCTTCAACAAATAGTGCTGGTCCAACTGGATGTCTACATGCAGAAAAATAAAAATAGATCCATATTTATCACCCTGCACAAAACTAAAGTCCAAGGGGATCAAAAAACCTCAACATAAAACCAGATACTCTAAATTAGTTAGGAAAAGAGGGGAAGAACCTATAACTCATTGGCACAGGAGAACACTTCCTGAAAGAACACCATCAGCGCAGGCTCTAAGAGCAACAATCAATAAATGGGACCTCATGAAACTGAAAAGCTTCTGTAAAGCAAAAGACACTGTTGTCAGAACAAAACGACAGGCTTCAGACTGGGAAAGGATCTTCACCAACCCTGTATCTGACAGAGGGCTGATACCCAGGATATATGAAGAACTAAAAAAGTTAAAAAGCAATAAATCAAGCAATCCAATTTAAAAATGGGGTACGGAGCTAACAGAGAATTCTTGATAGAGGAATATAGAATGGCAGAGAGAAACACTGAAGGAGATGCTCAATATCCTTGGCCATCAGAGATGCAAATCAAAACGACCCTGAGATTTCACCTTGCACTGATCAAAATGGCTAAGATCAAAAACTCAAATGACAAAACATGCTGGAAAGGTTGTGGAGAAAGGGGAACCCTCCTCCATTGCTGGTGGGAATGTAAACTGGTACAACCACTTTGGAAATCAATGTGGAGCTTCCTCAAGACCCAGCTATACCACTCCTAGGCATATATCCAAAAGTTGCTCAAGTACACAAAAAGGACATTTGCTCAACCGTGTTTGTAGTAGCTTTATTTGTAATAGCCAGAAACTGGAAACAACCCAGATGTCCATCAACTGAGGAATGGATACAGAAATTGTGGTATTTTTACACAATGGAATACTACTCAGCAATTAAAAACAAGGAAATCAGAGATCCAAGATGTCTGCCATGAGAGGACACTGTGGCTGAGGAGTAGGACAGCAGTAACAATGCCTCTACCAGGAGACTGAACTCTGGGACATAAAACCCAAGCATTTGTGATTGCCAGGTGAGCAGGATTCCTACGGTGAAGAAATCAAGTGGGAAAATCCTAGGGACATCCACTTATTCCCTGAAAAAACTCCAGGTGACCGGCAGCGCACAGACATGATCTGAATGAGCAGCCTCCTGGGCACCAATTCAGACTGGGTCACACAGTCTCCAGGCCAGACTGAGAAAGTCCCAGGTACCGTTTCGACCGGCCTGCATCCAGTGGGCGCACACCACTCAGCTCCACCGGCAACCACTCCAGTCCATGTGTGTGTCCCTGCATGCCAGACTGAGAGGCCCCGGGTACCATTCCACACTGGCCTACATCCTGCAGGTGCACACCACACAGCACTGTCAGCAACCACCCCAGACTGTGTGTGTGTCCACAGGCCACAATGAGAAGGCCCCAGATTCCAGTCCCCAGACCAAGCTGCATCGGGCAGGCACATTCCCCTTAGTGGCGCTAGCAGCCAC
>CM053767.1:54147840-54164332 GCA_028658305.1 Pachyuromys duprasi | reverse complement strand
TTTTTTTGAGTTGATTTTGTATCCAGTCACTTTGCTGAAGGCGTTTATCAGCTGTAGGAGTTCCCTGGTAGAATTTTTGGGGTCACTCAGGTATGCTATCATATTATCTGCAAATAGTGATACTTTGACTTCTTCCATTCCAATTTGTATCCCCTTGATCTCCTTTAATTTTCTTATTGCTCTAGCAAAGATTTCAAGAACTATGCTGAAGAGATACGGAGAGAGTGGGCCGCCTTGCCTTGTTTGATTTAAGTTTCTCTCTGTTTAGTTTGATGTTGGCTATAGGCTTGCTGTATATTGCCTTTGCTATGTTTAGGTATATGCCTCGTATCCCTGATCTTTCAAATACTTTAAACATGAATGGGAAACATTAAATTTTAAGTGTCTTTTGAAGATCCAGATGGAGATGTGGAAGAAGCTTTATAAGTCATCTCTGGAGTTCAGGGAAGAGGGTTGAACAGGCATACAAATTCAGGAGCCATTCACATTTAGGCAATTTGTAAATCACAGGAACAGAATAAAATCACCCACAGCCTGGCTATAGACATTAGAAAATGTTGTGAATACTCACCACTTAATTTTAGTATAAGCCACTGGTTTTGAGTGAGGAAGCTTCTACTCTGACTTCATGTCCATAATGCTTTGCTTAGGTAGGTATTTGTGACTTCAGTTTTCAAACCAAGTAAAAGAAATGTAACTGTTACATGACTTGTCTGACTCAGTTTACTAGGTTTCCAGTATCTTTTCTTCAGTGGCCTAAGCTCTCTCCATGAATACAAACACATGAAAATTATCTAGGTGAGTAGCAGCTAAGGGTGCTGACATCTGAATGGTGCACATCAGCACTAATATTGTCACAGGTGGGTGTCTTTTAACTTTCTGTTGAAGCAAAAACCCTTTTTTCAGGAAACTACTGGACTTAAGGATTATGATAATGTTCTCAAATCTTCCTCCCCAGCTTCCTGAACATAACATGTATTCTCATCATGAACAAGCAGAACAGTTCTCGCTGAAGAACAGGAAAAGAGGCAGTTGCTTCCAAAGAGCTCATGCATTGACAGCACGAACTACATTGTAGCCAAACGACATCTGCTTCAGATGTTCAGCACTGTGCTAGGACCCTGGAAAATACTACTTTAAATCAGAGGAAGCAAACTTCATGACTTAGAACTAAATGTGAATCATCTGAAACCGCAGAAGGTCAGAGGCCATTACACATCAATAGATGTGACCCACAGTGGTACTAAATACTTTGCAGTGTTCTGTTTACCTTCACAAATACATTGGCCCTGAGCAAAAGCTTTAGGCTTGACATCTAGTCTCAAATTACTGTTTCTTTCTTTCTTTCTTTCTTTCTTTCTTTCTTTCTTTCTTTCTTTCTTTCTTTCTTTCTTTCTTTCTTTCTTTCTTTTTTTTCCCACAGACTTCTCAAAAGGGCCCCTATACTTAACCACTGCAAAATAATGTGGAACAAAGTAAAGTCAGGAATCTCTCTTCCTTTTCTTTCTTTCTTTCTTGCTTGCTTGCTTGCTTGCTTGCTTGTTTTTCCTGCTTTCTTTTTTCTTTTTATACCTTCTGGGGCTAAATGGATGTTGGTAGCTCAGTAGAGGCTTAGTACCCCATGCTGAAAGCTGACTAGGAAGTATTCCATATGACAGTATGAACACTTTCACATACTGCAAATAATGAAGCCACATCAACACCCTCATTACAGTTATGAGGAAACAAAGAGAAAACGTGCTTGTGGCTTCTTAAAAAGATCAAGTCTTGAGAGAAATGCATGCTTATGGCAGGCCTGACCAGAGAGATTAGTTGATCTGGGATGAAGAGTAGGGAACTGAATGAGTCCAGCCTACCTGTTTCCTGTCTTAAGGTGTTAGCCTCAAGGAAGCTCATTCTTGGGAAGGGGTGGGGAGGGTCACATGAAGATGAATACATACATAACCAGGGGGAGAGTGCTGCCATAGAGAATGTGAAATAAGAAATAAAAATAGTCCTCAAAAATAAAATGCTTTGTTTGAGGTTGGGATTATCTTTTAAGGATTTTGCCTCCTTATCAATTTAGTGTTCTCCTGTAGGATGCTCCAAGCCAGTTTTATTATGTTATCATGACTATAAAAGTCACGATATTCAGTAGAAATCCTGCCACATAATCTCTACACAGCAGACTTTCGTGGAATAAGGCACAAAGCACCAGCTTATTAGTTGTAAACATGAAAATACTAGGAATCCGATTCTAGGTTCTCTCTTTGGAAATTGCACTTGCACTTGACCATATATATCACCTTTGCTTTCGAGACTTTATTCACTTATATTCTGATAATCATAGTTATTTTCTTTTTGCATGATTTATGGAACAAGAACAAACTGGAACTAAATTACTAACAGATAAACAATTGTGTTCCTTCTTCCTCTTTTGCAAAGAATATACTTTGTTTGGGTTTCCTGGCTATTCACCCTTTAGCCCCTTAATTACCCAAGAACATTAGCTGATGGAATAAATGATGCTGCATAGGACAGGACTTAGAGCAGAAAAGTCAGGGCCATCGAGGTGGACCAGGAAGTTAAGGCACTGAATCTGAACCCCAGGACTATATGTTGTCCTCTGACCTCCAAAAGCCATGGAGCATGTTCCCCTTGTCCTTCTACCTGCCAAAACCACACAGTAAATAATGTATTAAACATTTTCAAAGAGTAGAGAATTCAGCGGGTGAGATGAAGGGAAATTTGGAAACAGTGAGCAAGCTATTTAACAGAAGCTTGGCTTCCTACATGAAAGCTGCTATGAATACAATGGGGAGATTAAGAAATACATGAGGTAAAGAGAATTCTTGGGATTTTCCCTTATGCCAAGTGGTTAATCTTACTTCAAAAGTAAAAACAATTTTAGAAAATATATAAATTATCTTTAATACTTTGAGAAATAGTCGTCTGCATTTGTGTGTGTGTGTGTGTGTGTGTGTGTGTGTGTGAGTGAGTGTGTATACATCTTACAATTCTAGGAATTAAAAGGTCCAATTTTATCAAGGGAATAGTCAGTGTCTTTGGCTGATTATAAAAGTGTCTGAACTTACTGGGAATATATATATATATATATATATATATATATATATATAATGAGTTAGTACTCATTTTAATAGTTTTTGATTTTACTGACATGTCATCAGGCTACTTAATGAAGATTTTCCACTGAAAATTGTATGCTCCCCCCCCCCGCAAAAAAAGTTTGTGTCATTTCTCACAGAACAAGGAACCATGTAGTAGCCATTGAAGGTAGAACTGAAAGAAATCCGAAAATGTAATAATACAGTGGAATTAAAATGAGCATTAGACAGTAGGCCAGAAATTTACCCCAGAGTGGAAGATGATTGAGCAGAGATAGAGAAACACACATTGCGATTGCAAGCCTGTGGGTCCACTGTTATTGTGCAAAACATAGAATGTTTACTGAAAACACACAAGGAATCCAGTCTGCAATTACAGCCAGGTGCCAGATCCTATGTTGAAGAACTCCAGCTAGTGGATTCGAAGACACTTTTTACCCTTTGTATGAAGCCTTTGAGAGGCTCTTACATCCTATACATGCTTTCATTCTTAAAACTATTTTCTCCCAACCAAGGACTATGCACAGACTGGACCTAGGCCTACTACACAGATGTACCCGATGAGCAGCTCAGGCGTCATGTGGGTGCCCTAGTAAGGGGACCAGGTCTGTCTCTGACATGGACTCTGTTGCCTGCTTTTTGATCACTTCCTCTAGTCCTGATGCAACTTGAGGAGCTGGGGTGGGGTGGGGTGGGAGGAACTCTCCTTTTCTGAGGAATAGGGAAAGGGTAGTAGAATGGGACCCGGAGAAGAGAGGAGGGGGCTATGATCTGGACGTAAAGTGAATAAATAATTAAAAACACACAACTATTCTCTCCCTCTCTGTACTGATGGGTTCCAGGAGAAAGGACTGTTCCTACACACCATGGTAAGATGTTACCATTTTTGCCCCCCCCCCCTTTTTCCTGGAGTTGTCTTAAAAGCTGACCAGAAAAAATGTGACCTGGCACCTAAAAGCTGACAGTCTTGTGACTGACAGTTGTGACTCTAGTCTTTCCAGAGTCCCAGAACGTAAGTGGAAGGAAGGTCACTTCATTCTCAGTTGATGGTAACTGCTGGGGGACCCCTGTTAGCAACTTCCAGGGGGAAGTGGTCAGTTTTCTGTTAGTGAGGTTGCACTCAGTTGTTACCCTGTTTCTTAGATAAAGGACACCATTTTGTGTGGTAATTAATTTGTGGGAGGGGTTGTGAGGGAGACAGAGACCTTGATAATTACTGCAGACTCATTTAATATATTTGACTGGACCCTAGGGGGACTTCTTTAAGTATTGAAGTTGGATTCAATGATTTAAATAGTAATTAGTAATATGGCTTTTTTTCCCCCACGTATGCATGATTTTTCCAGATAGCCTGAAAGTGTCAGGTATGCAGTACAACAGCAGGTGGACTTGGGTCCTTCCTGGCTAGATCAATGTCATCTGAGTGTCTCAGGTCCTTTCCAGCTCATTGCTGAGCAGCTGAGGCATGCGAGAGGCCTGTGAGGGGCGTGAGTGATCCTGAGAGGCAGGGCAGAGGCAAGTGAGAGTCACCTGAGAGGCACGGGGAGCCCTGTGAGCCGCCTGGGAGGGCTGGAAGGGCAGCCATGTGAGCTGAGGCAGTGTAAAGGGGTGGATGCTTGCGAGATACATGAGAGCCAGGTTAGAGGTCCATGGCTTGGGAGAGGCATGTGAGAGCTTGTGAGAGACTCCTGGCAGGCAGGGTGTTCCAGTGATACACATGAGAATTAGGTTCGCGGCCTGTGAGCACGAGAGGGGCACGTGAGAGGGTGTGAGAGACCCCTGACAGAAAAGGTGCTTGCACTCACTATTTGTAAGGCAGGTTAGAGACCTGTGAGCACCTGAGGGGCATGAGAGCAGGAACAGCCACTTGAGAGGCCTGTGAGAAGCCTGCTGAGGGACTATGAGAAGCCATGAAGGGACCAAGGTCTTGTGAGGGATTCCAGAACACACGTGAGCGGCACAGGGTTCCAGGATGTGGACCGCAGTTTGGAGAGGCCGGAATGCCCATGCTATCATGACTTGGGATAGTTTCCTTTCACTGTGGGTTTTGTCTGAGGAAACAGCATCATTGTTAAACAGCAACTCATTGCTTTGGGCTCGTGAGGTAAGAGGTTCAGTCTGGGATAAACTTTAAGCAAGAGTGGGGCAACAGGAAAATATTAAGTTAAACTTACCAGAGCTTATTCTGTTACCACATAATATTCACTGTGAGTTAATTACATGATATACTTTGTGGCTAGCCCGTCAGCCCTCAAATCTAATTTTCATGAGTGATTTATAAGCAAAGCTAAGCCCATGATAAAGAATTTAACAAAATGTTTAAAACACAATATTTAAATCCCCAAATAGTGCAACACATTCTTGATCTAGTAGGATTCCTATTGCAGAAATAACATCCTGAAATTCTGGAGAACTTGAAGAAGTGATTGCTCAAGGGAGTCCTGCAGAGACTTCTTATTTGATCATGTATGTATACACATAAGCATACATGCATTTGGTTCTGTTGGTTTTGCTTTGTACTTTTGGAATTTTCTCTTCACATGACCTTACTGGTCTTTGATATTTTTGCTTATAGTTTAAGCATATCTTACAAAAAAATTAAAGTGGCAAAGGTTATATGTGGCTTTCTGAAATTTGACTTAAGAGACGGTCTGATCTGTTTTTCCTGAAAGATCAGAGCTCGACAAAGATCACAATGTAGTAGATCCTGCTTGTTGCTCTCAGGCAAGGCTTGTTTATTTAGTTGATTGTGTTTGTGGAGTCTCTTGCGGTACAAGATACAAATAGTGACTGTAAATTACCTACCCATGAGTCACAGCTGTGGACATAAGGCACAGTATCCACCTTTGCAGTACGCAGGCTAAATTTGAGGTGCGGATCTTGCTCCTTTGCTTTGTCTCTTGCCACAACAACAGCAAACCCCCTTGGTTCTACTATTAAAATACAATTCAGAATCTGACTGGCAATTTGCATTGCTACCATTTTTAACTCTTCTGGCCCAAGTTACCCGTCTCTGGTTGGATTATTGCAGTAGCCTTTGAGCTGTAGAAAGGGTTGACAGGGGGATGTTAACAACAACAACAACAAACAAAAACACCGAAAAGGCCAGCGGGGATGGCTACGTAGTCATGCATTCTTTTGCTCTTGGAGGCAGGTAGAGTAAAAATTCCTGTTAAAATAGTTTATTGTAAAAGGAGAAGCCCATTTAGCCAATCTACACAAAATGGGAAGGAACATGTATTACAGGATTGCTCAAGGAAGACAGCTGGGAAGTGAGTGGCTTCTTTGGAGAAGAGATCCTATTTTCTGCCTAGCTGGGGTCCATGATGTGATAGTTGGTGCCCTTCAGTCTCAAGTGTCATGGTCAGGATACACGGAGCAAAACAAACCACACTGAGCTTCTGAGTTCAGCCAACCTGGGAGCTTTATAATTCACTCCAAAATTCCTGGAATTCCAACTCCTGGGTTTGGCTGATTTCAGATTCCCACCTCTGAATCAGTGATCTGGGGACGGTATCCCCTGACCAAAAAAAGTCACTCCGACCCAGACCCATCATTTTCACAGGATCTAGGAAAAGCATTTCAAAGAGGAGCCTGCACTAATTTACATCTATAGTACAACTTGCAAATGATTTAAATTCAAATCCCTGTTAAATAACACAGTGACAGAGTTACCACCATTCTTATAACCCTTCGGGATTTTATAAACTAACATTAAATCAATAAAAATGAATGTTAGTCAGTGATGTAGAGTTCCTTCACTTTCTAGAAAGTCTGTCAATAAACCAATTAAAAAATAAAAAATGCTTACCCTTAGGCTATCTTAGTCACCACCAAATTGCCTTTCTCTATAGCCTTCATCCAGCTGCTTCTGTACAGTCTTCATTAATATGGGGATTAGTAAACCTGATAATGAAGACTGGCAGGCTCAGAAACTTTGTATCATTCTGGATTTTTGAATTTCATGTCTTATAATGTAATTGACTCCGTGTGTGTCTGTGTCTCTGTGTGTGTGTTTAGGTTTCTTTTTGCTTTGTGTCGAGTAAGGCAGCATTGTTTAGTGTCACCCTTAGTCAGCTCAATGCAGTCTTCTTATTGATCACTTGGCAGTGGTCTGCTATACATACAGCATGCCCAGTTCATTCTTTAATAAGTAGATAAGAAAACTTTGAGAAAGAGACCATCATTTGTCCAAAGGCATGGAGCTACTGAATTGCTTGAAGTCAACATACTGATTCATTCATCAAGATGAAACAGAAACTTCACTGAGACATTATTACAGGTAAAATTAGATATTTTCTGCTAAAAAGTAAACCGAACCATAAATTACTATGCTAAATTTTCATACTTTAGTTTATTTTACATCAATTTCTTAAATTTTTAATCCTAATTTCTAAAAAAGCAACCAGTTGAAACCTATTTACAAGAAGTACCAGGAGGGGTGGCAAGATGGGCTAGTGGATGAAAGTATGTGCCATCAAGCTGGACAACCAAGGTCAATGCCATCCTCAGACCCACATGATGGACGAAAGTGCTGACCCCAGAAGGTTGTCCTCTGACTTCTCTGTCCATATTCTGTGTATGTGGGCACCCCCACCCCAAATATACACACAGAAAAATTAAAGTAAAAAAGGAAGTAAAATGAATTTAAGAACACATTATTTTTTCTTTGCTGTTATGATAGTAACTATTTAAGGGCCTTAATTTTTACTAAATTTGGATATGTTTCACTTTCCTGTAAAATCATAAAACTAATTTCCATTCATCTTTAATTCTAGAGCTCTTTTGGCTTGATGATGTGGGCATGGCAGGATGAATCCATACTCTGACGAGACTGATAAGGTCTGGGAATCAAAGCAACAACTCTACAGCACAAAAGGGGCCTGACTTAACTTGTTGAGCTCTTTTCATCTCAAAGATCCAGATGGACCAAGAAGCTGACACTTTTGAAGAGCAACAGAGGGCTAAGCCAACTTAGCACTAACACTGTTGTTCTATCCCTTACCTCTACTTAGGCAATTAATCTCATTTCTACACATGGAGCTTCTCCCGTAGTTAATTTGTTTCTGAGGAAAACAAATACATTTGCCCAAGTTTGCTCAGATGGCCAGGGCATGGCCATCTGAAATTCCTGTCATACATATGGAAGTCAGGAATTTTCTTACAAGCGTCTGGACAGAAAATTGTGGTTTCCCTGGAGTTTGTTAACGTGGTGATGATGATTTACTCAAGAAATTTATTCGAAACCTCAGTGGAAAGGAATATCTAGAATTCAGGGATATCATTACCTTTTCAGTGGTTTGCTTGTGGAGTAATTTGGGCTTTTAAGAAAGCTATCTAGTTAGCTCAATTTTTAAAAGCCTCCCTTCGCACCTTCTGGAAGACCTCCTCTTGATTCTCTGGATCACTGCCTGCTCATTCAGCATAAGATGACTATACCATTTCCAGATCTTCCCTGGCTAATTCAGTGTCCCTCCTCATCCCCCAACTACTGAACTCATGCGATTTTACATTTATTTTTGTCCCCTTGACACAGCAACATATTTGTTGAAATATTGTGTTTTTAAGTCTTCTGTGCACAATAAAATGTCAAACTGGACCAAATGTGTTTCAGAGAACTAAATAAACCAAAAAACTTAGAGCCACTTAGAAAAGTCTAGTTTAGAAAAGTCTTTATATTCGATTTATTCCGAGTTAACTTCCTCCTTCAACAAGTTTTAAACCATAAAGCAAAGTTTTAGAAGTTCCAACTGGAAGGCAACCTTCTTGGCGGCCAGAATTCTAGAGAACTACATTTCCCGAAATACCCTGGGCTGCAAGCGTAATTGGTTCGCTGACTGTGGTCTTGAAGGCAGTTCCATCTGCTCATAGGCCAAGGAGGTGAGGAGACTATCCCGAACGGGAGAAAGTAGCCAATAACAAATCGAAAGAGAGGCGCTTCTGATTTTGGTGCGGAACTAACAAACCTGGGTAGCATTTCTGTTTTTGTTTTTGTTTTCCCGGTCGGGGCGGGGTCTTATTAAGCCTAAGACTGGCCTCTTGCTGTGACCCCCTCACTCTGATAAAAGGTCTTCCAACGTTTTTCTCCTGGTTATCCTGCGCCGCCACCTTTGCTTGTAGAATGCACTGGCCAGGAGGATTCCAATCTCTGCCCCCAGCGCCGATTTCTTTTCACCGTCGCAAACTTGAACCACTCATCCGTCTCTCAGCGCTCGGGGAGACACGCAGGAACACTGGCAGTCAGATCGGAGCCCAAACTTCACCTCCCTCTCCCGTCTGATGATGTCAGCGAGGCTCCCGGGGGCTGTCGATCGGTTAATTGAGCTGTCAGGCAGACGGGGCTTTGTAGCGAGGAATGGCGGGGAGCGCTGGCTGCCACCTTCCCCGCCTTCCGCGCGGATTGGGGTGCTGGGTGCCCCGGGTCGGGGCGCTGGGGTTCTTGCCCTCAGGGGACCTAGCGCAGCCTAGCCGCCACCCGCCAGCCTCATTTTACCTCCAGCAACACCTTCGTGAAGGGGCTGGCCTTCTCCCTCTGCTGTCCCTCAGCGGGCATCCTGCCCCTGACACATTCGTTGCCTGGGTGCTCCTCGGCGAGTCCAGACAGAAAGCAGCCCGAGAGCACGCAGCGCGAGCTTGAGTGACAGGGCTGGGAGCGCGGCGAGCTCGCGGGCCGCCAGCTGCCGCCGGGGCTCTCGGCGGAGGAAGGTTCAAGCCGCGGCCGGGGGCGGGGGCGGGGGCGCGCATGCGCACCGGGCGCCCGCTCCGCGGAGGCCCAGCTGCCGCCACCGCCGCGGCCGGCGCTGGAACCGCGGCTCGCCGTCTGCTCGGCCGGGCGTTGGGGGCCGGGGCTCCCGGGAGGCGACAGCGAGCGGCCGGGCGGCCTGGGAGAGGGCGACAGGCGGCGCGGGGCCCGGGGGCCCGGGCCATGCGGGCCGGGCGGCTGCGCTGAGCGGAGGCCGAGCCCGGGACGCGCCGGGGGACTGCGGGGCCGCGGGCCATGGCTGCGGCGGCGGCGGCGCGGGACGGCGGGAGCCCGGCGGCGACCCGGTGAGGAGGCGGCGGCGTCCCCGGCGCCCCTGCAGCCGCGGCGGCCTCGGAGGAAGCGGACTCGCCGCCGCGCGCCCGTCGCCGCAGCCCTTCCTGTTGGGATTATCTTCTGCTCCCCGCTCCTCCCTCGCACCCCACGGCCGAAGCCGCCGCTCGGCTTCAGCCGCTCGGCCTCCTGGGCACCCGCTGCCACCGCCACCTGGGCCTCGAGGGGAGACACCCCCTAACCCCGCGGGCGAGACCATGAGGAAATTCAACATCAGGAAGGTGCTGGACGGCCTGACCGCTGGCTCGTCGTCGGCCTCGCAACAGCAGCAGCAGCAGCACCCGCCTGGGAACCGGGAGCCCGAGATCCAGGAGACGCTCCAGTCCGAGCACTTCCAACTCTGCAAGGTGAAGGAGCGCGCAGCCCCGCCAAGCTGCCTGGGGAAGATCGGGGTCGTTTGCGGGGGCCGCTGGGCAGTGCCTGGGAGCGCGAGGGCAGAGCGCGCCAAGAGAGCTCGCAGCTCTGAGAAGGCGCCCCCCACCTTTGGCCAGACGAGCCTTGCGTTGGGGGGGGGGTATTTTGGACAGAGATCCCCTGCTTCTTATAAAGGGTGTCTTTTCATGAAAAGCTGGCAACCCAAACATACTGCCTTGTCTTTAGTTCCCACCCAGACACTAGTAGCAGTGGTCTAGAAATACTTTTATATTCGCGCATATTTTTTTATCTTCCACTGACGTCGAAATTTTCCAGTCGAGTGTGATGAACGCCGTTTGTGGGCAAGGCAAACCTGTTCAACCAGATCTTTTGCGCATCACTTTTTCCTTAGAATTCGTGCGAGCCACGAACTCACAGGATTCGTTTAGCTTGTTTGGGGAAAAAGTTAGTGAGGAGGGGTTTTGTCTGTGAATGGCAGCGATGATTACCACACGGTCCTGTAATTTCAGAAAGAATGATGCAGCGGATTATTTCCCAGCTGCTCAGAAAAGCACTCGAGCCTTTGTATCCAGACCTGCTTGCCTCTTAGATAGCCGTGCGGTCCATCCTACGTCGGAGGCTGAAAAGCCTACGTACAATTTTTGTTATGTCCTAAAATTATTCCACACTTAATAGGAAATTGGATGCTTCTTTGACTAAATCCTTCAGTTAGTTTCATGACAACTTTTCCTTAGAAATCCTTCCCTTTAGCATTCAAATAAAGCTACGATTGGGGGATTTCTGTTAAGATGCAACATGAATCACCTTTTGCAATGGTTTTACAGAATTTTGGGCCACTTCAAACTTGAGTGACGTGGCATCAGACAGAATAGTATGCGCTATAGGTGGGAAACTGCCCTGTACGAAGTTGCCAGTGTTGTAGCAAAGCAGGATTTGAAGTAATTTGTGCTTCTGATGCTTGTTCCTTAGGCTAGAGCCCACCCCTCACTCCCCAACACTCCCTTAAGGCAGTAAGTCCCTCTGTGTGCTTTGTATCAAGCGTAGTTGGTTCTAACTCTAACGCCCCTGTGAGCTGTTCTGTTTTCGGATTTTGATTGCTGTGTCTGTTCCTGTGATGTCACTGCCCATCCTAGACTGTTCGCCATGGATTCCCCTATCAGCCCTCAGCCCTGGCCTTTGATCCCGTACAGAAGATCCTGGCGGTAGGAACTCAGACTGGTGCTTTAAGGCTGTATCCTTTCTTTAAAAAAAGTTTCTGTTTGTTTGCTTCGTATTACCCAGTCCTTCTGTATTGCCCAGTCCTTCTGTATTGCTCATTAATCCTATTTTTTTCCTCTCCAAGCCAGAGAACAGAGTAGTCAGATCTGTGTTATCAGAAGTGCAGAAATGTTCAGGTGGTATGTTGCGGTAAAGATGGCTCTTGTAGACTGAGTCAAAACATCAGTCAGGAGTTTGTTATGGCAACTACCTTGTTTGCAGTGGCTGTGAGATCCTGGGGGGAATACAGGGGCTTCTGTTTGGGGACTTAAAGCCCAGTGCTAAAGATGACATGAAAGACCGAAGATAGTGAGCCCAGGGCATTGTCAGCTGCTTGTTAAAGTATTGTGTACAGTGGATGTTGAACTTTACTGTCCATTGCTCTCATGAATTAGAAGCTGCACTTGCATTTGATGTGTTTTCCACATGTCCATGGAGAAAAAATAAAACCAAAACATTAACCAAAGACAAATAAATTGGTCTTCTGTAAATAAGAAGAGCTAACATTTCTAGATATTTTATGGCATTGTTTTGAAAATGCATAGATGTATATGTGCTGTGTTGAAAGACTTTGCCTTTTGTAATCTATTATGTGTGGCAAAAGCTACTAAGTTAGTACATTAGCATGCAGAGAAAGAATTTTTTTTGTTGTTTGTTTGCCTTTCCTTTCCTTGTTTTATGTTAATTGTATAGCTTTGGCATAGAGTTTTTAAATATTGTTTGCAAGAATTTTTTTTTTCTAAGAACATCATTTTGGTCTGAACAATAAAGACTTTCTCACTTCCTCTTTTATACTACTATTTAACTTCAAATAAAATGCTTGGTTGCCTTTATTCTGACTTCAGACATACTTGACTAGCCCACGTTGAGCGGTTCTGCTGGTAATAAACTGACAAGCCACACAGAGATATCACTGAACATTATTACTGACAAAAAAAAGGGGTGCTGGTGGGAGAAGCTGGACCTATCTATTTACATTTTGGGTTTTTCAGCATTTGACTCAAGCACGAACCAGGATCCTGCTTAGGATCATGTAAGATATTTCAAAGCTGTCCTCTGAGGCACCAGAGTAAGCCTCAAGTGGAACTCTCAGGATGGCTGTCTTGAATACACACAGGGGCTTGTGGGGAAATGACTGAATAGCGCCAGTGCAGGTAAAGTCTGAACTTGGTGATTTCCGCAGCAGTGTGCATAAGCTGCTCTTGGCCAGAGAGCTAAATTATTGAGACTAGAATATTCTTTGACTTCAATTGCTTAGGTATTTTTGTTTTTACAAAGACTTTCTTTTTTAGTTTTGTAGATAGGAATAGATCGTTTGCTCAGTGGTCAGCGAAATTCAGTTTCAGGACCTACGGCATTGCTTTAAAAGGACTGTCTGGAACAGAAAGATTTTCCCTGCAACAAAAGAGTTCCATGATGTGACTGGGGGAATATTAATTTAATGAGTTATTTTTAGATTGCTTTCCTGTTTTTCACAGGTTCTCCCTCCCCTACCCACATGTTTTCCCTGGCCCTAATAGTTTTATTATATAACTTTTTAACAGCCATTTGGGCTTTTAAAATATTTAATTATATTTGCCACCAGCAAAACCAACTTTGTAAAGCAATTATTTGTCGTACAAATACTTTAAACTCTAATTTACATAATTACAAGTGGGTCCGACAGATATTTTTAACATGTTGGGTCTGTGTTAATTGTTAGTTCAAATGATCATATATCTAAAATGATCACTCACATGAGCATTTGGGCTTATATATCTTTTTATAGTTAAATATTAGTGAGTGAAAGTGAACCTCTGATTCCAGTAACATTCTCACTTTCTTCTGGAAATCCTTGCTGTATTTAGAAAGAAATCCTGAGAAGCGTTTCCTGAGTCTCTTCTGTTTTTCCTTCTTAGAGGTTTGCACCAGCACTGGCAAGTTGGCTTCTGGTCCCATTATCCCAATTACGGAAGGAAGGTCATTCACTGGTACTCACCAGTGAACATAGAGCTTTGCTTATTGTGGCTTGGATTTATAGAAAAAGACAGAGACCTTTTCAGTTAAACATGTATATTAGGTTATTCTTCTTTGTTAAATTCTTTTGAGACAAGACATCTTAAGTGTGTGTGGCCTAATTTTAGAACTCCGTATTAGTTTAACTTGCGTATTTGTTAGAGGCCTGCCCGTTATCCTGTTTGTTCTGGTTTCCTTGTTCTACCTGGTTTCTTCCAGCCAGTCCTTCTGTGCCTTCTAGATTTTCATGGTCTAAAACATATTTGCCCAAAAAGGTGTTGTTAGGAAGAAAAGTACTTCTAAATAAGATATCCTTTGATTAATTTATATAGAAAAAAATAGATAATTTCTTAAGTAGGATTGGGCTATTCCTATTCCAGGTACAAACATGGCCTGTTTGAGTGGGAGACTGTCTAGAGGGTGACAGTAGAGACTGAGTTGACTGGCTTCAGGGAGTTGAAAGCAAAACACACCCAATATTTGCTATGTAGTGGTTATATTTGAGTAGTGAAAATTGAGTCCTTAATTAACACATAACCAATATTGAGGCAGAATATCTAATCTGTTTAATGTGCCATACCTGACTGATGATATATGTTGTTTTGTTTCATCAACCTTCTTGGCCTCTGAAGACGACATGAGGTTGTCTTGTATTCATTGGTAAGAAACAGGAAAACACAACTTTATGTACCAGATTGTATGGTAGAGATATAATTTGCTTTCTGTTTTTTTTTTCTGCCACAGAGAAATAAATACGTTGATTTTTATGGGAAATCTAGATGTTGACTTTGCAAATAGAGGCTATTCTAAAGAATGGAGGCATTTCAACTCAGTGCTCTCATCTTTTTCAGACTTCTCCAGCACAAGTGTAGTTGAAGATTGCTTCATCTTAAGTATCATGTCCTTGATCATATTTTAACATAATGTTATGTATAATCAACTGGTGGGGGAAGTTAAAATTAGAGCATTTTAATGTTAATATTTAGAGGACTAAGGGAAAAATAGAATTTGGAATTTATTGAATATGCAGTAATTTGAGAGGAAATTATTGGATAACATCCTTTATTGTAGCCTTGACTTGTAGAAAGTTCAGTGTACTGGGCAGTGTCTAGTTTGATGAGGTGAAGTCCTCAGTTACAGTGTAATGTTGCATACAGGGTTATAGAATGGTGTCTGTATCTGGGAGCTCATTTAACAAAACAGAAAAGCGACAGACATTAGACTATAGATTGTGTGGCCGGAACTCTAGTTCTCGCCTTTTTTCACCAAGGAATTGGTCTTTCTCTGTAAAGTTTAGGTGCTGCATTGGGTGATTCATTTAAGGACAGTTCTGTGATTTCAGATTTCTGTGTGTCTAGGTAAGTAATTCAAATAAAAGGAATATGTGACCCTTCTAAAGGTGCCAGGTTCTAATCAAAGGGCTGGAACCAGTCAACCATTGCAGCTCATGATTCCCTGTCTACAGAGTCAGATTCTGGATTAAATCACTATCCCTTAACCATTTGTACACATTGGTAGATAAGGATGCAGAATGGCAGTATGAAGAATTAGAAAAGTTCTGAGCAAGGAAAACTATGGACATAACTATGGTTTAGGAAATGATAGCAGCTTGAGGGAGTGTTTGGGGGAAATCCTGATTGGAATAATGATGCTAATTGAATTGAGAGTACACACAACTAATTAGAGGTCTGGAAAGATAGCTGGGCTAGTATAGCATTTGCTGTGAAAGCATAAAGACCGTGTAAAAGCCAGGAATAGGGGTGTATACTTGGCATTCTGTGATGGGGAGGGAGCCAGTCAGCCTAGGAGAATGGGTGAACTTCAGGTGCCAGTGAGAAACACTGTCTCAGAAAACAAGGTGGGCAGCTCCTGAGGTTGGCCTTGATAGATGCATGTACACACATGTGGACCTGCACGTACTACATGCATGTACAAGCACGTGTACGCGTACGCGTGCACACATGCACGTGCGCGTGCACACACACACACACACACACACACACACACACACACACACACACACACAATAAGCCAATTGAATTTTAGCCTGAAGGTGTTATTCCACTAGAAACCATATAAGAAGATACTTAACAGGAAGACAGTGTGATTTGTGTATATGTGTTTGGTCAGGCAATAGTATCATGGATGAAAGAACAAAGCAAGTAAAACTTCATGGTTGCCATAATCATGTAGGCAGTAATGTGGAACCCCACACAGTTGTGGCAGAATGGACACTGGAAAAGGACTTGACTACTTTTTGTGTAATCTTAGGGAATGAGTCAGGATGAAAGCACCCAAGAAATTATAGAACAGAAAGAAATGGATGAATGTTGAGTTAGGAATTATGTCACTTTACTGCAGTGCTGTTCTGAGAAGGCAGTCTGGGCTGCTGCTTTTAGCATGTGAATTTGGTAGAGTTTTATGTTTGCTATTGTGAATTTTGTTATTAAATTTATAGAGTGATTAAAGCTGTTGAACTCTTGGGCTTTGTTTGGTGTTTCTCAGTAGTTTGTAGCAGGTTGGGCAGTTTTATTCTGTGAGTTTGTCCAGGACACTAGGAACATTTATAACTGGCTGTCTTTTACATGTCTGCTAGTGTGACATCTCCAGGAACATGTTTCACACATGTCTGGTTGTAAACCACTGTCTTTAGCCTAAGCTTTCCATC
>CM053767.1:54098279-54147740 GCA_028658305.1 Pachyuromys duprasi | reverse complement strand
CTATCTATCTATCTATCTATCTATCTATCTATCTATCTATCTATCTATCTATCTATCTATCTATCTATCTGCTTTGCCTGCATGTATATCTGTGAACACTTACATCCTGGGAGGCCAGAATAGGGGAAACACTTGTGAGCCACTGTGTTGATACTGGGGATTGAACTAAAGTTTTCTGGAAGAGTAGCTAGTGCTCTTAATCTGTGAGCCATCTTTCCACCCCAACTTCACCTTTTAAATGGCTGTAGGTTTCTAAACCATAAATTCAGAAAATTGCTATTTAGATGTAAATAGCATACATAAAAGTTGTCACATACAGTACTTATGAATTAATATGTAATGATATTATACTTGTAAGATGCCATTAGAATGTTTTGACTCCCTGCTCATTAATGTTATTTTTCATCACATAATTATACTACTGAAAGAAAGATTTGGAAAAGATTTTTGTTTGAGATAAAAGTGAAATAAAATAGTTGAAAATTAGCCACACTTCCATCTGGTCTTCCTGTTCAGTGTTGTGTTTCTAAGTGAGCTCTGGTCATTGGCAGTGGAGCTGTGGAGGGTAAGTAAGCAATTCAGAATACTTTCACACTTCAGGTCTCCTCCGTACTGAAGAGGCTTTTGCTTAGAAGGAACAGTGAGCCCCATGTTAGCTGTAGGCCTGGTTCTTAGCAAACTTCATAGGGAGGCAAGAAGTGGGACTATCTAGAAATGGATTTGTGGTGCCCATTTTTGTGATGAGAAATAAAACATGAAAGAAAGTGTATGGACTTGAAAAACATGTTAAATATGGGAGAAATCAAGTCTGTGTTTTATAAAGCTTTTCTGCTTTATGTAAAATGGCATGTGTTTTTCTGATAGGTTTTGCTTCCCACTTGAGTTTTAGTATAATTCTTTTTAAAATTACTGTTGCTAATCTAAAGAAGTAAAAGAAATTCTAGAAGAACTGCCATATTATTAGATTAGTGTTGAGTCTTAAAGACTGATTTTGTGTGATAGGTGAACTGCAATCTTGGTGTGTTTGTTCCCTCTACTGTGAGAATGGGGAATGGAGGCTCTGAAGAGTTCTCCTAGTGCTGTGATTCTGTGACCTTTCTCTGTGGAGGCTTGGAGAGTCTGTGGGCTGTGCTTGCCTATAGTGATGAGATTAGGTGTTCCAAGTGCCTGTGTCACAGGATGAACTCTTTTGATTCCATATGGCCTGCTTTGCTTTGTATCCCTTGAATACATTTGTACTCCTTCCGTGGATGCAGAAGTGTTTACAGCACAGCATGTGAGGAAACAGTGTTCACTTTGGATACTGACTTGGCAGATGAGCCAAAGTTTTTAGTACCATTAGGAAAGCCTTCTTTTCTTTCTTGGGTATTAATTGAGGTGTTAATTTACTTTAAAAACATTCAGTTACTGATTACATGGTTTTACTCACTTTTTTCTTTCTTTTGAATCTCAGCAAGTAGCTCTGGCTGGCGTGGAACTCCCTATGTAAGGTGGCCTACAACTCAGAGTCCTGCTTGCCTCTGCTTCCAAATGTTGGGATTAAAGGCATAGGCCACCAGTGGTTTTACTATTTAGGATGGAAACTGTCTTCTTTGAATTGCTGGTGTGTAATTAGTTTTAAATTTGGTAACTAGAGTAATGTGGAATATAGATTACTGTTACTTTGTATGTATATGTATGACCAGACTACAGGGTAGAGTAACAGTAAATAAAAAGGTAATCTGTGGTGCTTGTGCCATTAATTTGGCTTTAATATAACGCAATGGAAGAGGCACATTATTTACAGAAAGACAGTTTGTTATCAGACTATGAGTATTGATGTTTTTAAACAGTGTTTCAATAAGTGGTCTCTGAACTGATCATTTAGCACCCTCAGAATATATATCTTTAACATTGTGGAATTGCAGATTAACAGGGAATAGCTTTGGTTTAACCTGCAAATTTCACCACATGTTGCCTTTTGGATTTGAATACCTTTATTGAGGGAAGCTTCTGAAGCAACCAGAGTAAGCATTGGTGTAATTTTGTCTCATTTTGTTTTAAATTAGGTGGAGTCCCAGGGAGCCAAGGTTTTCTGTCCTTGAATTGCAAATCCTTATGCCTCTACCTTATGTCTTATGTGCTTTTTGAATGTTGACTTTTTATAAGATACACTAAGAATTTATAGAATTGTAATCATAAAAGATTTCCAGAAAGTATTTGAGACGCCCCTTCTCAAAGAGACAGGTAACATGGATAAGATACAGAGAAGACATGGAGCTGTGGGAGCTACATTTCCTGAAAGGGTATTCTTGAACCTCTCGGAAGAATAAAGGCAAAGGAGTAATCGTCTGAGCATGTTTTCCATGTTAATATTTTGGTAGAGTTTAGGGACATGACAGTCATTCAGTTTCAGATTTAGGAATTCTAATTGCTTTCAGTTTTCTTGTTTCTATTTTAAAGAAATCATGATACTAATTTTGTTTATCATGTATCTTTTTTTTTCTTCTGGCTATGGGTGAAGGAAGCTTAAGAGAAGAAGCTTGGAGATTTGGACATAGTTGATGATGTAGCTTATTGCTCAGTGTTCCACAATGAAAATTGTGTTAATGTTTAGTGAGTCTTTAATCCTAAACATTCTTGTCATTGTTTAAATAACTCTTTATGTTTAAAGATTATAATCACTTGAGGCATATACACAGCATAGTCACTTGATTACATGCTACCTGTAGGTATCTTTTTATTCAGCATTAAAATCTAAACTTCTACATTTCATTCCTTAAGTCTAAATTATTATCAGTGTTACTTTGTGTGAGAACTTGTAGCATAGTCCAAAATATAGCATGTCAACAAAATCAGCCACTATCCTGAAGTGTCTCTGCAGCCCAGAAGTGAGGCGATAGTCAGTGTACAGTTGACAACATGAAGATAGCAGGAGCATGCAGAGTGCTCCCCAGTCAGCTTAACATGTTCATGCAGAGCGCTCCCAGTCAGCTTAGTATGTTCATGGTTAGGGCTGAGTGTGCCAGTGTGCTCTTGTACATGCATTGAAAGTAACATCTGCCTCTGCTTCAGGGTCCGTAGAAGTTGTTGTAGGGGCTAACTAGTAAGTTTATTCGGGGGATGATGACCACATGGGCTTGTGATAATCACTTAGCTCTACCTGCGTGTAATACAGAATGTGTCACAGACACTATGTAAAGGGATAAGTATTTTCAATAAAACTTTATTTCCAAAATCAGATCGCAGGTGCTGGTATGGCTTATAGCAAAAGCATTTCAGGCACTGCTTTAATCAGCTGACTTTGCTAATTTGTGGGTAAGAATTACTGATGACATTTTTATATTTAAGCTATATAAATTTAACATTATGCCAGCCGAAAAACTTTTAGTAAATAATAAGCCATTTTTTAAAAGTAATCAATAAATTCTTACGGATACTTAGTATTCCTTGTACAAAGTTAAATTGTTTGCAGAAAGGTCTTCCTGATCTGCCCATTGAATTGTGATTAACATAATAATGAGACTGTATTTAGTTATCCATTGGGATAGCCTCCTCAGGGCATCCAGCCTGCCTGCCTTTGACTTCTCAGTTTTAGTTAGAAGATGCTTGAGTTTGTAGCACTTGAGTTAGTATTTTCATTCAAGTGGATAGCCTTAAAGGTAAAAGATAATGAAAACGTCTTGCTAAATAATGTGACTCCTCAGATGTGTGCAAATTTTTATTAGAAATGCCTTTCACTTATGAAAGAAAACAACACAGAAAATGAATAAGGCATTAAAAAGCAAAAAACTTACTGGTAGGCTCCTAGAAGCAAATTCAGGCACTTGGTTATCTTGAGAATCAAGTATGCTATGGACACACCTCCGTGAAAGAAAGTATATGGTCCATTAATTGATAACTAAATTTGTAGCTATTTTTAAAAAAGATATTTTATAGCTCTCTGCATCGTTTTCCAATAGTAAATACAGATGTAATTTCAGAAATCACAGTTTCTACTTGGTTCCATTTTTCTACTAGTATTAATCCTTTTTGAAGGATGTGTTATTTCCTATACATTGAAAAGTCAGAACATGCTAGTATTTATTTATACTTACTTGTGCTACATTTTAATACATAGTAATCTATAGTAACTGATATTCTCTTACAATGGGGAGAAAGAAAACTTTAAAATAAATAGCAGTCAGTTTTGATTTTATGTTAATCTTCATTTGAAAAATGAGCTTGTTCAAAGCATGATGGAAAGTGCAAAATAGAACCAGTCTTAGAACTTATATGGTTATTATAAAATCATTCTTTTCAATTCGAGTTACTTGCCCTACAGCTTTTGATTCTGATTACCTTTTGAATAAGTATCAGCTGGAACTTTTGAAGCTTTTGCTGGTGAGAGCCTCTATTGAAGAGTGATTAACTCTGTTCCTTAAAAGAGCACGTCTCCTCCCAAACAGCAATGCTTCTGTTTTCATAGCAAGAATACTTGCCGAAGAGGGTTGGCATTTGGTAGCATCAGCTACTGCAGGCCTTTCTCCTAAGGGCTTTACTTTGTATGTGATATGTAGTTTTTCTTTCTGTCTTTTGAAAAGAAGACAATGATATGACATTTTGAAATGTGTTTCTCCATCTATTCAGTTTATGGACTACAGTTTTTATAATGTGTTGTATTTATATGGTAGAATTAAATGTGGTTTGTTTTGTTATTTAATACTAAGGAACCTCAAATTCACTATGTCAACCAGGCTGGCCTTGAACTCACAAAGATCCACTTGCCTCTGCCTCTCAAATCCTGGGATTAAAAGTATGCCTCACACAAGGCCTGCTTTGGTATTCTTAGAAAAACAAACAAACTGAGCCTTTGGATAGCTGAGTGTGAATGCTAGGAAACAAATGGCTTTTGCTTATATGTGAGAATGTATATTGTTCCTTTAACCTAGACAACTGTTATATGTGACTACATTGCATAGTAGTTCAGTTAAGTGGTTCACTTAAAAATATTAAAGTGCATATTAAAGATATTCTAAAACAGTACCTATGCAGAAATGCAATTTATTTTGACCTTCTCAGAGTAATCTTAAGTCTAAAGCAGTAACTATGAATGAACACATTTAACCATTCTATTTTGTTTATGAATGAAAAATTCTTACTAAATGTGATCAGACATCCATTTCCACAGTTAGTGTAGCTACACATTAATATAAAGCTGCAGTCACTCACTACACTTGACTGTAATCAGGAGGCCCATAAGTGACTACAATTACTTTATTGTCTCGGTGACACTCATTTACATTAAGACAACAAACAACAACAACAACAACAACAAAACACATAAAAAACAGACAGGACAGTGTAATGACTTTAAATACTTAGGGACGTTTATAATTCGGTCTGAAAGCTTATTAAGTTGCAGGTTCTGCATTGCTGCTGCTGGTTCGATTATTACTACAACCATTACTACAGCCGCCATTGCTGCTGCTGGTTCGATTATTACTACAACCATTACTACAGCCGCCTCTCCTCCCCCTCCTCCACTGCTGCTGCCATCTTCAGTCATTCGGAGTCGCAGTCTGTAGCCAGGCTGGTCTGAGCTGCCAACAGCCCTACCTCAGCCTCACAGTCGCCTATGTGAGCCGCCATGCCTGGCCAAGTTAAGTGACTTGTGTATCTTTTGAAATTATTTTTATCATTTTTTTTAACTAAGGAAAGAAGACATAGTAAATCTTGTAAAATGGCAGAGTGTTAGACTCATGAATCAGCAGTAAAAATTAAATTTAACCATTAGCATTGTGAGGTCGTGGCTGTCTTTTAATTAATACATTAAGTTTTAAGGGCACTTCATATTTCCCTTATATTTTTTGCCCATATTTGCATTTCCCACCAGAATGCTGACTTTGTCACACTGGTGAATGTATCATGAACACATTCTTTTCACCCATCCTGTTACAGCATTACTTTGGGGTTTCTTCCTGGTATGTGTAGGGTTTGGCAAATCAGTAATGGCACATATGCACTATTGCATATGAATAGCGATGGCAGAGCTTAGACATGTTTTTCAGCTCTGCCTGTTTTTTATCTTCCAGACTCCTGCAGCCTCTGGTCTTTTCACTGCCTTTATAGTTTTGCCTTTTCTAAAAAGTCCTATAATGGACCACACATCATGTATCATTTTTATTTTGGTTTCTTTCACATAATAATGTCTTTGAGTTTCTGGTCATGTCTTCCTCTTGAAGCATCTGATAAGCAATTATCTAGGTGTACCCCGGTGTTTATCCAGTTGGTTAGAGGGCATCTGGACACCTGTAGTGTTTCTAGTAAAGTTTTGTTCAGAGTGTAGAGTTTGTTTCTTTTTATATAGATGTTTTTATACTCTCTTTCTGATATTCTTTACTAATACTATACCATTAGTATTGCTATACATTTGTAGTAATTCTTGACGTTTGGTAATGGCAAACCTTTCATATATTTTAGGTATTTACTTCTGCACATAAATGTTAGCATGGTTTTGTTAATATTCACATAGTAACTAACAGGGGGGTTACTTTTAGTCTGTAGGTCAATGTCACAAAGTTGAAATATCCACAGATATTTCTTTACTTAATTCTTCTTTGAGTCTTTGAGGAAAATTTTATGTTTCCTCATATAGATTTTAAACACTTTGAAGTTCTGTGTAATTGATTTCTGGTATGTATGTGAATAACACTTTATATTAGTTTGATACTCCACTGGCTCACATACAGGGAAAGTGTGTCACACCTTTGCACTGATCGTGCATTCATAGCAGCTGTGCTCTGTCTGAAGGTCTGCACAGGTGACCATACCATCTGAGTGTATTCCTCCTGGTTTGTAAACCTATTGTTTTCTTATTGCAAGAGCAAGGATTTTCAGTGCAATGATAAATGGAGGGATTGAGAGGGGACATATTTTTCTTGTTTTTAATAAGAGGGAGAAAGCATCATACTTCTCTTCATTAAGTATGCAATGGTTTGGTTTTTATAATGCCCCTTTCCTGTTGAATTAATCAAATAGTCTTTCTGTCTCCCAGCTACTGACTTTTTAAAATAAATCAGAAATTACATTTAATTTTGTCACTTCCTTTTCCTAGATATGTTGAGATAAGCATAATCTTCTTTAGGTTTGTGATGTGGCAGACATTAGTTGTGGATATGAAGTATATATGTGTGTGTTGTTGTTCCATGCATATGCCTACTGAATACTTGGTCTCCTATTGATGGCACTGTTTGGGGAAGTATGGCTTTGTAGAAGGACATATGCCACTGATGGTAGGCTTTGAGAGTTAAAAGATGCAACACTGAGTTCTCCTGTCGGGAGTCTTCCTCTGCTGTCCACCTTACTATTTTGAGACAGGGTCTCTCACTAACTTGGAGCTGTTTTGACAAGGCTCTGATTGTGCAGCAAACTCCTGCAATCTAGCTATCTGCTTTCTGAGTTTTCAGATGTGTGCCACCACACACAGGGTTAACATGGGTGGTGGGGATCCCCATGTAGGCCTTCAGGCCTGCACAGCACTTTACCCCATCGACTGGGGACCAAATGTTCAAATATGGGAGCCTATGTGGGACATCTACAAATTGCCAAGCTTGAGGAACAGGTGTAATTCCCCTTTGGTCATGCCTTATGATTCTTGTGCAGTTGTGCTTGTGAGATGCTGGTCTGTACTTTCTTGTACCACATTCATTGGTTGTGGATAGGGTAATGCCAACTTGTAAATTATGTTAGCAAAGAGTCTGTCTGTTTCTGTCTTCTAAGTGATATCATTGAGACAGTATAATTCACCAGTGAACCCATCTGATCCTGGTCCTTTGTGTTTTGAGAGTCTGGTAATTTATTTCATTTCTTTATCAGTTGTGGGCCTACTCAGAATGCATATTATTATTATTTTTTTTGTAAAGTTTGGAAGATTGTGTATTTGGTTGCTGTATTTCTTCTATAATATCAGGACTATGGGCAAAAGACTTCTTCATGGTGTTTTGTAATTGTTATTTCAATATACATGAGAGCCTCAGTGCTGGCTTTCATTTCCTGATGTTAGAGATTTGTGCCTTGTTTTTAACTTGATTAGCTTGACCAAATCTCCTTCCATCCTTTGTTTCTTTTTGTGTGGACTTTTAAAGACACAGGTTTTTCTGCCTTTTTCAGGCTGGCTCTAAACTCTTGATCCTAAAAAGTCTACCAAGTAGCTGGAGTTGTAGGTGTATGACACTGTATCTGTGAGGTCTTCATTCTTTTCTAACATTCAGTTCTATACAGATCTTTCTAAACACTTTTTCTTCTGTTCCATAAATTGGATAAATGTATTTTTCGTTTTTTATGAAAATTTAAGCTGGGTGTGGTGGCATATGCCTTTAATTCCAGCACTGAGGAGGCAGAGACAATTGGATCTCTGAGAGTCAGCCAGATCTACATAGTGAGTCCAGGACAGCCAGGGCTACCCAGAGACCCTGTCTCAAAAAACAAACAAACAAACAAACAAACAAAAAAACAACAACAACAAAAGGAAATTTTTCTTGACTCTCATGTTATTAGTTTTATTTTGTGTAATCTCTTGGTATTTCAGAAAAGTCTAGCTATCCTTTTGCAGTTTAATTCTGTGGTGGTTCAAGTGCAGATATTATATGATTTTTGCTGTTTCGTTTTTGCCTGTGAATGTGCATCTGTGTGTGTGTGTGTGTGTGTGTGTATGTGCATGTATGTTCACATGCCTGTGGAGGCCTGTGGCTGACATCAAGTCTTCCTCTGTTACCTTTTCCTTATTTATTGATGAACCCAGACAATGATAGGATGGCTAGTCTAGCTGGCAAGCGTGGAATCCCTTGTCTCTCTTTGAATTACAGGTGGCTGCCATGCCCTCTATATTTATCTGATCGGTAGAGGTCAGACTCCATTCCTGGCCTGCCTGAAAAACACGTTATCTACTGAGCCTTCTGCCCACCCTTTATTTCTGTTCTTTTAAGGCATTGCTCTAGTTTAGCTTCTATTGCTGTGTTTAACATCATGACCAAAAAGCAACATGGGGACACAGGGTTTATTTCATCTTCAGGGCCAGCATCCTATGAAGGCGAGTAATGGCAAGATCTCAGAGCAGGAGCCGAAGCAGTGATGATGGAAGAACACTGCTTCCTCGCTTGCTCTCCATGGCACATTCAGCCTGCTATCTTACACTACTCAGGACCTAGGTTAAAACAAGCAAAACAAACTACCTATGGCATTACTGTCCAGAGTGAGCTGAGACTGCTCACAACAATCATTAATTAAAAAAAAAAAAAAAAAAAACAAAAGAAAGAAAAGAAAAAAATTCCCACAGATTTGCTTATGGCCAATCCAATGGAGGCATTTTCTCAGCTGAGGTTCCCTCTTCCTAGATGACAGTAGCTTGTGTCAGGTTAACAAGAACTAACCAGCACAGGTGTATTTAAGTTTTCAGAAGATAGCTTGTCTTTGCAGTTGCCTATCCTTTGTGAGTTTGAGAAGAATGAGTAATTTGTTGTTATTGGATGAAGTAGCCTATACATAGCCATTATTATTGCTTGATCTGTTTAATTGTGTATAGGGGCTGATGGATGTAGGACAGAAGTCAGTGCTAGGTGTCCTGTGTTGCTGTTTACCTGTTTTTTAAAATTTTATATTAATCACAGGTTATGTACTTTGTATCCCAGCCATAGCCCCCTCCCTCATTCTCTCCCACTCTCCCCATCTCTCCCTCATCTCCTCCCTGTCCCTTTCCAAGTCCATTGATAGGGGAGGACCTCCTCTCCTTCCATCTGACCCTAGCTTATGAGGTCTCTTCAGGGCTGGCTGCAATGTCCCCTTCTGGGGTCTAGCAAGGCTGCTTCTCCCTCGGGGGGAGGGAGGGTTGAAGAGCCAGCCATTGAGTTCATGACAGAAATAGTCCCTGTTCCCCTTACTAGGGTACCCAGTTGGATGCTGAGCTACCATGGCCTATATCCAAGCAGGGGTTTAGGTTATAGCCATACATGGTCCTTGGTTGGAGAAACAGTCTCATAAAAGACCCCTGTCCTGGTTTTTAAAGACAGGATTTTGTAATGAATCTTGAGTTCATTTGTTTGGCAAGACTGTCTGGCTAGTCATAGAGCTCCAGGCATCTGCCCATTTCTACCTCCATTGTGCTGGGTTTCTTTTACTTGAGAACTGAGATGCCGAGAGTACTTTAGTGACTGAGCTATCTCCCAGCTCCTGCTTGGTCTCTTTCTAATAGAGATGTGTTCGCAAGTCTTCAGTTGTTACATGTAGTTGGTTCATCTCTAGTCTTTACAGATCTTATCATTTTGATCTTACTGTGTTATTAAGTATACACTATGCATAGTATTGTTGCTATTCATGAAGAATTTATTTCTTTACCTTGTTTAATGTCCCTTTAATGACCCCTCATAATTTTTATTTATATGAATTTTTCTGTGTCAGAAACTAATATACCCAGGTCCACCTTGTTTGATCAGTCATAGAATGTTACAGTTTTCTTCATTCCTTTGCTTTTGATTTTTTAGCCTTTGTATGTAAAGCCAATTTTTCTCCTAAAATAAATAAAAGTTAAAGCAGATATCTTGTAGATAACACATTGTTGTCATCCATCTTTTCTTTCTACCCTCAAATGATAGTCTTTGGTCTTTTTAATTGCTGCAGTTAGATCATTGATCTTCAAAATTGAACTAAAATTTGTCATATTTGTTAGTGTTTTCTCTTTTTTTTTTCAAAGCCCTATTTATGCACACTGGATTTCCTTTCTTTGATCTTTTAGGGCATATATTATCTTCATGAATCTTGTTTGTTTATTTTTGCTTGTGATTATTTTTCCAAATTCACTGATAGCTTCCAGTGAGAAAGTATAATATAGTATCCTTTTCCACTCTGTATTACTGCCATTTAATGTTATAAAATGTAGCGTTGCTGCTTAGATGTATAGATTTAAAACCAATTAAGATGAAACAAGCACAATGAAGATAAAATAAGAGCAGTAGAATACCTACAGCAGTATTGGTATTGGGCCAACAGCAGAGTCCATCAACAGCAAACACAGAATACCTAGAGTGGACAGCTCTCCGAAGGACCAGTCATGAGCAGCTCCAAGGAATAGGCAAGAGTAGTCAGGTCTCTAACTGAACAACACTGAGGTACCCACTGCTGCAAACCAGCTGAGGTCCTGCTCAGTCTTGTATATTCATGGCCTTTATTTTTGATCCTGCTTTTATTTTTACTTTTTTATACCTCCTATGAGTTTAGTTATGTATTTTATAAATACGGTTCCTTTTTTCTCTCTCCTCCGTTTAACAGGTTCCTTTCTTCCTTCCTTGCTTCCTCCCTTCCTCCATTTTTCCCTCCCTGTCTTCCTAACATTTTTTAGCAGTTACCCAAGAGTGTTTTCAACCTATGGGTTGTGACCCCTTTGGGAGTTGAATATCAGATATCCTATATATCATGTAGTTACATTAGAATTCATAGCAGTAGCAAATTTGCAGATATGAAGGAGCAACAAATAAGGGAGGGGTTCACCACATCAGGAGGAACTGTATGAAAGGGTTGCAGCATTAGGAAGGTTGAGAATCACTGTCCTAGCTAGTGAAGTATTTGTTAAATAATAACCCGAGTCTATTTTTACAGAATACCATGCTGACTGACTCAAGAATTTTATTCTTATATTCCTTCTATTGTTGCTGACACTCATTTTACTTATAAATAAGCATGTATATTTGGATACAATGTTGCTGTTATTTTGAACAAATTATCATATATTGGATTTATTAAGAGTAAAAAATATTTATTTTTTTATTTTACCTCCACTTGTTTCTTCCCTGAAGTTTTTCCTTTATGCAGAACTTATGACCTACTTAATTCTTTATTTCTCTTTAAAAAAACCTTTAAAATTTTTCTTTCAAGACACATGACTAGTGCTTAATGGCCAAGTCTTTATAATTCTTCCTTATATAAAGTTTAGTCATTTGGGGTACTTGTCTCACCTCCCATACTGTAAATAATTCAGTACTCTTTCTCTTTATTTACACTGTTCTCTGAGAAGTGAGATACAGGGTTGCTCTTGGTTTTAAGCTCTGTTTTATGTGGGGTTCCTTAAAGCCACTGTTTAGGGTCAGTGGGTTCTTTGGGGCCAACAGCAGGCACAGCAAACAGTCTCCTCAGGCTGTCTTCTACAAGCTCCAGCACCTCTCCAAACTGTCATCCCTTCTCTTTCTGGACTCTCATTTATATCTGAGTCCTAGACCACGCCCCTCTCCCTGTTGCAAGAGGCAGGCCATTACCAGCTGTCAAAGGCCACGCCCCACAGGAGGCAATTATCAGCTGTGAGTAAACTAAAACCCAAACTAAAATCCCACACTTGTGATTAAAACAAAAACATATGTATATAACATAACTGAGTTTTTAAAGAAACCAAAACTTCCATTACAATACAGTTTTTATCCTCATTATGAATAAAATTATTTTTTGTTCACTTCCACTTTTCTGTAATTTGAACATACAGATGTAAGAGGCCTTTGATTAGGCTTCATTAGTTTTATTTTTATACAAGGTTTTACTGTGTAGTCTAGAGTTGTGGGATCATAGCTTAATGTTTTCTTGCCCTACCCAAGATAAGGATTTTCTTTTAATTTGTGTTTTATTCTGTTTGTTATTTTAGTTTCTTGAATCTGTAGTTTGGTGTCTGACATTAATTAGGTGAAATTCTCAGGTTTATTTCTTAAAACATTTTGTTTTTCTCTTTTCATTTTAGTATTCCATTACACATAAGTTTTATTTTGTAGTTGCCCCACAGTTTGTTGAGATTTTGTTTTGTGATATTTTGGTTGGTTGTTTTTTGAGGAGATTTAGGAGTAGGAATTTATTTTTATTTTGGCTTTTCTCCTTGTTTTATAATCTTGGGTGCTTTGTATGATGCTACTTATGCTCAGAGTCCATTTCCTTACTGGTATCTTCTCTACCATTTAGATCATGAGTAACATTTCTGTCACCCTGTTTTGATCACCATCTTTCTACATGGCTCCTTTGTGTTCTTTCCTTTCTCAGTTAACAGTTACAATTCTTTATTCTTGCCTTTTTTGAGTTTGCAGTATGGGTTTCTGGTCCTCTTTTGATTCCATCATAGGACTTGTGTCATCTGGCCTTGGACAACGCTTTATGCATTGTAACTGTTCTCATTTGGTCATGGTTGTCTTAAATGACTGGTTTAATCTCAGCACCTCTCATATATTTGAGTTTTCATGCTTGCTTTGTCTCTTTGAAACTGTTTTTTGTGTTTTTTTTGACCCTTCAGAATGCCTTGTAATTATTTTTCTTCCCATTTGGATGTGATACACTGAGTAAAAAGAATTACTGTGGAGGCTTCTTATTAATGGCACCTCTCAGGTGTTGGGAAAGGGAGGTGTATGTAGTTCTTGGGTTAGATTTCATTTTTTTAGTGAGCCCGTACTGACGTGGTCTGTGTTCCTCCTCTCTTTCCCACCGACCTCCTGGGTTGGGGTTTGCTTATGGCTGCAGTTCACTATTTCCCTTGGTCTTCTCTGAAGGCTGCAGCCCACTGAAATTGGCATTTTCTTCCTGTATGTTTGCTGACTCAGGTAAAGCCTCAGCACGTAGGGCTCTTGTGGAACTGTTCCTTAGAAAGGCAGTTTGAGACCTGACTGCTCTGACATAAATGTAGTTTCACTGCCTCTCTTGTGTGTTGAGATCAGAAGCATATTTTTCCTGCCATCTTTATTGTGAGAGCTTCTTCAGCTTTGTACTGTAAAATTTATGGAAGTGTGGCATCCCTCTCCTCTCCTCCATGACAGAACATCCTTTCCTACTTGTCCTCTCTGATCCTCCAGCAGCATTGACAGTGCCCATTTCCTGACTCCTGGGGCTTCCCCAGTGCACTGATTCTCTCTAGTCACCTGTCTGTCCAAGTCTGGTGAGTTCATTTCTCTAACAGATCTAAGAATTGCTTACTGTCCAGTTTGTTCAGCTTTTTGCTTCTTTTAACAGTGGTGGCTTCCAGAGGTCCTGTGTACTGGCCAGAAACAATGATTCTCTAACAAGGTTTAGTAGGTGGGAAAAAGTAATCTTCAAAAAGAGGTTTTAAAACTGATATTTTCCCAGTAAATGAAACTATAAAATATAGTTTAAAACTGCAGAAGTATAAATTGTTACTTGACAAAGATTTTTCATGAGCAATGTATTCATATAGAAAATGAAATGATTCAAAAACTGTCCTTTGGTAAAGACTTCTTGAACCATTGTGCTCTTTTTCCTGTTTTTGGTTTTCAAGACAGGGTTTCTCTGTGTAGCTATGGCTGTCCTGGACTTGCTTTGTAGATCAGGCTGGCCTCCAACTCACAGCATTTCATGTGCCTCTGCCTCTTCCCAAGGCATGCATCACCACGCCTGGCCCCTTAACCATTATTTGTAGCATATTTCTGTTAGACAATTGGAAGGAGTCAGATAGAAGTAGGAAATTACTAAAAGTCTTGGAAATAACTATGAAGAGATATTTTAGGGAATTTATGATTGTTAGAAAATATGATTTAGAAATTAATGTGTCATATTTATACAAATTATTTAAAGAGAGTATTATACATTATAATCATTTGCAGACAGACAACAGGACCAGCTCCAAGCATATGCTTGCTTTTCTTCTCTTGAGATACTGATTCCCTGAGTCTGGCATGGAACATGACATCTGCAGGGTTTTTTGTTGTTGTTGTTGTTGTTACTTTTTAATCTCAGTTGCTGCTTGTGATTCTGAATCAGAATTGAGAAATTCTGGATTAAATGCTTGGCCATATGGACAGCAGTACTCTTAGAGAGACAGATGGTAGATAAGAGCCATGTTCATTACTGCCTGCTTAGGGGGGCGTCACTCTGAAGTGCTCAAGCCTGTGTGAAGGGACACAGTGCTGTTGCCGCTCTCTGCAGAGCACGCCCTGCTGTGTAGAAACTGGCATTCTGGGTTTGGGCTGTGCTGCTTTCTCTTCCTGCTAGTTCATCTGTGGAACATGAAGCCAGCAGTAGAAAAGAACCTACAGCCTTAATGATGAAGTTGGAAAGTACAGCCCAAAATGGGCCCGTGGTTATGGCCGTCCGAATGCCGGTGTTCTCTCACAGGTGACGGGGACTGCAGCACAGACAGGCTGTCGTCGCTCATCAGGCGCATCCACCTGTGTGTGCCGTCTGTCCTGTTCCTTGCGCGCACCCTCAGCCCCCATTTGTACAAGTGTCAGTTTTATGACTTGTTTGTTTGTTCGGGGTCTTACGATGTAGCACTTGCCGGCCTGGTGCGCACTGTATGGAACAGGCTGGCCTTGACTGAGAACAGCTGTCCTGGTGCAACCTGTGGATGCTGGCGTTGCAGGTGTTCACCACAGCTGCCTTGAAATGTCACATTTCTAGCAGATTTTATTATCTTTAGTAAAATATATGTATGATGTACATATGTTTTTCCTTTTCCCATGTTAGTCCTCATCTTTCATAGTGATATGAACTAAGCTTAGATAGATTCTTTATGTTCACAAAAAAAATGAAATATGACTGCTGGACCTATTCTAAAGTTCATCCTCTTACAGAGACTTAATCAGTATTTGTGGACCACATTGCAGTGGTACTTTAACTTAGTTATTGGAAAAGTAATCACATTATGTAAAATCTGTAAGATTTCTGCCATTAACACTAGCTCTCACTGATGCTCATTGTTGCAGTCCTAAGATGACACAGTATAGCACCCGAAGAGCTTCTAGAAGGTAGAGTCAACAGCACCACAGGCAAGGAGACATGGCTAGTTACAGTTGCATTAAGTACAGAACTAAAGCACCGCAGGCAATTGTACTTGTGTTCAGTGGTAGTTTTCTGAGACAGGGTTTTAGTATACCTCGCCTGGAACGTAAGCTGTGTAGCTCACCTGGCACTGAATTTCGGATTCCCCTGCCTCAGGCTCTCAAGTGCTAGAATTATAGGTGTGAACCACCATACTGGGACATGTGCAGTGTTTCTTACAAAAAAACCTGTACTATGATGGCAGGAGGCAGCAAGTTGCCCTTAAAATCCTTCTGTGCTTTGGAAACAAAATGTCTGCTGAAAAAGTACTTTCAGGGACTATTATGTGACAAAATATATAATGCAGGGTATTTTTGGATAAGTGAGAATTTGGGGAAAATGTAATCATCATATTCATTTTCAAATATTGTCAGTAGAAATACTTTTTTTTAATTTTTGCTCTGTTTCATGTGCTCTGACCTTCTGGTCTAGTTTTCAATGTTGATTTTTCACTGCTGTAGCTCAGAATAATGTCATTTCCCTTCCTTTTTCTTAATTTCCAGTCACTGATTAACAAGTATTCAGAGAAGTTCTAATCCATACACACTAATAGTTTACTACCTGCGTACCAGCCTTGTTCTTAAAGCATTCTCTCTGAAGTGCTGGTTACCTCTTCCAAGTCAAACATCTTCCTGACACACAGGACTGCTGTCACAGAGGAAACTTGCCCAAGAGCTACTCCTCACTACTTTCTGATTTCACCTTGGTGACAGAACAATTCTAAATCCCAGAAACTAGGGTAAGAAGCAAAAGTAGCCCAGCAGATGGTTGGAAGGTGTGATAATTAGTTTTAATTGTCAACTTTATACAGTGAAAATGATCTGGAAAGGGAGATTCAGTGAGGGCTTGTGTAGGTTGTCCTGTGGGGAATATCTTGATTTTGTTAATTGAGGCGAAAAGACCTGCCTTTCTTGGCAGCACCATTCCCTAGGCAGGTCGTCCGGACTTCACAAGCGTGGGGAAAGCCCCCTGAGCACTGACATGCATGCACTCACTCATTGCTCTCTGCTCTTCACTGTGAATATAAAATGTGACCAGCTGCTTCAAGTGCTGCCACCGTGACTTTGTTGTATTGATGGACTAGAACTTGGAAATGTGAGCCAAATCCTTCCTTCCTTAAATTGTTTGTCAGCTTATTTTATAACAGTGACAGCAAAGGAAACTGAGACAGAAGGCAAAGTGAATGAGCTAGAAATGTTGATTCATGAAAATGTAATAGGTGTATTGTATCCTAGCCTAGTCTAATCATTAAATGCAAGAGTAGAATATCTTTATATCATTCTACACTTTTTGTTTACCTGAAAAGTAAGCTAATATTATAACAAAAAAATATATGCTTGGACATAAATATGCTTCTTGTTTTGAAAAGGTTCATTTGGTCATAAATATTTACTCACTATCTGCAGGTGTGCATATTTCTTTTCAGCCTTGGGGGTAAGGAAAGGAGCTTACCATATCCCTGTTAACAGAGACTGGCCTAATGGCTCCCAAGCCCATAGGCCAATATAGTTTCACACAGAAGTTACAGATAGTTCCTGTGCTGGATAGTTTTATGCCAACTTGACAAAGCTGACATTGTCTGAGAGAGGAACCTCAGTGAAAATGCTGCTGTAAGATCGGGTTGTCAGCAAGCCTGTAAGGCATTTTCTTAATTAGTGAGTGATGGGGGAAGACCCAGCCCTTTGTGGTAGGTGCTATCCCTGGACTGGTGGTCCTGGGTTCTATCAGAAAACTGCTGAGCAAGCCATGAGGGCAAAGCAAATAAACAGCACTCCTCCACGGGTTCTGCATCAGCTCCTGCCTCCAGGTTCCCAATCTGCTTGGGTTCCTGTCCTGACTTCCTTCAAATGATGAACAGTGTGATGAGGAAGTATAAGCCAAGCCCTTTCCTCTCCAACTTGCTTTTTGGTCATGGTGTTTCATCGAAGCAATAGAAACCCTAACTAAGATAGTTCCAAAAGAAGGAAATCAGGAAGTAGCTACAGGACTCAGTGTAGCTCTAGGCTCAGCAAGGGAGAACAGAATTTTATGGGCACAGTAGTAGTTCAAGGTTGTAGCCTTGGAGGAGCTGAGATTTGTGCAAGTGATGGTGTTTTGTTCTTTTCAAACAGTATTATCCACTTAACTCTATTTGACAGTGTGTATCTAATTGTTGTATTATTTTTATGTTTCTATTGCTAGACCTTTAGATGTGTGGATGAGGACTATAGTTTGCCTGTTAAAGTTCTCAAAAATAAAAAATGAAGTGAGTGGGTTAAGGAGTATGGGTCTGTGGTTTACCATGTGTTTACTCCCTAGGAGCTGCAGTACGGTCTTCAGTACAGGTAACTCTTTATCACTTAGTTTCCCCATAAACTCAGAGTTATAAATAGAGGAGGAAAGAAATTAGAATTGGAAGGAAACTAGTGGTCTGGATGAGGAAGAGAGACTGGATGAGTTGTTCATTTTTTCTTGGTGGGAGGCCACATGACTTGGGGCAAGTCAGTTGACTGTAGCAGCATAATGAGTGAAAACCGGAATCCTGTATCTGCTTCTGTCCCACGATTACTCTGCATTTTGAAAACAGACTTAAAAGAAACTAAATCATTAGATACATTTATTTTTCAAGATTTTAAGTAGTGTGGGGTGGGATCTGATAGAAAGTGTGTACTTGGCTGCATCCTGGCCTTCTCAGAGGAAGACATGTAAGTTCATGTACATTGCTGACTTCCCTAGCTCTCTGTGCTTCTTGGTTTATTCACTCCTGGTAGGTACCTACGTACATCTCAACTTGCTAAAATCTTTTTTAAATTTTATTAATTTTTTTTTATTTATTCACTTTCACTTTGTATCCTGATTGTAGTAGCCCCATCATCTCCTCCCTGTCCCTACCTCCTTCCCCGCCCCCCTTTTCCTGCATCTCCTTCACCTAGTCCACTGAAAAAGGGGAGTCCTCCTCTCCTGCTATCTGCCCATAACTTGTCAAGTCTTATCAGGACTGTCTGGATCCTCTTCTTCTGTGGCCTAGTAAGGCCACCATGCCAGGGGACAGTGATCAAAGAGCAGGTAGCCAAGTTCATGTCAGAGACTACTCCTGCTCCCCATATTAGCAGACTCGCTTGGAGATTGAACTGCCTATGGGCTACATCTGATCGGAGGGTCTAGGTCCTCTTCATTCATAATTCTTGGTAGATGCATCAGTCTCTGAAGGCCTAGCTGGGACCAGATTTTTTGGCTTTGTTGATCTCCTTGTGGAGCTACTGTCCCCTCTGAGTCCTACTATTCCCCGCCACCCCCTCCTTCTTCTTCATAAGAATCCCTGCTCTCTGCCCAAAGTTTGGCTGTGAGTCTCTGCATCTGCTTTGATCCCCTGCTAGGTGGAGTCTTTCAGAAGACATCTGTGGTAGGCTCCTGAAGGCTCCTGTCCTGTTCCCTTCCTTCCACCACTTCTGGTGTCTGTCCTGTTTGCCCTTCTGAATGAAATTTAAGCATCCTCCCTAGGGTCCTGCTTGTTTAGCTTCTTTAGGTCTGTAGATTTTAGTATGTTTATCCTATATTATATGGCTAATATCCACTTATAAGTGAGTATATACCATGCATGTCTTTCTGGTTCTGGGCTACCTCACTCAGGATGATCTTTTCTAGTTCCATCCATTTGCCTGCAAATTTTATGATTTTCTTGTTTTTAATGGGTGAGTAGTACTCACTGTGTAAATGTACCATAGTTTCTTTGTTTGAGGGAGATCTAGGTTGTTTCCAGATTCTGGCTATTACGAATAAAGCTGCTATGAACATAGTTGAGCAAATGTCCTTTTTGTATAGGGGAGCTATACCATTCCTGGGCATAGACCCGGAAGATGGTCCATCATACAACTTGCCAAAGTCTTTGCTGCTTCTCTCCCTCTCCAGTCATGGCATTGTTCTGAGTTCTGCTGAGTGTCTTTGTGGGTGTCAGCAGTCTCGGTGCAGTCTGCATTTCTTGCTCTCTCAGCACCTGTAGCTTCCTTCTGCATGGATTCCTTTTCATACAAGAGCACTCACTCAGCGCTCTTCCTGTGTTGGATTCCTGTTACATGCTTCTCAGTTCCAGTCACACATATGTACTTGCTACAAACTTTCCATTAATTTTAAAAGTCGAGAATGAGCAAACTGTGTATTGTAATCTATGTATATTTTAGAGAACAGGTTTTGGTGAACATACTTAATGCTATTGAGCCATACATCTTTAAATTTAGAAACCACAAATTAAATATATTTTATTAAAATCTCTTCAAAATTGAGTTCTGTCATTTATACTTAAAAACAATTTTAAGATTTATTTTCATGTGTGTGTAGGTGGTTACAAACACCAGAAAAGGGCATTGGCTGTACTCGGGCAGGAGTTACAGGTTATTATGAAGCATCTGGCTTGGGTGCTGGCAAGTGAACTTGGGTCCTCCTCTAGAGCAGCTATTGCTTAACCGCTGAGCCGTATCTCCAGTCCTGGTAATAAGTATGTTTTTCTGTTTTTTCTTTACTTACTGATATTACCTATGTCCTTACCTTTTTGTGGTGAAAACATTTTGAGTTCTTCTAACATCTGGAGAGTCATATCTCTAGTAAGCCTAGAGCACACTGAGACGTCTTACTCTCATTTAACCTTAACCCAGGAATCCTTCAGGGTTCAGGATCCTACTTGGCTATTAAAAGAAAAATAGTTATAGGATTGGCATAAACACACACACACAACTCTCTCTGTCTTTCTGTTTTTCCCTGTCACTGTCTGTCTGTCTGTCTCTCTCTTATACACACAGGTAGGGGGAGAAAGAGCAGGGAGGAAAGTGGCGGAGAGATGAACTGACCACTCCACTGAAACACAGCAGAGCACCTGCAGGCAAACCCATACAAGTAGCCATTGCTGTCTCTTCACGGTCACTAGACATCAGCCTTCCCACATCGCCACTCTGCTGCTCTCTACTAGTCAAATCTGAATTTGTATGAGATCATATGATTGACATTCTGCAGGTCTATGCCTTGCTTATTTCCCATGGTCTGCAGTTTTAGTTTTATGGCTTAATAGTATTCCGTTGTGTACACGCACCGTATCTTCTGTCTCTTGACTATTTCAGCAGTGCTGCAGCAGACCTGAGTACAGATGTTTCTTTGATTTTCACACACACACACACACACACACACACACACACACACACACACTACACCTAGTAGTAGGATTATTAGATCAAGTAGCAGTTCTATTTTTAAGCTTTGGAGGAGCCTCCATGCTGTTTTCTGTAGTGACTGTGGTAATTTACATCACCAGGAGATTACAAGGGTTTTCTTTTCTCCACATCCTGACCAGTATTGGTTCTTTTATCTTCATGGTGGTCTCACTTTTACGTTTAGGCACCTATTAGGCTAGTATAAAGTATGCGGGCATCCTTGTCAACTCTGTTATGTATGGAGTTCTAGGTTTACTCAGTTCATTCCTTCTTTCCTTCTAGCCACGTGCTACGACCCTACTGTGTTAAACTAAAAGCAGTTTAAATGAAGACTGTGAATACTCTAGTTTTGGATTTACTTGAGATTTAGTTGTATTTAGTTGAAATTTGTATCTCCTGGGTCCCTTGCATTTACATAGGAGTTTTAGGATCATATCAGATTATTTCTGCTAACAGTTGGAATACTGTAGAGATAGTACCCTTCTGTTACAGTATACGTCACCTGTTACATGAATGTGCGATGCCTCTCGATTTATTTAGGTTTTCGTTCAGCAGGATTTTATAGTCTTCAGTGTGTAAGCCTTGCCGTTGTTTGGGGGATTTATTTGTAGTCATTTTATTCCTTGTGGTGTTAACATAGATGGAATACTGGGCGGAGAACATGGGGTCTTATGCATGCTACACAACCAGCTCTGCCAATGAGTTGCACTCCAGTCCCTGGGGTTATTTTAACTTCACTCTCACATTATTTGTTTCCAGTGTTGAGAAGGATAATTAAGTTTTTATATATTGTTTGTATACATAGTTGTATTTGTGTAACAGCACAGTCCCACTAGTTTATATATTCTAGGAGGGTTTTTCTTTTTTGGTGAATGGTTAAGAATTTTGAACATGTATAGTATTATATCATCTTTAAATAGGGATAATCTTCTTCTTCCTTTCCTACTTAGATATTTTACATTATTATTATCCCCTTTTCCTGAGTAGAACAGTCTAGACCACATTGAAGTGACAGTGGAAATCCTACTTCCTGGTGTTATTGGTGAGGTGTAGAGATCTTCACTATTAACATATGATGCAGTCTGTGAGATTTTCATAGTTGCCCTTTGTCATGGTGACAATTCCCCTCTAATGCCAGAGTCGAGTGATTAATTGTGAAAGCATAATGAATTCTTTCAACCTTCCTATACCCACTAAATTGATCATGTGGCTTATTGAGGCAATGGATTCATTAACCCAGTTTTTGAAGATAAAGTGTGTGCTGCAGGCTGGCTGCAGCCCTCCCGGAGGACTGGACTCTGTGCACTTAGCACGCACACAGGTCTGCAGAGCCCATCTCCAGTGTTCTTATCTAACTTGCCGGTCATGCTCTTTTCCTTATCCCTAGAAGAAGGTCTTTGCTCGTCATTTTAGATTTGGAGGAATTTGTCTCAAACGTAAAAATGGAATTAGGGTATAGAATTCCAGGTTTCTGCCTAATTTACTGTACCACACTGTTTCTTTAGTGAACAAATATTTAATAGAATCCCACGAACAAACATAAAACGAATCTAGGATTTTATTCTTTTGGTTGGCATATTGTTTTCTTTCTTTGTTATCTATTCTGTGTTGCTATGATGAGGCAGTTACTTAGAAAAAAGGTCCTTTTAGTTTCCAGTTTTCTAGTTGAGGGTCAGTTGGCCTTGTCTGTGGAGCTTCCTTGAGGACACGGGGCTGCAGTGGCGGGAGTGGGTGACTGAGCCACACCTGATGCTCTAGGAAGAAGAGGACTAAGACACAGAGACAAGGGACCTGCAGTTCTCTTCGAGAACTTTACAAGGACCTAAGAACTTTACCCTAGTTCCACCACTCAACATCTTCGCATTGCCCAATAGCATTTTAACATATGGTTTTGGAAGGCTATGGCAGTGTCCAAACTTTAGGATCACCTAGGTTGTCTGTTATATTTACTTGCTGCTAAAAGCTACACGGGACCCAGCTTTATTGTATTAGACAACTCCGACATTATTAATTATTCATAGCTGAAATATAGACTATGTGCTTCTTCTATGATTATCTTCTCTTTTAAGATGACCTACAATAAAATATGAATTGACATTTACAAATGCAAATTGCCCATAATTTATTCTTTTGCATAATAATGCTTGATGATTTAAACTGTTAGCTCTGAGATTAAATGTCTTGGCTCAGATCTCAGCTTCTTTGCCAACTTGCTGTGTGTCTCTGGGCAAGTTACTTAAACTTGTACTTGAATCTTCTTAATCTGTAAAAATAGTTGATCTCAGGTGCTCTTGTGAGATGATCAGAGAACAGTGCTCTTCGTGTAGTAAATGTTTCACATAACTCAGTTGGGAGGACCATAAACTTAGTTATCTCTAAATTCCTCTCTTGTCCCTCCCTTCCTAACCACCCATCCACCCCACTCCTACCACAGCAACATTGGAAGTCATTTAGGCAGTGAGCTTCAGGCTTATTTTGAAGTGGATATGTAGTGCAGTAAGTAACATGCTTTGCTACGTATGATTTGAGTGTGTGTGTATGTGTGTATGCTGAGTGTGTGTCATTAGATGCTTAATGTTGGTGTTGGCTGTTTCACCCCATCACTTTATTTACTAAGGCAAGGCCTTCCAAGAACCCAGAGCTCCCTGACTGAGTTAGTCTAGTAGCCACCTCACCACAGGGATCCTGTCTCTGCATTCTGAGGGCCAGGATCCTAGACAGCCAGCACACATCTGCATGGGTTTTGGAGGGCCAAACTCTGTTCCTCGTGTTTATTCAACAAGTATTTTATCCTGAATCCATTTCCCAGTCATCCTGACTTTGTTCATCAGTCCTTTTAACCTTCTGGGTTGGGAATGTGAATTAGTAGTACCCTGAGTGACCCTTGTAGCTTATATAAGACCCTGCATTCCATACTCAGCAATACCAAAAAGTTAAGATGAAGATGTTGCTAGCTCCAAGTTTGTTTCTGTGTATCCATTTTACATACTACTTCCTTATTAGTCCTCATTAATTTCTACTTTCATCAGATTTTGTATGTGTAATTCCTTTTTTCCCTGATGTGTACACGGAGGATCTTTGAAAACTGTTGCGTGTTTCAGCTTTGCTTTCTTCCCCCTTTCTATATGAATGTGCTCTAATGATGACACTTACATGGCAGAGGAAAGCCAGGCAAACTGTACAGAAAGTATCTGGTGGGTATTGGTCCTCGGGTAAAGTAACTCTTTGCTCCAGAAGCAAAGATGGCTAGTTAGGAAGATATCTTAGTTATTGCTAGGCAGACAGCAGAAGAGTGCAGATGGGTATCTGAATTAGGAACTGTGAATCATTTTTAACAGAATGTACTGCAGTTCGGAGTGACAAGGTAGAATGACACCAAGGAAAACATTTATCATTAGTTAACTTTGTTCCATAATTAATTGGTTATCAGAGTATGGAATAATAAATGAACATTACTCCTTTTAATAAAAATGTTACCAGAATTATTTACTCTGTAGTCCTCCTTTGATTTGTTTTTGAGTTTCAGATATTTTGTGTTACCATTTGATTGTGAATGTAGGCATTAGAGATGGAAATACTTAGTCAATAGATGGCTGTTAGAAATGTCAATATTAGGAGGAACTATGTGTAATGGAAGTTTGGTTTCTTTAAAGAAATCAGTTTGGTTATGTAAACAGGTTTTTGTGTTAAGCCCAAGGGTGGGATATGGAGTTGCTTTTGGTTTGTCCACAGATGATAATAGCCTTGCGTGGCTTGGAGAGAAGCATGATCTTTGCCAGCTGTAATTAGTTTAATTTTGAGGACTTTGAGAGGGTATAAATACTAAAGCCCAGAGAGAGAAAAGGGCACTTCGAGGACGCTTTTCCTCTGAGAAGGAAGAAGGCTGCCTCTGTGTTCACTGCTTTGCTGGTTAGCTTGGCTGCTGGATGTCCTGACTATAAGATTGGTATTTCCCCAAAGAACCCAATGACCCTAATCAGCAGGAACTAAGTAAGTTATCTAAAGAGGTCTACAACCCCTTTCCCTTCTAACCTTCTTTTTCTCCTACCTAGGGTCACCGGATTGGAAGGGAGGTAGATGTATAATGAAACCAAAATAAAATAGTTGAAAAAGTGCTCTATAACTATGTGTGCAGTCACTGGTGTGAAAGGATATTATGATATTTGATATTATGATATTTGTGTCTATGACTTGCTGTTTTATGACCTAATGTGCTCTAGACTGAATTTATTTTTAGTGTGATGTTTTGTCCACTGTAGCAGTTTTAGCTTATGTAACAAATACATTGAGTTAAGCAACATAAGGCTGTTGTTTGATGAGTCCATGTATATCTTATTTATTTATTTTTGCTTTTAATTTTGTTTGTTTGTTTCAAGATAGGGTTCCTCTGTGCAGCCTTGGCTGTCCTGTACTCACTTTGTAGACCAGGCTGGCCTCGAACTCACAAGGGATTCGCCTGCCTCTGCCTCCTGAGTGCTGGCATTACAGGTGTGGCCACTACGCCCGGCTCCATGTGTGCTTTAATTCTGACTGCATCTGTGCACTAGACTGCACAGGTCTTATGTGCATTTTGTGGACTAGGAAGTTGAGAGTTGGATAATACTTTGAAGGTCATAGTGAAGATGATAGAATTGGCATATGAACTTGAAAGTAGGAATCTTAATCCTCATTGTGACTCAGATGTTCTTGTGACACCTAAAGGAAATTAATGAGCTAACCAATCTACCCACCCATTAACTTGTCAACCAGTCTACCCACCCACTAACTAGCTAACCAGTCTACCCACACATTTCCTCTGGCTTGCTATATTTGCAGTAGGGTTGGAATTTTTGCATACTACTAATTTTTGCATGCTACTTGTTCTAAATTTTATGTTTTGTCCATGCTATATTCATGATGTCTCTGTCTCTCTTTGTGTCTGTGTCTCTGTCTCTCTCTCACATACACATAAACACACACCATAACCGTTATTTAAAGTTCATTTAAGCTTTTTGTTAAGGCACAGGAATGACTTATGCTGGTGCTCTGTCCACAGTGCCATTTTGCTGCTAGGACCCTTTGAGCTGGCTCCATGTGCATAGCACGTACTGTTCTATCCAAAGGATAAAGAGCAAAATCAACAGCTTTGGAAGGCCGACCTCTTAGACTAAGTACAACGATTGTTTGAAGGCATAGTGCCTACAGTTAAATAGATGGTACACATTCTGGTTTGTCACATACTGTCTTTGTTACCCTTTCGCTATTGCATTCGGCTATGCAGGGCAATTCTGCATGGGACACTATATAGCATAAGAATAAAAGCTTTCTTGATTTGGATGAAATTGACTTTGGGACTTAAAGGCATTTTCTGTGATAAAATATTGATTGACACCCCAGTTAAAGAGAATTTTCTAGGCCAGGAGGTTACTGCCCCATTGAGAATAGCTGGTTCTACTAATCAGTTTTTTTTTTAATTTTTAAATCTGTTTTGTCTATTATATTTTATCTTTTCATAAAGCAATTTCCATACTATTATATAATTTGTTAAAATCTGAATTACATAAAATTTTTTAATGTCTCCTTTAAGAAGATGTCACAGAGCTATTTACAATTTTCTGTGTTGTCCAGTGTAGTTGATAAAACAGTAGATTATTGAAAAACAAATAATGAGAATTTTTGGTATATGTGTTTTTGGAGATTGAAGCCCAGGATTTGATGCAAACTAGGCAAGCTTGTAACATGGGCTACATCCTCAGCATTTGGTTTTTGAAAATCAAGTCTTTAGCTGACTTCAAGCTTGACATCCCCCTGCCTCTGAGTACTGGAGTTACTGACATGTTACACCACCTGCAGCTCATAAGACTCTTAGTGCTACATTTATGCCTCATTTTACCTTTTAAAGTTCTGCAGGGACAAGGCGGATCTGGAATTCTTATAGTTGTGGCTATGTTTTACTTCTGAAAACCAATTCTCAGCTCCAGGCAGCAGACCTAAGCTCAAAGAACACGCCTTTGACTAATCCTGAAAATCAGTGGCTGTAGAGATGATAGTTCAATGGGAAAAACATTTGATTTTTATGAGTGGGGCCCTGAGGTTATTGCATAGCAAGAAAAGAGAAGTAAACAACGTAGGATTTAGCTGATGTTGCATTTGTTTTTGCATTAAGCAGAACTTCATGGCATATCTTGTTTGAATATAAAATTGTCTGTGCTTCTGAATATGTGTTTTCACACAGAGGTCTAGATGTTTTAACCTTGTCTTTTTACTTTGCATTATTTATCAGCTACCAAAAATAGATTAGCCATGTGTTAAAATGCCTGAGTTCTTATCTCAGGTTAAAGAAAGTATAATGCATGCAACACTACCTCACAGAAAATTCTGGAAATGTGTGTGGTTTTTGTTGTTGTTGTTTTTGTTTGGATCTTTATTCAGTGTGTCTAAGAGAATAGGGCTAGGGATATAACCCAACAATACATACTGAACATGCACAAAAACAGGCTGGTTCCAAGCACTTGGGAAAAAGGCAAGGAGGAACTGGGGAGAGGGCAAATGGTGACCTAGGAGCCATGTTGCATGTTCAGGCTGGATGCTGCCACTTCCTGGTGTACAAGGAGCCTGTTAGTGAACTTCCGTGCTTCCTTTTCCTTGTGTAGGTTAAATGGGAGATGATAATATACTCTTGCTGCATTATAATGCATAAGTGAAATAATTTATAAGACATTTACGGTAATACCCAACAGGTAGAGATATAAGTTAATGTGTGCTTTTATATGTGCACAGTCTTGGTAGTCTCTCCCTATCCATGCAAATCAAATAGTATCGAAACAGTGATTGTAATACTCATTGAAAAGCAGTATTATATAGTTAGTTCTTGATTATATCTTTAGTTTAAAAATGACACTGTAGGATTGAAAAATGGCAATAAAAATGTTCCAAAATGACGTTTGCCGAAATCAGTTCTCTGAAGGTTAACTACCTCTTGTGATTTTAAGAGGAATGAATGGTTTAGGTTAAAATAAAGCTATATTACTTGGCCTTATATTATCTTGGTTTTGCATATTACTGACTTTAATGCTTTATATTTTTTTTTCTGGAAGGAAGAGTTTTTCTGTTTATTTTAAAACTATCAGTTTTAAGACTTGTGATTATTAAAAGAAGAAAAATAAAGGCCTGATCATCTCAGCTCATTAATTGGCCTGAATTGAATATCTGGTCATCAGAGTATTTATTAGTCAGATAACCTGAAAGTTTCTTTGAAAAATTCCCAATCGAACAAAACTCCTTAACGGGACTAATGGCAGCTTTGGTCGCCCAGGAGTGGAATGCTCTTGCCAGCACGACAGTGGAGCGGCCGTAATTCAACTCCAGTTCCTGATTAATGAGGTTAGTGACTTACAGTTATTCCTCCTACTTACAGCTGGAATTAGAACACATCTACTTTTTCATATTGCCTTCGTATACTCCTGTTTAAGTATTTGAACAAAAATGTAATTTCTGTGAGTCAGATGCAGTCATAATTCATTTTAAGGCGCCACCACAGAGAGTCCTAGGATTCTTGGAATAATGTTGCAAGTAAAATAGTGTGGGTGGATATTTTTGATACCTGATGGTATACTTTAACTATTATGTTGAGGCTTTTGAAAGTTACTTAACATTAAAAAAAAATCTGTATTGAAATAGTGCTAAACACAGCGTTCATTATAGGTAAGAGAAAGCGTTTTAACAAAATACTTCAAAATATGTCTAGGGAAGCAGCTTCCATTTGGAAGTGTGTTGTGTTGCTTGCTGGCTTTGTTTCTGAGAATGCAAAGTGTGAAAGGTGATAGAGAAAATACTGTTTTACAGTGTAGGAAACTGATTGCAGAGACTGCTTGGGAAAGGCAACACTTTAACATTTGAGGATAGTCTATGGACATACTTTCTGCCCTAGATGCTTAGGATCTGTGGAGTAAGTTCAAAATATGTATGAAAGATCAGCCCATAAGATGGCTTGGTGGGCAATGGCACCTTAGTAAATTTGGACAGTTCACTAAACCCTGAACCTGCAGATTGACCTTCCTTTTTATTATCACTGTCTTTAGAGTTTTCATGAACACACACTTACAAAGGGCCTTGCTCTGAAGAGTCTGTCTTGCTGTGCCTGGGCAAGACTGAGCGCCCTGTGGTTCCTGTGCCAGTCCCCTCCCCCCCCGGTGGTGTTGTGAACTAACAGGGTGCTCTAATGGGGCCAGGTAGTTGGGTTCTAGTCAAGACAATATCTGTACTAATGACCAAATAATTTAGGATCTGATATCTAATAATTTTAGAGATTTTGACCCTACCACCTAGTATACTTTCGTGTTATAAAGTGGTAAATTAGTTAAGAGGTTAAGACATTAATTTTAATATGTATCTATATAACAGACTCATCTCTACCTGCTGTTTAGAATTTGGGCAAGGCAAATATTTCTTAAAACTATAATTTGTTAATGAAAAGTTTTCAAGTTTAAGAAGATATCTTGGCATCTATGTGGAAAAATGATTTTGAAAATTGTCCCATATAAAATATACTTTGTTTTCAAGGGAGCCCTTGTGAGTGCCTTGGCTGATGACACCTTACACTTATGGAACTTACGTCAAAAAAGGCCTGCCATACTACATTCACTTAAATTTTGCAGAGAAAGGTAAGGATTCTCTGTCTTCATACAGATAGAACATTTGATAGAACATTTGCTATTTCATTTTGATCCAATTTTTGAACAATATTCTGAACTCAGTCTAATAAAATGACTTTCTTAGTAATGTCTTCTAAATATAGTCACATTCTTCTGTGCTATGGGACAGGGGTAGCTAGGACTTTAACATATGATAGTGGCTGGTTTAGCATGAAAGGAAGTAATTTGTAGCCAAACAGAGTACAGGGTAGAGGTGAACACTAAAAAAAAAAAGCAAATGTATTTTTAAAATTCAGAGATAAGACAGAGTTTATTTTTTCCATATAATTAGTATGTAACTTATTATGCCATCACCAGGTTAAGAGCCTTTCAAGGATTAATCTGCCATATAAGTTCTTATTAATTAATTAATCTGCCATATGATTCAGTATTCTTTTAGTGGAATGTGTGATATTCTTACTGTAGGCTTACTGCAGAAGTAGTTTCAATGTCAAAGGATACACAATGACAGCACAGTTCTTCCCCAAAAGAATCATAAGATCTCTCCCCTTTTTATTCTAGAAGTAATTACATTATAGGCATAAAGGTGAAAAAAATATTAATGTAGCTTCTTTTTTCTTTTTAATGAGAAAGGACATTACAAAGTCTTTCCGTAACTTGTTTCCTTTAATTACATTCCAGATAAGTTATCTTCTGTCAGTACTTTTGGATCTCTTTTGCTTATTTTCATAATTACATACTCTCATTATTTGTTCATTGAGTCTCCATCATGAACATTCATAGCATTTTCAGACTGTTGTTCCTTTTGCTTTATTTAGAAGTAGAGTAGTTGGTCTAAAATATCTCTCATGCTAAAGTTTGTGAACTTTATGTGTTGACTGAAGAGATCTTCTTTCCAATTTTATTAAATACTCTCCTCCATATGTTTTTAAAGAACTCTTAAGTTTTCATTATTATGCTTCATCTTTGATTCATATGGTACTTACCTTTGGCAAGAAATATGAATTAATATATAACCTCCACAGTTTGTGAGAATAATCTAGATGTGTGTGTGTTGTCATTGTTGCTGTGTGTAGTAGCAGTAGTAGTTGTAGCAGTAGGAGGAGGAGGAGGAGGAGGAAGAGTTGACTTTAAAGATAAAGTCACTTCTTTTGTCTAAAGATTAACCTATGTTCCTCTTTTGATGAGTGTTAAGTCACCTGCCAGGTTGCATATACAGGTCATTCTGACTCTAGGCTTCTGCCAGCAATAGCCTTCCACACTAGAGCAAGGCAAGCTAAAGTAGCCTTTGAAAATATAGCATCTCAAAAAAATCAGAAACCTTCCTATATACCAAAGACAAAAGGGCCAAGAAAGAAATCGGGGAAACAACACCCTTTACAATAGCCACTAATAACATAGGTACCTTGATGTGACTCTAACCAAGCAAGTGAAAGACCTGTTTGAAAAAAACTTCAAGTTTCTTAAGAAAGAAATTGAAGAAGATATCAGAAGATGGAAAGATCTCCCATGCTTATGGATTGGTAAGATTAACATAGTGAAAATGGCCATTCTGCCAGAAGTAATCTACAGATCCAGTACAATACCCATCAAAATACCAACACGGTTCTTTACAGACCTTGAAAGAAAAATTCTCAACTTCATATGGAAAAACAAAAAACCCAGAATTTCCAAAACGATCCTGTATAACAACAGATCTTCTGGAGGTATCTCCATCCCTGATCTCAAGCTTTACTACAGAGCAACAATAATAAAAACTGCATGGTATTGGCATAGAAACAGAATAGTGGATCAATGGAAATGAATAGAAGACCCAGAAATGAACCCACAGACCTATGGGTATTTGATTTTTGACAAAGAAGCCAAAACCATTCAATGGAAAATATAACATCTCCCAGTGCAATCAATCTGAGAGCAAATCTATATTAACTGCAAGTAGGTGAGAATACAGAGTAGGCCCAGCAAGAGGTCAGTAACTATTTGTTGCTGGTTACATCTTAATTGGGAAGGTAAAACATGTAAGTTATATCAGTTCAGCCATGCATGTTTCTAGAAGGGCAGAAGTGAAAGAGAATTTACTGACAAAGTTGATGGGGAAAACAAAAGCAAAAGTTGTTTTCTACCTCTTGACTGCTGCACAGAGTTGTTTAATCTGTTTGCCAGTGGGATCTCAGGGAGGCTTTATGTCAGTTTGAGTGCCATAGACTATATGTTAGACATTTGGTTTCCATGCTCGGCCTGTCGCCAGTGCTGTGCTCCGGTGGAACTGGAGCCCTAGCGGCAAGGTTGTCACACTCAGATAATTTTGGCCCCAAGAAGGCATTTGGCAATGTCTAGAGACAACTTTCAATGTTACAGGTGGGAGGAAAAATACTGCTGGCTTCTAGAGGGGAAATGCCAGAAATTTTGCAGTCCCTGCTGCAATACACAGGATGGCACCCACAACCAGGAACAACCATGGTCCAAAATATCAGAAGCTGCAAAATTAAGACACCCTGAATTGTCGCAAGTTAATATGATGATATTTGGTCAGTGTAGTGATATAGACGTCTTGATTAGAGCTTGCTAGGAGCAGGAACTCGAGCAGAAGAATATCTGTGATGCCCTGTTTGTCTGTGAAATGCCATGTTTTCAGTTGGGCAGAGGGGGATGGAAGTACATTGTCCAGGCTCACAAGCAAATTCTGCATGGGACACCTGTGAAATGCTGTTCATGGAATAACTGAACGTTGAGGGAGCTGATGATAACCAAATATGGAGGTTGTTTGCATAGTAGTATTTCTAAGGATAGTGTTCCAGTTCTGATATGGAGTCATTGTCACTCTTGTCCCATCCAGTCCTAGAAGGCTGCCCCACAGCTGTAAGCCCTTTTTTGTGATACTATAGACATCAGGTGGTGGCACCTTGTAGAAAGTAGGCTGTTGAGTGTTGGGTCTTTAATATATTATCCCTTGCCCCTTCCTGTTGGCTCACTCTGCTTCATGTTTCACTTCAAGTGAAAAATTTTCTCGGTTACATGCTCCTTCAGCCATCAGGTTCTACCCAATCCCGTGGGACCAACCTACTATTAACTGACCCTATGTAGCTGTGAGTCCAATGAATCTTGCCTCCCTTAACTAGCGTTTATTGTGTACTTTGCTCACCGCAATAAAAATTAACCAACACAAAGTCTCTACGAAATTGTAGACATTGATGGGGAGTGGCAAGCCAGTCTAACATGCATTGGCAGATGAAAGGTCCCTTTGTGAGAAGTGCACAAAAGTGGCTTTTCTCAGTAAAGCCTGGTGTCTGTTGTCTTCCACCAACCCCCTCCCTTCACTGGGCACTGCTTGGTCAGACACAGCTTGCCAGCTTGCACAGTTGAGTGCCAGAGTTTGTAAAATTGACAAATGGAGTGAACCGATGGATTTCTCCACAGAATATGCAGAAGCTAGCTAAGCCTGTTCAAAGTTCAGGTCCCCTGAGGTGTTTAGGAGGGCAGTAAGAAACAAGAAGTTGAGGGAAGACTGAATGTTTCCTGAACACATCCTTTGGAAGATTCGCTGTGCTGGCTTTGAGCAGGTGGAGTGATAGGACTCAGCTCAGCCGTGGTCCCTGGTCTTCATGACAAACTGTGTTCTGTTACTGCTTCATTTGGCTCCTGGTGAGAGGCATTGGCCCAGAGCTTGGTTTTCCTCAGCACTAGGCTGTTGACATGGGGAGATGGAATAATGTGTTTGCCTCAGCTGTGGGGCTGCCCACTGCACCAGTACTTCCATCTGAGTGCTTTGGCATTCAAAACCTCCCATGGTGCTCGGAAGATTTCTGTAAGGTAGCCTCCCTGGCGGGGGAGCGGGGGAGAGGAGCACAGATTTACCATCCTCTGCCTCTCCTTCCACCTCTCATTTACAGGAATATCTTCTTTGCTAAATACAACTGCTTTATATTTGGTAATTTATATTCTATATCAAACAGGATATAGTCTGTTCTATGCAATGGTAACAAATCCTCTCAAATTATCAATGACTTGCTTCGACAGATTTTTACTACTCTGTAATCCTTGTGGGATTGTTGGAAATGCTATTTCTTATTGCTGTCTTTACCCCAGAATCTCTGAGGAGGAATAGTTAAATCTTTAAAATGCCAGTTACTGAAGCTAAGGGGAAAGAGAGCATACTAAAGCCATTGACCCTTAAGAAAGATTCTCCCTTGAAGTGATACTCAGCTCTTGCACTGTTACGGCAAGGGCCATTTGCATTTTTAAAATTTAGAAATGTAGAAGAAATATGAGAGGTGCACAACATTCTATTTTATAAGATTGTGAACAACTGTTACCCCTAAATGGTACGTTTTGTGCATTGTTTTGTCTTTAGTAGTAGTTGGATTATATTTTAGTAGAAATTTTATACATACAGTTGAAATTCTATATAATATGAATCATTTTTCACATGCATTTTATTCTAGTATAATTATTGAATTGTAGTAAATTGTAGTATAGAAAATTACTACTTCTTAAAATTTTTAGCTTACAGTTAATGTTAAACATATCATGCTTTGCAAACTCATAATGTATGTTTTGATAGATTGCACTTTTGTGGCATTTAAGAAAAAAAAAACACATAGTTGAGTTGCAAGTCTTTGCTTAACTCTGTGAACTTGAGAAAATTACTTTGTGCTTTGTGTGATGTTTTTAATTTAAAGAAAAATGTCCTCTATGCCTCATAGTTTTTGCTCTTTTGTTTCTCTTAAATGTTGAACAGCTTTTTCCAATTCTCCCATTTATTCTGAGGAAAATTATAGAATATGTATCTTGAGTCCTGACTGCTGAGCAGATGATTGACAACATAATCAAGGAATTGGATCTGACTTTTAGGGAATTGGTCAAAGCTAAGAAGACAAGTCAAAATTTCCAGATGCCCAGTTAGTGACATTTATTCATACTGAATGAATAAGTCCGTATTTTAGTTTCCACAAAATGATTTTTTATTTTAGATAAGAAAAAAAAAGAAAGAAACTTAGGACTGTCCTCCTGGTTGAGCGTCCACTGAGTATCTCTACAGGCAGCTGAAACAGCAGAGCTATGTTTCCCTACAGCAATTTGGCTAGCTCTCAAGCCATAGCTTGTGTAGGAAGATGGCTGCTTTTTCTTTGTCTTCTATGGATTGGCCCTAATTTCTTATGAGCACACCAGCCATATTGGGTCAGTACTGAAAAAATGACTTTGTCTTAGTAACATCTTCCAAATATAGTCACATTCTTACGTGCGATGGAACATGGGTGGCTAGGACTTCAACATGTCATGGAGGCTGATTTAGTTTTACAGTCAACCAGAGTGCAGGGAAGAAGTGAACACTAAAAAGAAAAAAATTAAACGTATTTTCAAAATTTAAAGATAAAATGCAACTCATTTTTTTCCATATAATTATTATGCCATCACCAGTTTCAGAGCCTTTTAGAGATTAATCTGCCCTATAATATTTACCATAGGAATTCATTTGACAGTAGTGTGAGCCATAACATTGAAAGGGATTGGTAGCAGTGATAGGTATTAGGGGGTAATTTAATGTGGTCTTTACTGCTCTGATTCCTGTTACAAATTGAATTGTGTCTCTCAAAACAGTTTTAAAGTCTTAACTCCCAAATATCACCTTATTTAGGAAATGGGATCTTTCCAGTGAAACTAAATTGATACAGCCATCACTAATGTGACTGGTGTCCTTAGAAGAGAAAAGGACAATACACACACACACACACACATACACACACACACACACACACACACACACACACACACACACGAATGGGAGGGAGAAAGGGAGATGACAATGAATATCCTATAATGCCATTTTAGAGTACCAGATTAGAGTAATGAATCTTTAATTCGAGGAATAAAGGATGGCTGGCAATACCGGACGATAAGACAGAGGAGAGATGTGACAAGAGTTGCTCCAGAGCCCTCAGAACCCTCTTGACGTCCATCTTCTAGCTTGCAGAACTGCAAGAGCAGACGTTTCTGCTTGTGCTAGTTTACTCTGCCGGTTGAAACTAACTTCTGTTGTTCTCTCCTGGTGTTGGCAGTCTTGGCACGCACCCTTGAGTTTATTCAGGTGGAGGAGAAGGTCTTGGCTTTGATAGAAACTAAGAATTTGATAAGTGGAATTCCTTTTGGCACTTGCAGAGTATGTTCCATTTGACTTTCGCTTTGATATTTTTGTCCTTTGAAGGACATTTAATTAGGAAGAAGTCATGGATTAATAAGCAGATACAGCCACCTCCTCTAATTTTAAGTCATCACTATGAATTAGAATGATCATTATTCCCAACAGTTTTAAATATTTCCATGAGTTTTGAAATAATAATATAAAACATCAAAACTAAGAATTGAAGTAAATATATAGACTCCCTATTCTGGACTGAAGTTGTCTAATATTTACCTTCATCATATATTTCTTTCTGATTATGAAAACCTTCCAATGAAATGTGACTTCCTCTCAGGATACTAAGAAAATATTCTCCCTTCCCCTGAGGGGGGAGCAGCCTTGCAGGCCACAGAGGAAGACAGTGTAGCCAGTCCTAATGAGACCTGATAAGCTAGGGTCAGATGGAAAGGGGGAAGGAGGACCTCCTCTATCCATGGACTTGGGGAGGGGCATGGGAGGAGATGAGGGAGGGAGGATAGAATTGAGAGAGGACAAGAGAGGGGGTTACAGCCAGGATACAAAGTGAAGAAACTGTAATTAATAAAAAAAATAAAACATTTTCACTGAAACGTTATAAGGAAGACCTTCCTACTTCAAATCCCTAAATTATGGGATATGTTAGTTCTCATACTCAATTTATTTTATTTTAACTATCACGGAAGAATCATTGATATTTAATAAAAATCACATAAGAAAAGAACTATTTGGTAATTGGAAAAATTCATTCATGTAGCAGCCCAGCAGGGAAAATCCACTTACTCTCAGAGTGTACCAGGGCCTGGCTGCTCTTCCAATGTCACTTTCTTAGTGGCATAAATTAATTAACATAGTAACAAAAGTTCCTTTACCACATAATACCATTGTTTTACTATAATAGTAACCAAACATTGTAGTGTTTTGCTTATTTATGATGCTTATAATTTTCTCAGCAGATCATGTGAACATCACAAAAGTAAGCGCTGGAACAGTACCATTGGCCAAAAGCTAAAAACATAAATAAAATATCTATACAAATCATACGAAGATTTTAAATGAATTTGCTGAGCATATTAAGCAAGAATAAAAGTAATTCAATATTGATCTCAAAATCTAAATTACAACTTCTGTTGTAATTGCAGCATATCATCAACTTCCCCCCCCTTTTCTCGTCTTTCAAAAGCAAGGGGTCTCATGTAGCTGAGGATGGCTTTGAACTCTGGTCCTCTTGCCTCTGTCTCACAAGTGATGGATTATATGTGTATGCTACCACACCCCGCAGAAAATACTCTTCTTTGAAAGAAGCTTAATGAAAAGTGTACAAACCATTGAAAGGAAAGATTTGATTGGATGAAATTCAGGGCTATAAAAACAGAATTTGAGAATGATATTCAGGACGAATGCAGTCAACACCCTAACCTAACTGTGATCCACAAAAAGGATTGGTCATTGGTGCCAACACAAGTCATATTAGAAGATAGATGATGACTTTGAAACTGTAAAAGAAAAGATGAACAGGAAGGGTTGGGTAACTTCTGAGATTAGAAAGATTAAATAGAGCTGTAAAAGCTAAAACTCTGGACAAAAGAAAAGAGATATTCAGAAAGACTGATCAGATTACATGGGGGCCTTATGATAAATTAACATTAAAAAGATTAGATGAAAAGAGGAACCATATTATAAACTATGAACATGAGAATAGGATCACATATTTTATTGAATAGAAGAAGTCCTATAAAAATACCCAAAAGAACGCTTAGACAGTGGTTGGCACAATTAGAAATAGTATAGTTCATTGCGTTAGTGCAGGAGCAGTTGGTACAATTAGAAATAGTATAGTTCATTGTGTTAGTACAGGAGCACAGCCTAGAATGCTGAGTACACTGATTTTTGTACCATGTGGCTGGGCAGGAGGAATGGAGGGTAAAAGTAGTGCTTCAGATTTGGGGATTTAAAATAAATTATTGAAACAATTAAATAATAATTGAAATAATTAAATTAGATAATAATTTAAAACAATTCTGTCACCAGGAAAGTACTACATAAATCCATAGGCACCTTTCAGAAAGTATGAGGAGACTGAGTTTCTCATGACCTGCTCTTAAAAACAGTGTTCCAGCCATTCTAGGAAAGCTGTAACGGTGCCCGTATGCTCCATGACAGTTCTACTCATAAGTATGCCCCCAAGGGACCAGGTGGGCATGGGACCTAAGCACCCGCCGGGCACCTCATACCTATCCTTCATTATTTAAAAACACTTTCATCTAAGGGAGGTGCGTCTACATCTCAGTTCAGTTCCCCTAATGCAGGAAGAGTATTCCCAGTGTGCTTGACGGAATCAGGTGAAAATCTTCCTGATGCTTAGAGTTTGAGATGGATTCAGTAAAAGGGACCTTTCTCTGTGTTGGCTGTGAAGGTAGAGTGAATCACATTGTAAGGGTCTGTCTTAGCAACTGCAGAAGCTGAATTTTTATAGCAAACCAAATGAGCTTGGAATAGATTGTTTCACAGTGTTTTCAGAAAGATTAGGAATGTAAGGGAATGTAGCATGGCTGCCCAGTAAACTGCATTTTAGGCTTTTATGTTACTAAACAGAGAGCCTACACATGCAGGATCTAGACATTTGTCCAACAGAAACTGAAATAGTAAATTAGTCCACTAAGTTTATAGTGATTTGTTACACAGCAGTGAAAACTAATACAGATTTTGGAATCTGGAAACGTCACTTAGCAATGAATCCTTCTGTGGTTTCATTTTGCAAACACATGCTGGTACTTTTCCTGAGGAGAAGCAAACATCTATTCAGCTGGGTACCATTACCAGATAAAACAAGAAAACAAGTAAGCCTGTTGAGGCAAGAGGTTAGAGCTCTGGGTTACAGGAGCTCGGGCTGGCAGAATGTGGGTGATCCTACAACAGCTTTATCATGGAAGAGTCCCATCATCTTACACACTCAGAATCCTCCACTCTTGTCTCTCTCTTGTCTCCTCTTACACCACCCAAAACCAGTTGCATCTGAGATAGGGTCATGTGTAGAGTAGAGAGAGGATGGAGGGGAGGGAGTGATTCTAATCTCAGGTGAGAACCACAGGCCAGATCTTAATGGGTTTCTGATTTGGGTAATCACTGTGCTCTAATTCCCAGACGGCAGCAGCCATACTAACCCTAGAGAATTGTATTTCATAACATCATTGTGGAATGTATCTAAATGAACTTAGGACCTATGTCAGTGTTAGAGTCTTACATTGCATATTTGCTTTGTGACTGGCTGAAACCTGTAGAAGTGGATTTTGCATGTGACAGAGGGTAGATGAGCCTTGGATTTTGAGAAACATGAGAGGAAGGCCTCAAACAGGCTGTTTGAAGTACTCTGACACTCCTGTCAGTTGTCAGCGAACTCAGAAGGGAGGGAGAAATGTGTGAGTGGAACCTAGAGAAAGTAGTTCTTCTTTACACGGGGGGTAGAAAGCTTCAGAGAGTTGTTTCCTTCATAGCGAATACATGATTAGCTTATGTTTGTAGTTGAGATTTCCCAGGAAAATGTTGATGGTGTGACTTACTTCTTTATGATAAAATACAAGAAGAGAGTGCTAAATTGAAGGAAAAGCTATAAAAGGAGGCAGAACTTGAGTCGAATTTGCACATTAATAGAGGTGGCAAAGGAAAGAACACTTTTGAAAATGTAGCCTAGAGAAAAGCACAAGGTGCTGACTATACTGAACGACTTGGGATCTCCCCACAGTGCTTATTTTCATGAAAGGCTCCTTTAAGAAATATGAGGAAATTCCACCATTCTAAACCGGACTGAAGACCTGTGTAAAGTTTAAACATCTCATCTTTGTGTCTTAGAAAGAGACTAAAGAGAGGGTTACTCTCAGAAGATGGTGTGGTTGGTATACAATGGAATGAACCCCACTGGCATTTACTGACTTAATTTATTATTGAGAAATCAGTGTCCGTGAAAGCATTGCTAGCTTGGAAAAGATAGGGTGAGGGGATAGGGGCCTGCGCAGTGGCCACCCTCTCTTCACTGGCTCTATGTTGTGGAGGTTTACTTGACTAAGCTTTGTGGTCCAGCGTTTATGCTGTGAAGATCAGAGCTTATGGCCTGTTGTATTGGGTACTCTTGCTCCCTTTCATGTGTACTCTGTTTTGTTTTAATTGATGTGCTCTGTCTAGATTTCAGCCTGCTTAGGTGTCTGAGAATAAGCTGCTCATGCAGTTATAACTTTGCTGTTTGCTTAGATTAACTTGTCAGTGCCAATGGATGCTCCTTTCCATGCTTTCCCTGCCAGCTTCCCCACCTAAAGTCAAGGTTAATTTGCTTGAACAAAAATGAACATTTAAGGGAGGGAGCGGAGACTGTGTTAAGGTAGATGATATGGAAATTTTCTTTGAGAGAACTAATGAGGAAATGGTGTGAAACAGAACCTTGGAGGAAACAGGAATGGTAGGTGTGTAACTACAGAGAACTTGTAGCTAAAAGCAGTTTACATTGAAAGAGCTACCTAACTCTTGGACAATTAGTCACATTTTAAAATAAGGCAACAACCAGGTGTGGATAGAGGAGGGCTCACAGGGGCGTGCACCTCCTGACTGAACTATTTCCTCTCAAGAGATCAGGGAGAAGAGTCATTGCCTTCAGTAGTGTACCCACTGCTGATAGTCTCAACTCAGTCCTCACTCAGACAGCCCAGGTTCATCTATAAAGTCCTTTTACTGCTGTTAGAAGCCTAAAAAAGGTTGCTCATGATTCTAAAACTTACATAGCAAAAGAAGGCTGTACTTTTGAAAAAGGAATACGAGGTGGTGGTGCTTGTTTTCCTAGATAGCCCTTTGCCTTTCCCTGAAGCTTGAGAAATTAAATACGGTAATTTACAAGAGCGAACAAATGGATCAAAACCTAGAATGTAAGTGCAGGGTAGCCTGGGCTACATGTGTGAGACACTAGAGATGGATGGTTCAGCAGGTAAAAGGCGGCGTGCCGCAAAGGACTGCCAAGCTGAGTTTGATTCTCAGAACCCATGGTAGAGGAGGGAATTATTCCAGAAAATTGTGCCCAAAATTGTACATAATACCCACATGTATACACACACACATCACACATACACACACACAAACACACACACTGATATACACATAAGCAAATAATTTTTTAAAAAATTAGAAAAAGAATGAAAAAATTTTGAACTCTTTCCCCACCTCAAATCTTTCATGCCTTGCTTTTTTTTTTTTTTTTTTTTTTTTGTAAACATGATAGAAGGATAAGAAAAAAATAACTTCAGTATAGCAAGTTTGTGTAAGTATACAAATACTGGTGTTGGGGAGTAGAATGAGTATGAATTCCATTTTGATTCTTGTGACACATTGCACTGTCTGCATTTCTGACAAGTTTTTCTGCATTTTAAATTTAATTGTATAAGTATAAGAATTTATTTGATTTTTATACCTATTCTTCATTTTTAACTAAAATAATTTTGATTTATCCCAGTAGCAGCTCAGGTATCTCTTGTTGCCTAAGAAAGCATCCTCAAGCTGAAGAGGCAGCAATGACAAGTGTTCCCTTTGCTTGTAATCGCTGGGTCATCCACACAGCCATGGTGAGGCAGGGGTGGTTCCCTGTCGCTGGCCAGCTGGGCAGCTGCAGTTAGGCCACTCAGGTGCCCTAGCCAGCCATTCTCAAATGTCCTGGTGTTCTGCCTGTGGACCTGACCCGTATCTGTCTGTGTGGGCTTTGTATGTGCTACCTGGTCCCAAACTCACTGAAAAACAAATTAGCCAGAGCTTGTAAATGCCCCTCAAATCTCTGCCTTGGGCTTTGTACCCATTCTTCAATATTGTTCAGAGTATTCCAAGTTCAACGTGTAATTGTCCTAAGGCCCTTCATTGTCCCAGTGTTGTATTATGGAATACTTCCTTGGTTTCCTTAAAAGACAGCAACAACAGCAAATCCCCTGGAGACCCCACCCCCCTCATTCATATACACATCCAAAAGTGTTAAGTTCTTGTCACTCTTTTTAAGTGATCATTGTCTTTTTGTTTGTTACTTGTAAAAGCTTGCTTCATCATTTTACCCTTTAATCTCTCAATAAAGAAGGGCAAGATTCTAAATTTATTAATTAGGAAATTTAGTCAACTTTATATAACATTGTTAGATACAGTAAGTCAAGTCCGCATTGTCTCAGCCCTGACTTCTACACTGTGTTACTCACTGGTAGCATAGTGAGCTGCCTTCCTAGGAGTATGTTTGGGATAATTGCATTTTCTCATTGTCCTTTTACTAGTATGACCACCAGAGTATCATTCCATTTTTTTTATTGGGTTGCTAGGAGAATTTTAGGTTGTGTTCTCTCTCTCTTTCTCTCTCTCTCTCTCTCTCTCTCTCTTTTCATACAATCACATGTTTAGAACCAAGGGGGAAAAAAGATGGATAAGAAATTGTTGGGTTAACAGCATTGTGTCTCTTTCTCCCTAAGATCATTTAAATAATGATGTTAGTCTTAGAAAATAGAAATTTGGGGGACTGAGAAGTTGGCCAAGCTATTAAGAGTCCCGGCTACATTTCTAACGGACTAGAGTTTGATTCCTAGTACCCACAAAGGTCAGCTTACAACAGCTGCGTTGTGCACTACATCTGGGTACTGTGAATCAGAGACCTGTCCTCTAGAAAAACAGCCAGTGCTCCTTATCAGTTGCTCAGACCTATCTTCAGCTGGAGAATACAATTTATTTTTAATAATATATAGCTAACTTTTATTAATTCTTAATGTCAGGGCCTTTTTAATTGTAGTACCTAGCATAATTTGTCTTACTGATCCACAGATGGATCTGTGAGATCCATGTTTGCTACTTAGAAATGGACACTGAAAAGCTGAGCAATTTACCTAAGATTGCATGCTAATAAATGAGTGAGTTGGACATTGAGTCTAGGCTGTGTAACCCTATTGCTCATGCCTATATGTTAGCCAGCACTAGGTAATTTCTCCTAATTCCTAGATCTACGGATCTGTTTAAACAAAAATGTTAGGCAAAGTGCCATGAATTAAAGATGTAAACTTAATGTATACTGTTTAAGTTTTGATACATATAGACATACTCTGATGAGCCATTATCATAATTAAGATACTGCATTTACACATTCATCCTTATTTCTTCGTTTTCCTTATTCATTGAGGTTTTCCAGAAGGGTGGTATTGATTTCTACTGTCCTGGAAACAGCAAAGTACAGGTTGATCATTCCTAATCTGAAAATCTGAAGTAAATTTTGAGTACCCACATAACACACTAAATGGAAATTTCCACACTTGGCTTCATAGAGCAGGCTTCAGCCAAAATGTAGGCACAGGAAGTTGTATGAAATTACCTTCACATATATGTACAAGGCACATTTGTGATTTGGATCAGTGTTGTACTTAGATTTACCCATTCCCCACTTGTAATTTATATGCTGGTACTTCAAATATGAAGAAGTCTGAAACCTAGAACACTTTTAGTCCAAAGAGTATCAAAACAGGATACACAGACTGTATGTAAAATTATTTTGCTGATTCAATAGATTCTATAGTTCATCATAATAAATTCACATAAATCCTTTAAAAAGAGTATATTTAATCATATAAAAATATTAAATAATACAAAAAATATTAAATAATACAAATGTCTAAACCTTAAAGTCTACTTGAACATTAACTTTAACAAGGGATAAGACCATAAACTATATATCAGCATTCAAATCCATTTTTTAATCTTGCAGAATCTCTGTAATGAAATTGATTGTATATGGAAATAGCAAACATGCTGTATGTTTGCTCTGACCAGGGGCCTAGCATTACATTGGTACATGTGATTCATTCTCACTATTGTTTTGTTTGTTTGTTTTGTTTTGTTTTACCAAGTTTGAGCATTGGCTTACACATTAGATCTGTGATGTGCCCGTTAGATCTGGGTATACAGTGGGCAATGTAGCCTTATTTGAAACACATTCTTCCTTCAGAACCCTCCTCTGTTGATCATGCTGTGCTGTTTACTGTAAGACCATGTGTTTGACATACGAGTTGAGTTAACGTGAGTGAATATTAATCACATTGAATAGATGAGTGATTTTATTGTTAATAAAATATGACATTTTAAACTTAAATTGATAATCAAATATGAAAAAATTACCTTTTTAATTTACACATCATCAGTGACCATCTAGTACGTCAGGAAAGCTGCATCAGATATTCTTGTCATCACCTTCTGTCTCTGCTTTCCCTTCCAGGGTCACACTCTGCCATCTGCCTTTCCAGAGTAAGTGGCTCTATGTGGGCACGGAGCGAGGCAACACACACATTGTCAACGTGGAGTCCTTCACGCTCTCGGGCTACGTCGTTATGTGGAATAAAGCCATCGAGCTGTGAGTCTGAGCCACTAGTCCATATCTGAGCCTAAAGCCAGCTGGTGGATCCATGTGGGATCGCTATGTCAGGCATTTTATGTAGATCTTTTGGTCTTTTATAAGTATTGTCTTATTTGCATGACAATTGATAAATTTAAACCTTTTTTCAATTCACATATATTTATAAATATATAAAGTTATGTTTTCTTCTATATGTAAACTGTTACATTTGATAGTTACAGTGCATAGTTATTCCTGTGAGGTTGAAAGTATTCACATCTTCATTTATCTTCTAATTCAATTATGTTTCTTTAATCTTCTAATTATCTTTCTCTTAAATGGTACTCATGGACCACAAATGTGTTATTGCTAGTGTTTATAAAATACTGATATAGGCTTCCCTTTCACATCTTCCAATAATCAAGATCTATGAATGTATGTTAAAATCAGTGTATCACCAAGATTAACAAGAACCAGATTGAACTGTGGTGCCCCAAATCTCTAGTGCTAATTTTCAGTTCCCTAAAATGTTCTGTCAGTTTTTTGTAAGTTACTTATTCTTTTGTAAACTTACTCTTTGTAAGTTTTTACTTACAGTGTTAAGAATAAAAATGTGAAGCTGTTGGCAAAATTCTTCAAAAAAAATGCTTTCTACTGTTTATTCTTTCTACATAGAAAAAAATCTTGTGACATATCTCAGACAACATTCTGGTGTAGCAAGAATAGTGTGCTGAAAGCTAGTTTTCCTTTCTGTGGCAAGGGCTTTCTACCCTTCACTGGAAGTGTGGGTTTTCAGTTTGTTCTTTAGTGATCATGACATCTAGTGGGTAGAGGTAGTCCAAGTCTTCACAGTTCTGGAGTGGCAAAGTTTCCCAGTCTCCAGCATTCATGAACAAATATAAGCCTTTTCCAAAGCCATGGTGTCCTTCCAGAAATACTTTTACCTGTAGTCTCTCTCTGTTTCTGGTATAGGTGTCGGTAACATTAATTTGTGGATTTTCAAAAATATAATGAATAATTTTTTAACTTGAGTAATTCACTGTAGATTGGGATGTTCCAGCCGACACCTAGCATTCAGTGCTGCATTGTTCTAATGTTACAGTACTAACTTTATGTTGAAAAGGGATTTTTTTTCTATGCTAAATAAATGTTTGACTAAATTGAGGGTTTTTTTTTTTCTAAAAAGAAAATGTAGTTTTAAAGTTTCTTGTTTTACATCCATATGATTTTCACTATTTTTTCTCTGTCAACTTATTGAACTATTTCTTCATAAATGAATCTTTTATTGTAATGAATATTGTAACTTTTAATTGAATAAAAAATACCCTTTTTTTAAAATTTTTTTTCAGGTCATCCAAATCTCACCCAGGACCTGTTGTCCATATAAGTGATAATCCCATGGATGAGGGGAAGGTAGAATTTTTTTCTAAACAAACATTTGTTAATTAAATCCATGATGTTTTGACTTTTAAATATGCACACTATCCTAGGACTGCACTTTTGCTGAAAAGTTGAGATTGGATCAAGGTTTGTATATCAAATATCGTAGTGGCTTATTATTCATTATGAAGAGCCAGTTGGAGAATTAGAATGATTTCTAATTAAAAGGGTTAAAAATACTAAAGCATAAGTATGACTTAATAAATATAAGGTATTCATTTGTATTTGACTTACTCAAGCTATTTTCCCTGATTTTGCAGACAGGTTTCTTTTTTGGGGGTCATAGGGTATGAGTGTTAACAATTTACAGCCTTTGTAGTGCTTATCATATATTACATTAACTTATAATAGTCTCTTTCTCAACTTCCTTAAAATTTTCTTTATAAATAAATCCAAGTGATAATATAAAAATATTTTTATGTTTTAAAATCTTGTTTAATTTTTTTGTACTCATATAGTCTGTATTTAGCCATTATTAGTTTGGGTTAGTTAATACATTTAAAAACAATAAAATTTTTATTAATTTCTGTTTTCTTACTTAAACTAATCATCTTTTAGGTAGTTCTGTTTAATAATGACATTTTTCTGACCTTCGTAATTTTAGGGTGTTAACCAGAATGAACACCAGAAAGTTTGTTAGAAATCTGTGATTCAAATGTTATCTTATAAAGGGATTTGACCCACATGTTTTCTTCTCTCAGTTAGAGAAATAGCAAACAATAAATTATTTACTACTGTTCTCTTAGCTTGAAATAGCTATGAAATAAAAGCATACTTGGACTGTTTGGAATTGGCTAATGGCCATGGAATTATATGATTGGATTGGAAAGAAAGATTTTTTTTTATTTTTAATTTTTTTTAATTCACTTTACAGCCTAATCCCATCCCTCCTCTCCTCACAGTCCCACCCTCACTCCCCCTCTGTCCTTCCCTCATTCCTTTCCCCTTAGAGAAGAAGAGATACCCTATGGGTACCAACCTGGTACATCAGATCTCAGAAGGCCTAGGTGCATCTTCTTCCACTGAGGACAGACAAGGCAGCCTAGCTATAGGAAAGGGATCCAAAGGCACGAACAAAGTCAGAGACAAGCCATGCTCCAGTTGTTAGGGAACCTCCTGAAGAACAGGCTGCTCATCTGCTACATATGTGTAGGGGGTCTAGGTCCAGCCCATACATGCTCTTTGGTTGATGGTTCAGTCTCTGTGAGCCCCCATTGACCAGGTGACCCATGTTAGTTTACTTTTAGGTCTTTCTGTGTTGTCCTTGACCCCTTTGGCTCCTTCTTTCTTTCCCCTCCAACTCTTCCACAAGACTCCCTGAATTTGGTCTCTTACTTTGCTATGGTTCTATAGTTCTATCAGCTGCTGGGTGAAGCCTCTCAGAAGATAGTTATGCTGGGCTCCTGTCTGCAAGCATAGCAGAGTATCATTAATAGTAGCAGGGGTTGGTTCTCTTCCATGGGTCTCAAGTTGGCCCAGTCATTGGTTGGTCATTCCCTTGATTTCTGCTCTATCTTTATCCCTGTACTACTTGTAGGCAGGACAAATTTGGGTCGATGTTTTTGTGGGTGGAGGGTATTAATTCTCCCTCCACTGGGATTCCTGCCTGGCTATAGGAGGTGGCCTTCTCAGAGTCCACAAGTTGGAAAGAAACTTTACATAAAGCAAGTGTATAGTAACCTGATTATCACTTTATATTTCTTTTACACAAGATAATTGTTTAAAAGCTAAGCCTCTGAATGGAAAGCCTGATGGACTCACAAGGTGCCCGTGTACTTGGTGTTGCTCACTAAGTCATTTCAGCTCTTCTTTGTGGTGTTGTTCTCTCATGAGGACATTGCGGTTGACAGGAATCTGGCACACTCCTCCTCCTCCTTCTTTTCTTACTCCTTCTGCTTCTTTTTCTTTTTCCTTTTTTATTAAAAATTTTATACACTATATTTTAGGCATGTTTCCTCTCCCCAGCTCCTCCCCACCTTCCTCCCACTAGCTTCATATATGCTCTCTCTGTGGGTCTGTCTCCCTGTCACTTATGCATACACACACAGACATACAATGAAAATCAAACCAAACAAAAAATCAGCTAAATCAACAAATTCCAAAAAAAGTGAAACAAAAGTTCCCCTCCCAACACATACACACACACAATGGATTTTGTTTGGTGTTGACCAACTATTCCTGTGCATGGACCTCTGGTTGATACATCTGGTGTCACTCCACTAGAGAAATCTGATTTACTCTTCCCCGGTAGCGGTGGATTTTAAATAGGTTCTTGGTTAGGAGTAGGCCTCTGTTTCCCTTCCTTTAGGCTAGTATTTTGTCTGGCTTGAACCTGTTCAGGTCTTGTTTGTATTGCCACATTTTCTGAGTTCATCTGTATTCAGTTGTGTCTGAAAGAGTGTTTCCTTGGAGCCGTCCACCAGCCCTGATTAAGTTTCCTCCTTTTCATAGACGCCTGCAGAGATGGAAGTTTACTCCCACCATTCTTGAATATTACTTCAAGGCCAACCTTCCTAGAGTGTCCTCACTGTTACATTTTGTCTGCAGTCTCTCTCTGACAGGGTGACTGAGCTTCCCTTAGCACGTAGCCCTGGGTCTCCATGTTCTTCATGCTCTCTTCACTAGAAAGGACATGCTGAAGCCAATAGTACTGTTTCCAAGTGTAGAAACAAACTCCACGAGCTACACATACACTGTATAATGTCCATCCAGATAATTCTGACAGAAAAGATTTCCTTTTCTACGTCATAGTACTTGAGCTGTGCAAATACTAGTTTGGATGATTCACTGCCTCCTTCAGTCTCTTTCGGCATGTCTGCCAGTGCCCCTCTGAATTATCTAGAGCTGTATTTATTCATATTTGGTAGTGCAAGTCGAAATCAGGACCTGTACATCCTAAGCAAGTATTCTGCCATTTCTCTAACTAATCTCCAGTTTGTTTGTTTATTTATTTATTTGGTTTTTTTATACAGGATTTCACCTTAAAGCACAGATTGCTCTGGATCTCACAACTCTTTTTGTCTCAAGGCTTTCCAGTTGCTTGGATTATAAGTGTAGACCGTTGTGTTTGGTTATTAGGAAAAACTTAGGAAATTAGTTAGCAATATGCAGGATTATTTATATCTTCCTGAGTTTATTTAACATTCTAGTAGGAACAAATCCTTTTAAAAATGTATTTTAATTCTGAGTCACACATATATATTATACATCTTGATCACATCACTCCCTATTTCCTTCTTTCCCGTCTCCTACACTCTGGACCCTATTTCCTTCAGCAACAAGTCCCCTTTCTGCTCTTAGGTGGCTTTTTTGTTTTTGTTGTTTGTTCGTTTTAATTACCACGGGGTTTGATTGTGTTTGCTACTATGAGCACAAGTATGTCTTTCCCTGTCCTCTGGCTTTCATATTCCTTTTTCTCCCTCTTCCATGATGTTTCCCCAGTGTATGTTATGTGTGTATGTGTGTATCTCTGTGTGTGTATCTGTGTGTGTGTGTGTGTGTCATGGTGGGGGCTATTATATGGATGACCCTTTTAGGTCTAAGCAAGAAACAGTCACTCTCAGCACTTTGGAATCTGCACTAACTGCTACCCACTACAGAATGACGCTCTCTAGTAGGCCACATGCTGATCAGATTTTCCAGGCACTTTTTGAATAACTTAGAAGCTTTTGATCATTATAATTTAACCTGTTGGCACATGTTTCTAACTCCATTAGGATGTGGTGGCTGGTTAAAAGAGGCTAAAACTTTACTGTGACTTTCTTAGATTATTAAAATGTGAATAGGGAAAGCTAAAGTTACAAGTCTGTGAAGTGGTGCTTTCACACATAGAGCTCTTTACCTACATCTTGAGCTTTTTTTTTTTTTTTTTTCTTT
>CM053767.1:54063787-54097779 GCA_028658305.1 Pachyuromys duprasi | reverse complement strand
CACCGTGGGAGTTCTGCTCACCTGGCAATCACGGGTGCTGGCGTTTTAGGTCCCAGAGTTCAGTCTCCTGGTCGCTGCGTTATTTCTGTTGTCCTACTCCTCAGACACAGTGTCCTCTAGTGGCAGCCATCTTGGACATCCCCCCGTCTGCCCATCTTGAGCTTTTAACATAGTGTGTCAGTTTGTGGAATTTCTATCCTTTATTGCTGAATTTCCTTTCCTTCTGTATGAGATATTGCCATATATGTGTCCAAATATCTGCAGGTGTTGTGAAAGGGAGAAGAAACTGTTTCAAGGTCTTTCTAGGAGTATATGTTTCACATCTGATAGCTGATATTCAGCTCACTCTCTCCTCTTTATTCAGTCCAGGACCCCAGACCATGGAAGAGTGCTGTCTACATTTAGGATGGGTCTTCCTCCTTCAGTTAGCTTAATCACAATAACTCTAATATCCATGCCCAGAGGCATGTCTCTTTGGTGACTCAAAATATCAAAATAGTACTGGTCAAAATAGTAATCAGTGTTAACCATCACTCTGGGGCAGGGATGTGGGGCAGCAGATGGACGAATCACAGTTCATGAGTCAAGAACATACCAGGTTCCATGATATATGTTAAAGGTATATCAGTGAACAATATGGTATTAGTCCTTCTCCAGTATTATAGTTTGTAGGAGAATTCAAATAAGGAAAAGGCTATATTATAAAGGAAGCCTTCAGACTAGAAAAGGATGGATTGTAACTAGAGCAGATTGGAAAGGCATTGGCTTGACATTTGGTAATTCAAGGAAGTCTTCCTTAAAATAGCAGTTGGTAAGGCCATGTCTGAAGGATAGGCGAGACTAATCAGAGGGTTCCATTTACATGTATCCCCCACACAAGAAGGCAGTGTGCTCAAAAGCTCAAACAGGAGCGCACATGGAGAAACAAACTCTACAGTTAGTAAATGGATGTGTTGGGCAGGAGAGGTGTGAGAGTTGACTTTGGAGGACTAAGATGGTGATAAATTTTATAATAGTGTAATTAAGTTTGGATTTTTATCATGAAAAGAATGATGAAGCTGACATTTTAACAGAAGAATACATTTCCCTATCAGCTTTGGATACCTGGTCCTAAAACCACAATGTGGAATGGACCAGAAAAGAGGTCTTAGTATGTTTTTCCAGTAGGGATGTACTAGAAATGGAGGGATGATAAATGAGAGACTTGTAGAACATCATCTTAAACTTGCTTGATGTTTTTTCTTGTGGAAGGCAAGCCTAATGTTCATGATGACTGCCAACTCTTTGACCAACAGCTGACTGGCTCTGGTGATCGGGACACACAGTAGAGAGAGTCAGTAGGCCCCAGAGGGTGCACTCAGTCTTGAACACTCTTCCTGGTTTAATGTTGACTTAAGTGTTGTGGCTATTGGAATTGTGAGCTTAAATTTCATGAAAGAATATAGGGTGATAATTTGAAATTGATCAATTGGTGTTAGGTACACCAAGTGAAATTCCTTGGTGATGGATAGATCTTGGAAGTATGTAATATCTCAGGCACATACAAATGTACATTTTTTAATAGTAAGTTTTAGAAATGTATTAGGATGTAGATTCATGACTTCAAAAAGTCTGCTTTTTCTTTTCAATATCAGTTGTATTTTGAGTCTGTAATCATCAAAAGCATGTAATCTCCCTTCAGTGTGTTCTCATTTGTCATCTGTGTGATTAGTCACTCTCAGGTGCTTAATGATATTAAGGTTCGGTCCTTAAAGGGTATGAGCTATGATTGGCTTTTTTGTCTGCAAATTAGTATTTTACTGAGTAAATAAATTATTTGTTCTCAATCTTTTCTCTAGCTTTTGATTGGCTTTGAATCTGGAACAGTAGTTTTATGGGACCTCAAGTCCAAGAAGGCTGACTACAGATACACGTATGATGAGGTAATGGCAATGTTTATTCTCATTAAAGATCATTCCTTGCTGTAATTCGCAGCATCTTTAAGAATTGAATTTTCAGTTTTAGCTTAGATTTGATTTTAGGTTAGTTACAGGAGTTTTTCTAATTGTGTTAAAACACCAAGTTTCTTCCATTAGCAATATGTTCAAGATCACTTTCATCTCCGTCTGGGGAGTTAGCCACACAGCGCTTGTTGCTGTCATCCATCACTGATCCTGCCGAGTCATGGAGCCCTGGGAAGAGTCATCACACAGTGCAGATCCTCTCGTGTTCCATCTACAATACAACTTGGCAGCTTCAAGGAAAATTGTGTTCTTTAGTATTTCTCAGGGTTAGAGTAGGGCCACACTTCTCACACCTGCTTCTAAAAGTAATAGTTGTAGTTTCTCTTTTTTATTAAAAAAGATCATATTTTGTAGAAATAATTTCACTTATAGTATAAAGGGATGACTCATTTTAAGATTGAGGTTTTAGAGTGCCTTAACTTTATTTTGAACCAAAATCCTTTGACTCAGAAATGTAATTAAATGTCGGCATTTACAGTCTCTGTGCTCATCACTATGTAAATGTATTAAATACTGTGTGATTTTAGCTTAAGTTTACATACATAACGCAGACACTGAATTAATGTATGTATAATGGAAACTTTTTTTTTTTTTTACTTTCAGTTGAGTGCTTTCTTGCTGTTCTGTGCAATTCTAGTAGTTCAGCAGGGTACCTTTTAAAGTCAGGTAACCATTTTAAAGTCACATCACCATGACTTGAAAAGAAGAAATTCAAGCAAACCTCAGAATTGATTTTTTTAAATAAGATTTTATAGAGAAAAGTCATAATTTAGAAAACATTTAGAAAAAAAATGGACCATAATCCCATAAAGTACTTTCTAAACAATGGAGTAGAAAGTAGAAGTATAATATTCTAATAAATAAAGCATCTTTTCATGGTTCTGAAGAGATGGCACAGCAGGTAAGGGTCTTCTTGAGGGACTAGTCAGATGGTTACTAGTGGAGCCTGGCATGGTAGTACATACCTTTAATTTCAGCGCTCAGGGAGGCAGAGGCAGACTATGACTGTGAGTGCAAGGCCAGCCTGGTCTACAAAGCGAGTCACACAGAGAAACCCTGTGTCAAAAAAAAAAAAAAAAGAAAGAAAGAAAAAGAAAAGAAAAGAAAGGAAGGAAGGAAGGGAGGGAAACAAAGAGCATTTGGTGTTTTTCAGAGGACCCAGCTTTGGTTTCCGTTGTCCACATTGTTACAGCTCTCTATAACCCCATTCCCAGAAGATAGAGCTTCCTCCTCTGGCCTCTCTCTGTGTGCACTAGGAACACTCTTGATTCACAGACATGCATTCAAGCAAAATACTAATACATGTGAAATAAACTAATTAAGAGGAAGGAGAGTGGTCTGCTTAGATTAAAAGTCACCTGTGTAGTTATTCAGAGGTACTAAAAATATGCTTTGCTGTTCATCCTGAGGAATTTTCATTGATCTTATTCCTAAATACATGTTTTGAATTTAGGATAGATTTTTTTTAGTTCATTAAAATATTCAAATCTCTCAAAGTGACTTATTTGTTCAGTCAGCCATTATGTGTAGTAACATCATAGTTTATGCTTTGGCTTATTTTGATAAGCTTTAAAAATATTTTCCTGAATTTGTCAATAAATAGTGTATATTTCATTATCATACCTTCCTAATGCATGCTTAAGAGATATATTGTTTAGGAGGAATTAAACAGTTTCAATATGAAATTTCCTAATTGTATTGTAAGAGGACTAAGTTACTTTGAGAATGTAGTTAATGTATTGACCAGCTTGGAAACTCTAAAAATTTATGAAGATTACCAAACCTATTATCTCTAGATTGATAATAGAATTCTTCATTCTTCTGTAGGCTATTCACTCTGTGGCTTGGCATCATGAAGGAAAGCAATTTATTTGCAGTCATTCTGATGGTACGTTAACCATATGGAATGTGAGATCCTCTGCTAAACCAGTTCAGACCATCACTCCGCATGGTAAGGTTGCCTCCATTTTAAAGACCACCCAAATTGTAATGGACTGTAATCTGGTTTTAAGGTTTTTGCTTTGATGAGTGAAGACTATTTTGATTGTTTCATTGACTGAATATTGTAGTATCTTCTGAATATCATTTCAGTTGTCCAAAAGGCAGATCATGTTGTGAATTTTAAGAGATTTTAAAGTTTTCTCATCTTAGAATTTTCACAAGCTGCTAAAGTATGTGTAACAATGTAGGTAAAACATCAAGAACTGGACTGGAGGTAATTCTATACATTGAAGCGGAGTGTCTGAGCACCCAAGGTCATGTACAGTTTGCTGAGTCACTGGGAAGAGTCACGGGACTCAGCAGGCACACAGTCATCTTCCCACAGTGTTTGTACAGAAAAGAATGGGAAGCAGATCACAGAAGGTAGAAGGCACATTGGATGAAGCTGAGGCAGTCAGTCTTGTTCCAAAGGCCCTTTTGTGATGAATCAGCCCAGGCAGCCTTTATTGCTCTACCAACGAGCCAGTACTGCAGATGTAAGCATTGCCTGTCAAAGAGGCTCATCAGGCCTAGGAGTCCAAAGTCCAAGATCTTTGTGTTGACTGTAGGGGCCATTGATGTAGGCACTCTCTGTCTTAGTTTAACTCCAGGACTCTTGGGTGGAAAACAGGTTCAGCATGATTCCATTCGTTGTTCACACAGTCTAGACACAGTGAGGCCACAATCAGGACAGTGAGAGCTCCTATGGAAGGCGGGTTCCCATGCACCAGCCAGAAGCTAGTTTGCAAGCTGATCTTTGTAAGGTTAGCAGACTCAGGCTACAGTGATAACTCTTTCTCGACAAGTGATCTTTACAAACTCTCTAAGAAGTTGACATAGGCAAACTGAAAATGCCTTCTTTTTCTTCTGTAATCTATATCTCCTTACTTATTACTCTGTGTTTTCCACCCCAAACTTAAAAGAACCTTTATATCAAGTTTAGAGAAATCATAATAAGGATTTGTTCTATAATTATATCCCAGTTTTGAAGTTACATATCCTGAAGTATTACAATATAGAAATTAAAGAAACAGTAAATTGAAATCATAGTTAGGAGTGTGTTGTAACACACCTCTTATTATAGCACTCAAGAAGTTGATACAGGCAATCATGAGTACATATGTACTCATTGATATGTACATGGGGTACATATCAGTACCCTTTCTCAAACAAAGGAATGAGCAGCATAGAAAACTCAGGGTTTTGCTCTCTGTGGCAGTTTCCTGGAAGCTCACAGTCCTTGACAGCACATCTGTGGAGTATACTCTGCTTTGTGATGGTACCTGTGAGCAAGTGCAGAATTTAAATTTGATGCTGGCCTCTTTGTGGGGGCTACTGCTTAGTTCTTAATTTTCTTTGTGGATCTTTATTCTTTGTATTAGTGCCCAGGTCTCTAGTGTTTTTGGCACTCAGGAAAATTCCCATACATCTTAGGATCTCCCAGCCCCCTAGACGCTGTGCCTCCAGAAAACGAAGTGTGTGGCTCACTGGCCGTGAGCCTCTCGTTTGCTCAGGTGCAAAAGGAAAAGCAAGTGTATACTTCATCTCAGCCAGAGGTGCTACATGCATATAAGCCTTGGTCTCATCTTGGTATCTGTCTGTTGGGATTTTCCTGACAGGGCCTAATACAGCCTAGCTTGTCCTCAAAGTCTATGTGTAGCTAAGGATAACCTTGACCTCCTGCGCCCTCTTCCTAACGGCTGAATTTCCAGATGTTGTGGAGTTCTTCCTAGCATGAGGCCCTGTCTTTGATACCTAGTACTTGAAAAAGGAAAAGGGAAGGGGGAGGGGGAGGGACAGTTACCAAGGGTATTGTTGCAGTTTTACTATCTGAGGACTAATTCAAGGCATGATACCCAGTCATCTTCAATGCTCCATTGTTGACTTTGTTAGTAACAAGCACATATTCTGATCTCAAGAGCAAGTGAAATAGATTTGGGTGTAGTATCCATCCAGTGCTTTAAACTGGGCAGTTCTTGAGCCTTTTCTTAACTTAGATAACTGGTAAATTATGAGGCTTACTGGTCATTTATTTGCAGACAGTGTTTCTTCATGATTTGCATACAGGTTACACTGTTCAGCTTTCACGTCCTAAACATCTGATAGGATTTTTCTTCCTTCTCAAGTGGGCTTTATTCTGCATTTGTCCCATGTTTCTAATATCCATGCATGGCCATTCGGTTAAGGGTCTCTGTGCCGTGTCTCTATATAAGGCTGTACTTCCCCAGAAATCAATAGCCTTTTCTGTTTGTAGTTAATGTTACAATTACTTTAATTTCAGGAACTGCATTCCATCCTTTCTCTCTGGTTTTCCCTTCTATTGATGTTTCTCAGGTGGATTACAGTCATAATGTTGCTAAATGAAGATTTGTCTATTTAACCTTGATTTTTTTAATACAAAAAATAAGTTGGGGTTTTGTTTGTTTTAATCAGAGCAAACCTGAGGAAGTAACATAGATCAGTTTCTGTACTGTTTCTAGTCTCTTGGCAGAAGAGAGTCACTAACAGAAGTTGTTGTTAACACAGTTAAGCAAAGAATACATGTACATTTTTTCAAAATTAAAGGTCAACAGTGTAAATGAAGTGCATTGTTTTCTTGTACATGTGAAGAAATAGCTTTTCTTACACAGTACAGCAGTCTAAATGTAGATGATACTACTTTATTGCATGTTTAATTTTATTTTTATAAAATGTTTTATGTATAACTAAATTTCATGAGTTTTGTAATATCTTCCACTCACTGCTTAGCTTGCCACTGGCAATGATAACCTACCAATACTAAATTAATGTTACCAGCAGAGTTCTACAGCAGGACTTGAGTCCACTCCAGCACATTACAATGCAAAAATTTGTCTTGCATATCAAAACAAGATACCATTTATTCTATCTATATTTGTGGCATATAATTTTCAGAGTATCAATGAATCATTCTGATAGAATAAAATTTAGTTCTTCTCTCATACTATAAATTCTTGCTTTTAATTCTTAGCCTAAAGAGTGTCGAGTTACTTTAAACATATTTTACATTTTTGTGCGTTTTTAGTTTTGATGATCTTTGATTAGTTTAGATGGTGGTAGCCACCTGTATAGTGTAAATAGTGCATTGGGATGGTATTTAGTGTTCCCAAGTTTCATGTTAAAATGGTTATTGATGTATTCTGTTTCCTTCTGTTGCTGAAAATTGAACCCGGGTCACTGTGCATGTTAGTCAGGCACTCTGCAGTCATGTATGTTAGGCACTCTGCAGTCATGTATGGTAGGCAGGCACTCTGCAGTCATGTGTTAGGCAGGCACTCTGCAGTCATATATGTTAGGCAGGCACTCTACCAACTGAACTGTATTTCCAGCCCTGAGCTTTATACTTTCTTGAAAGATGTGTTTGGAAGACATAGCAAGACATCAGCCTAATGTGGGATTTTAAAGCAGGAAGTCTGTGACCTTTGGGAAGCCAGTTAGCATTTCTGAATTTCATTATTATCTATAACTAGAAATGATGATGAGGCTTAATCCAGTTTTCTGCTGCCGTTCTGAGAATTGTGTTTATCTATCCAACAAATATTGGCTCTACTATATGATCATAAACTATATAACTGAAAGTATCTGGACATTATGATATGCTGTGTGCATATGTGATTCTGGTAAATAGGGATTTGGGAATTGTATTTACTTAGTGGACTAAGTTAACGTTCTCACAAAGTATATTTCTGTTTTCTACACACACCTGTTTGCTTGTTTGGGGAAATAAGTTGTTTGATACAAGAATTTTAAGAGTCAAAGAAGTTTTGGGCTTGCTGAATTAAGGTTGAAATTTTTACTTCCTGATATGACATAGCAGATGGTTTTTGATTGCCTCAAACAAGCTCTAACGTGGTGTCTCTCCTTATGAATATCAAAGCTATTTCCATGGCAACCAGACAACCTTGAGTCTTTTTCCAGATTTGATATACAAAGGCTTTGTAAAGGGACTGGGAAGGTGGCTCGGTGGTAAAGCCTCTAAAATCCTTGTAAAAGGCCAGGTTCATCATGGCAGCCGTCTATAAACTCAGCACTCCCGAGGCAGAGGCAGGGCAGACCTACCTACACTAGCAGAAATCATCAGGCTCTGAGTTCAATAGGAGATCCTGCCTTAATTTAAAAAGTGGAAGACATTAAGGAAGATATCTGACATCAACTTCGAGTCTCTCTCTATGTATATGCACACATATATGCACACATGTACCCATTAGATATGAACATGTATATATACTACATTCATATAATGTGTGTACATACACATATATACCTTGTGAAGATAATTTCTATTATCTGGGACTTTATCAGTTGTAAAATGGCAGAAATGAATAAGATGAGTTATCAAGTGTGTATCAACATGTGGAAATTGAGCAGAATTTTACTTTACAAATTTACTTTGCCAAGTTATTTGTCTGAAGTCATTTGTCTGAGAGAATGTTTTGTGTGGCAAACTAAGCCCTACTGCTCCTTTTTGGTTTGCTTTTCTGCTGTGACAGAAGAGTTTTTATTTAGAAGAGAACTTTTGGTAGTTCTGCTATGACTGTTCTTACCCTGAAGCCACCATCTTGCTTAAGTGCTGTGCTGGGGCGGGGCTCCCACACAGCCTGCAGTCTAGCCTTGGGCTGGGGTGACATACCATTGGATGAACATTTTTGTAATTGTCAAATTCCCCAGAATCGTCGATTCCTAGAGGAAATAGAGATGCCAGACAGTCACAATCAATAGATGTCCTCAGTAGGAGATGGTGTTTTAATTTTCTAGCTGTTTTAAGTTTCTAGAGCATATCCATCAGTGCTGTTAATAGTTTTATCAATAGTACATGAAGAGGAGTTTTTATTCTATTAAGGGTCATTGAATTAAAACTAAAATTGAGGTTCACATACCTGAAAGTCAGTATTAAGGATGAAACATAGAAAGAGTTCTTTTTATCTGCATTTAATTCACAATAAGCCTAAAAATAAAACCGTACTCATTTATATAAAATCTCCTTTAATTTTTATAATTGTAAGGACTTAGCAGACTCCAGAACATGCCCAAATAAGACTATGTAAATTTAAAGCATCAAAAAGGACATGAACAAGCAATGGATGAATTTGAAGCATCCTGTATGCCAGCCGCCAAGGGCAGGGGTTGTGCTACATTTCCAGCTGCAGCCATCACATCCGGCTTTGAGCTCAAACTGAAACTCTCAGGGAGTCTCCTGGAATGGTCACGCCACTGGTACCTGGAAGTGCGTGGAGCTTACCCAGGGGAATTTGGACTTTCAACAATGCATTTTATGTTGTATTTCTTGTCTTAGCTGAGAGTCAAACTCCAGATATTCTCCTTCTTTAAATGAGCTCATTTCTGCACTAAGTAAGTTTGGTAAATTCTCCCAGCCAATTATTTAAAAGTTACATTATTAGCATTGGTATTCTGTTTTTCCAGTTGGTCATTTATTTTTTTTAGAAAATCACTTTGTAATTGGAATATAATTAGAGCTGTCTAGGCAAGTTAAAATTTACAAACAGCAGTATTAAAATCAGTAAATAAACGAGACAAGCCTAATTTAATAATAAATTTCATAAATTATTTATAAGCTGATAACTACAAACACTTTAATAGCTGTTGCTAAAACCATATGTACATGCTATGGTTTTGACAGAAGATAAATAGTAATTGCTCACAAAATCAGAACATCTAAGCTCCGTCTTAAAGGAGAAGTTTGTTATGAAGTAGAAAAGAGCAGGGCAAGATCATGTTAATGCGAATGTATAAAGGAACAAAGCATAAAAAGCAGGCCATTATTGGAAATCAATAGTAGTATAACTTGGGTAAAGTTCTGACAAGTAGCAGAAAATAAAAACAACCATGTATGATAAATAACATACATTAGAATATACTAAAAGGTTTGAACCTTATGCCATGATTTAGTATGAGACTTTTGAATGATACACATACAATTAACATCTTTAAAACATGACTTTAATGGTAATCTATCAAGATGTCTTGATGGACTGCCAGTTATTAAGCAGTTGTATTAAGAATAAATAAAGACAGTTTTAATACTGGTGGGGAAGAAGGATATACATGAAGAAATTGTGGAATCAATGCCAGCGGGCCTTAGACCAACTCATTGTAGCTGGGTGACCAAAGAAGTTAAGGAAATGTTCTAAAAGACAAGGAGGAAAGTGTGATTTGTCAAATTGGGTTTTCTAAGTAATCAGATATTTTCAGTTTGTCAGGGAATCAGTTTCCAGAGAGTTAAGTAAATTAATACCTAGTTGTGGAATTTGGTGAGTCACTGCATGTTCTTTAATTTATATTCACTTAACCAGAGCAAGGGCCTTTTTAATTTGATTTAGGAATTGGTTTCTTTAGAGTTAGAAGTACATGATTTGCTTAATTAAGTCAGTGACATCATTTAAAATACTCAAGTTGGGAAATCATTAGAATGTGCAAATGATTGTGCATGGAGAAAAACTTAACTTAGAAATGAATAAAAATTTGTAGGACTGAATGCTAAAACACAGTTGAAGTAGGTTCAAAAGACAATTGAGGGGAAAAAAAAAAGAGGAGATAAAAGAGTCTTTCCCTAGCCAGTTTTTATAGGAGATATGCAAACCTAGTTTCAGAAAAGCTCAAAGCTCAGTAAATGCATTAATTCCTCTAAATGTGGTGAGCTGTGGGGGACTGGAAGACCCACTCAGTGAGGAACACTCGACACTCAGAGGACCCAGGTTTAGTTCCCAGCACCCATGTCAAGCAGGTCACAACCGCCATGACTCCAGCTCCAGAGGAACTGACACCCTCTTCTGACCCCATAGAGGCCTGCCTTGATGCTGCGGTTCTTCCTTGTACACGTTCCCTTAGAATCATCAGTCCAAGCTGAACAGTTTTATTTATGTCTGTTAATAAATAATAAATATTCCCCAACTGTTTTCCAGAAAGATTATCCTTCATAAGTAAACAGAGAAGCTGTTTGAGTCTGGACTCTTTTTTACGAGTGATTTTATTTGTTTATTTCGAGAGGTTCTGAGGTTTGAACCCAGAATGTTGTACTTGCCTCTGAGCTGAGTGCTAAGACTCAGTTTCAGCTTTTTAATTTTTAGATCTCTTTATTTGTTCTAGAATCTAGATTGTTTCCTCTTGGGTCAGTTTCAGTACTTAGCTTCCTAGGACATTTACGTTTTTATTTTTAAGTGTGTGTGTATTTTTGCACATGAATGTATTGCATGCAGAGGTCAGAGAGGACCTTTGGGGCTGGAGTTAGAGCTGGGCCTGAGTGGTGCGAGCTAAGGGCAAACCCTCCGAGCTGGCGCTGCAGCTGTGCTGTTTTGTAATTCTGTTTCTCCCTGGTTTGATCTTCCTTCACTCTGCTCTTAGTCTGGCTAATGGCCAGTTTTGTTATTTCACATCAAAGTGTCATATGGATTTCTTTAATTCTGGTTATTTAGTAATGTGTTGTTTAATCTTTAGTATTTTCATTATTTTTCTTGCTACTGAGTTTTAACTTCATTGGTTACATATTTTATCTTATATGAATGAATTTATCCTTTAAATACTATTAAGATTTTTTTTTTTAGCCTAATAAGGTCTGCTTTGAAAACGTTTTATATGTGCTTGAGAAGAATGTATATTCTGGTTTTTTAGGGGTGTTAGAAGCTTCTGTTGTCTTGTTGATTTTCAGTTCACTTATCCACAAGAATTCCTATCTCTAGAAATTGAGGTATTGAAATCCTTAACTTTTATTATTGAACTGTCTGGTTTTGTTTTGTTTTGTTTGTTTGTTTGCTTGCTTGTTTTACCTTCTTTGGTTCAACATTTGTTCCATATATTTTAGTACCCTGATAGTTAAGTATGTGTTATTTGTAAGTCTCCCTGATGTGTTGGCCCTCAGCAGAATACTCTGTTAGATTGCTGATAGAAGCATATTAGGTCATAGACTTTCTGGAAAACCCTATAATCCAAATGTCCTTTACCTCAGAAGTTATCCAAAAGAAATAGCCAGGACTCATTTGTTAAACATTTACTGGGGACCCCGTATATGCCAGACAGTGTTTGACATGGGATATATTTTTAAATGTGTACAGATACACACACACACACACACAGTTGCTGAACTGCATGAACGAGCACGCATGAAGGACAGAATGTGGTCGGGGATCTGGCATGAAGCTCAAGTTGTGAAAGAGGACAGAGTGCCTTGGGATGAGAGGTTAGGGTCCTTGGGGCCATTTTCAATTTCTATGATTTGCCAGAAGAAATGTAATGATGCTGAAAAAAATTAATCTTTCTTATTTAAAAAAAAATAGATGTTTTCTTTTTCTTTGATTTTTATGTTCCAAAAGTCAATAATATTTTTTAAATAATGAAAAATGTTTATAGCAATTGTTTGATTTATAATCATTTTGTTATAATAGGTACTTGGGATTTCCTTCAAAATGTCAATTAATTTATTAACAATTTAATTTTGCAGCCTGTGGTACTTGGGTAAAAATGTGATAGGAATTTATTTTTTTGAAATTGTACTCTTTTAAGATGTTTATTCACTAAGCAAGTTGAATTCCTACTTTGCTTATCTAGTGAGAACAGTTCACATTTGGGAAGACTACCAGTTTCTCTAGCTAGGATTTAATCACATAAATGTTAGGTTATTCAATTTATTTGCTTTTGGTCAATATTTCTCATAATAATTTAACTTCATCATTATAAAATGTCTTGTTTTGTGGTATATATTTTTAAATTTTGTTTTAAAACATTCCTTGGTGGGTTTCATATTTTATCTTCATCTTAATAATTATGCATATATAAAATTAATTATTATTTTGTATAATGGTGTGTATCCTTATATATCATTTTCATGTTATAAATTATCAATGTAAGAACTTAGGGTAATATAGAATTTAATGCAGGATAATATATTGTAGGAAAACAGTTAAAGGATGGGAAGAAACCAGAGCCATGCAAGCCTATCCTCAAGGTGGAGTTCAAAACAACTAGATCTGGGTAAGATTTCCTCATTGTCATGTTCCTTGTTACAGGATGATGCAAGAGGCACTGGAAGCTACACAATTAAATTTGAACATTCTAGCCAGATCTTAACTTTTATGCTTTCATCATTTAATAAAGTGCAGTTAGGATAAGTTTCCCGTGGTTCTTCTGGTTTTAGCATTTTATTTCTACATGTCGGAAAGTATTTTTCATGCCAAACATATTATGATGTTCCTTGGAAACAGTAATATTTATTTGCTATTGTGAAAAGTGTGGAAAAGGTAATGAAGGGAAATAATTAAAGTGTATTCTATCCTATATATGTTAACTAAGAGTCATATATTCAGAAATTAAATTTCATAAGAATGTTTGACAATTACAGAGAATAATGCAACTTACTAGGTAAAAAAGGTTGTTAATTACATTCCAACACTGGTACTCATATGAAATAGGTGCAAGAATTAGCTGGTTCCCACTTTCTAAATGCCTTAATTTTATGTATGAAATGCTGTATTGAATGTATAAGTCTAATATGTATATTTCTATACACATATTATAACACTTATAGATTTATAACACTTTTAAAGTGGTTTTTTAAATTTCTGCATGTCTTTTTCTTCCAAAGGTATTTTTATGTCCATCCTAGTTATTGTTACTTGTCTTTATTCAAGGGATCTAAAAAGAGTGAGGACCTGTCTGGGATAGCGCAGGAGCTCTCAGATCAGAGATCTGACAGGATAGACAGCTTGACCGAGGACTTGCTCCTCCATCCATTCGTGTATTGAATTAAAAACTGTTCAGTGAGGGCCAGGAGTCAGTTTCGATATAATCTGCAGGAAACTCTGATGCCGCTGGTTCATTTATACATTCCAGGTTATAAACATGGGTGTTTGAACTGCCCACTGCCTTGTGACCTCTTTTGTGAAAAGGCCATGGACATTAAAAAGGAAAAGAAAAGAAAAAGATAGATTGTTCTTACTTATTTCTTCCTCATTCCTAGCCTTCCCGTGAGATCCAGTAGGAATTTTGTGTTAGAACTGATTCAGATCAGAAGGAAGGAGAGGAGAACCTCCCTTATCAGTGGACTTGGGGAGGGACATGGGTAGAGAAGGGGGAAGGAGGGTGGGATTGGGAGGGGAGGGAGCTACAGGGGGGATGCAAAGTAAATAAACTGTAATTAATAAAAAAATTTTTTTAAAGTTTTAAAAAAAGAAAAAAAATTGATTCAGAGACAGATAACCAGTTGGTTCAAGTCCAAGAGGCAGAGTATCTGTTTAGTTGACCTTGGAAGTCCTCACTGTATGGTTTTTGACAACAGAATTATTTGTTTTCTTTGTGCTTAGATGTTGTCATTTTTGCACACATATACAATGGGTGCGATGACTTTAGTGCATTGCTCACGTATGCACTCAATTCACACTTTAACTTATGTAATAAACTTCAAGTGGGTAAGAAACCGTTTTGCATTAGGAAACCCTTAGCCACCAATTAATTATTATTTGTTATATTTACCCTATTACAAAATAATTACAATGGGAAAAAAATAGCAGAAGTTACAAAAGGAGACAAGCCAGAAAAACAGGCTGTGTTTATATGCATCTTTGAGTGAGTTCTTTAAACAGTGCAAACGAAGGGGAGGCCAAGGCCGCTGTCCTCTTCACTCCTGATACTTCTCTCTCATGGCAGAGCTGCTGCTGCAGGCTGCTTACCCAGTGTGGCAGCACTGGTTTCATGTCACAGATTGGAAACTTTAAGATGTTGGATCACTTTGGTAGGCTTTTGTATAAACTATCTGATGTGATCAATAGATCAACTTTTAACTGTACCTCAAACTTCTTTCATTGTTTCTTCCTTCCTTTCCTTCTTGCCTTCCTTCCTTTCCTTCTTGCCTTCCTTCCTTCCTTCCTTCTTTCCTTCCTTCCTTTCTTCTTTCTTTCTTAACCTGGGATAGGGAATTCAACAAATTAAATAAGACTTCATTTTTCTTTGCTCCATGGCTTTCTTCTTTGATTAGATCTAAGTACTTAAACTAACACCTAAACACCTGCTGTTTCATTTTTTTTTATTGGCAAATTAGGAAATCTTAGAGAGGAACTGCCATCACGCAGGCAGGGGTCTTGTATATTTTCTTCTCTTTGCCTGGAAGTCATTGTTGGAGTAAAGATCCTGTCCTTTCCTTCTAGGTCGGCAAAAATGTTTCTCCCTTTGGAATATTAATGCCCTCAGCGAGCTTTGAGTCTCCAGAAACATGCTCTTGAGAGAAGCAGTTTTCTGTTCTAAGACTTATAAATCCAATTATATTTACTGATACATGTACTCTTTTCAGTTAAACTTGATGAAAGCATGAGGTGTGAAATGCAAGCTGTCTCACTTTAAAGCCCTATGTACCCTACACCCTGGTGTTAGGGATGGAAACTAGAGCCTTATGCATACTATGTTCTAGCTGCTGAGCTATGGCCCCAGTTCTGTTTGTCCAGATCCTAGCTCGTGTTCTGAATGTGAGGAGTATAAGTATGGGTAGGTAAAATCAGGTATGGGTAGGTATATACAGGTATGAGCAACTATATTTAGGTATGGGTATTCAGCTATGGGTAGGTATAGATAAAGTATAGCTCTATGTGGACTCTTGAAGTTGCTGTTAGATCTGGAAAGCATAGTCTTTTAGTAGAATAAAGTTAGTGACAGTGCAAATAAATAATTTATTTTGCTAGTAGTTTATTTAAAATATGCTATGAATTCATTAAACAGTCAGTTAGTATTAAAAGCAAGAAGTGGGAGCTGGAAGGATGTCTCAGCAGCTAAGCGCACCTTCAGGCCTTCCATAGGGTTTGGCTCAGCGCCCAGTACATGTGTGTGTTATGTGTTGGCTCATAACCCCCTTGTAATTCCAGCTCCAGGGGACCTTACATCATCTTTTGTCCTCAGGGACATTTACACATATGTGGCACACTTTCACACATACACAGACACAAACACACATTTTCCTTTTTAATCTTAAAAAGCCAGGAGTTAAATGCTGTCAGATCTTCTGAAGATGCTTCTTTGAGAAATAAAAGAGGAAGAGAGTTCTGTGGTGATTACACGTCCATCAACAGAAGGTTATGAAGTGTGTAAAAGCTGAACACTTGGGTCCACATCCTTGCTCGGCTGTCCTCAGTATCAGTCAGGGGACAGCCAAGCTTTCTGTGCCCACTTCATCATCTTTAAGATAGGAACCATAATTAGAGCTACTTCATAACTTGTTAGAAAACATACATAAGAATGTTATATATAACATATAATAACAACATGCTCTTCACACAGCTGCTGCACACTCTTGTCTCATGTCACATTTGATTACTTCTGACAGGCATCCAAACTGCAGTTTTTCTTTTATTTTGTTTTTCCCAAAATAGATGAACAAGTGGCAAGCCTCACTGATTTTATAACTCAAGAACCTAATATTTTTGTCCCTAAATTGAAAATCACCTCTGCTGAGAAACACTATGATTTTCTGCAATGATTAAAATCTATTTTTAGACATCAGATAACACAGTTATTTATAGGCTGTGAAAGTAATTGTGTTGGTTGTGAGCATCAGCTTTTCATTGGTAAAGTAGGATAGGACATGGCTGAGCACACTGCACATTTAAGGGTCAGCAGCATGGGTTCACAGTACTTGGCTCACTTCCAACGCTTATGTGCTGAGTCATGAAGAAAGCTCCACGTCTTAGTGCGCTCATTGATAAGGAGACAGCAAACCTGTGAATTAGTATAAGGCATTGAAGCCTTCAGTTGCCATTTTGTTCATGTCCTGCTACTTTGCTTACATGTTAGGATGCTTTCTGCTTAGAGAGTGATATCATCAGCTGTTGTCTAACTTTTATTAATTAGTAATTTTGGGGGGGTCTGCAAGCTTATTTTCTGACATGGCTAGAAAACTGTCTTCTAGATTGATAGCTGGGGGGTTGGGTTTTTTGTTTGTTTGTTTTGTTTTTGTTTGTTTGTTTTTGACATTAGAATACTTCATTTAGTAGCTATACAAAATATGCCGAAGACTGGGTCTTTTCCCAGGCTTCAATCAATTTCGAGTGCTACATTTCTTTTCTTCTCTTTTCTTTTTGTCAGGAATGATGGACTTTTTTCTCTTTACATACCATCCTCCCCTTTGAAGGAAAAGAAATTAAAAAGTTAAAAATAATTACTAAATAAAATTGAAGAAAAGGTGGGGGCAGGGAGGCAAACTGAGGAAATTACTTCCACGATAAAGACTGTGCTATTCCTGATTGGCAGGGTGAGAACTGAGACTTAAACTGTGGTGTCTGCAGAGGGGGAAGATGCTACACCCATGAAGCATATCTCTCCCTCCCTGCAGCAGCTTAATGCAGCCAAAAGTGTCCTCTTCTGAGACACTACATGCAAACTAAGGGCAACCCTGATGCATTAAATACGTAAAGCATGATCTTCAAACCCAAGTGCTAATATTTCTTTGCCACATACTTTGAAACTTACCTCTTTATCTGTTTTTTTATTACAGTTAAATTTATTATCAGATATTAACCCTATTAATATGCAAATCCATTTTTACCCCTTTGGAAAATTTTATTGCTTACAGTTTTTTTTTTTTTCAAAATGGACACTTACTAAATTGTGGAGATACATTTAACCAGTACTAACATGGATCAGATGCTGCTTGAATATTGGAAAGAATGACTCCCTCTCAGCTCAGGGCCCTTTAAATCCAGTTCCCAAATGCAGGGTTTGCACATGGCACAATAGCTTCAAAGTCAAAGGGGGAAGTATGATCATCCAAATAAGAAAGAGAAGGGAGTGGAGCAGGGAGGGCGTAAGAAATAGCGTAATTGCCATTAAAACAAACAAAAGCAATTGCTGTGTAAAGAGGCCTACAGGAATTTATCAGAATATAAAAGACTATATAGTTGATTGGTGAGAGACTATTTTATTAGCATCTTTTCAAACATGAGCCATAATGTGAAGACATAAAGCCAATGAAAACACTGTGGGCACCATTCTGTTGTTCAGAATGTGTGTATGTGTGCGTGTGTGCACATGAGAGAGAGAGAGGTTGTCAAAGAACAAAATTAATCAAACCCCCAAACAAATATTTAACAGACTTGCACATCTGTATTTATTGCTGTTGCTCACAATAGCTAAATTATGAAACTTGCCTAAAGGTTCATTGAAGAGGAGGGAAGTATGGTGTTTACACACAATGGAGTTAAATTCAGCTATTAGGATTGAAATTATGACAATGTCAGGAAAATGCATGGAATTGGAGGTTATGGTAATCAGAATAACCCAGATTCAGATATATATTTCATGTTTTCTCTTGTGAGTACAATTTAAATTTAAATTTTTATAGGAAGTTAAAAGTAGAAATGGTGATGAGAAAGAAGTCAAAAGGGAGGGAGAAAACGAACAGCAGAGCTGTTGACACTACAAAATCTAAAAATGAAGACTTTGACTCCAAGTGCAGACAATAGAAAAACCATTCTTCCTTAGTACTGAGGAGGCTTTGTGTGGTATGTATCTCCAGAAAAAACAAAGAAAGACACCTTTGTGCATTATAGTGATTCCTTATCTCTTTGACAGAATAAATGATAGAAACAACTTTCCTGAAGTTGTTTGGCTCCCATTTAAGAGGAGATACATTCTGTCATGGCAGGGGCCTGGCTGTGAGAGCAGCTCTGGCTGAGAGCAGCACAAATAGGTGGTCACCGTTTTATACCATGAGGAAGCAGAGGGATGAATGGCTGTGCTCTGCTCATATTCTCACAGGTTATCACTTGAGGACCAGCACCTGTAGAACAGTGGCAGCCACAGTCAGGAGCAGGGTCTCATGTCAGCTAAGCCTCCTTGCAAACACCCGTACAGTCACACCCAGAGGTTTGGAGGTTTCCTTCTTAGATGATCCTATATCCTGTCACTATGACAGCCAAGCTTAATGGGCACAAGTTTTCCCTTGTCGGTTTCAAAACCCAAGAGGCCACTTTAAAGCCATAACCTTCTACTGTCACCACCACGCCCTTCCCCCACCTTCCCCAGTTCATCTCTATGTAAAACACATTTGATCTTTCAGAAAATCTGCAATGTCTTATTGGTTCCAACATTGTTTAAAAGTCTGTATTCAGAGTCTTTACTGGAACTCAGAAAATCTTGTGAGTATTGTCTAAAGCAAGACAAAGCTAAGGAATGTTCAGTATACAATAGTACAGAGTAAAAACATTACTTCAAAAGGAAGAATGGGGTATGACATTTTTTGTGGTCACTTATCCAAACTATAGCATCATGTTTATTTACATATATATTTAATTTTATCATATAGTCAACAAAATAAATGTAATCACACAACTCTGATGCAAAATATAAGGCCATATATTTCCATCAGACCATTAGGTTAGATATTGGTAATTTGTTCTCTCTGAAGTAGAATTGTGCTTTTCATTTGAAAGGAAGTGTTGATAATTTAAAAGACTAGTAATACACTTATTTAATAATGTAAATAATAGCATAAAATTGACAGAATAGAGCTTCATGCTTGATTATTAAATAATATAGTTAGGAGTGCTATCTTTGGGCCCATAGTCTAACAGGAGTGCCACTTGTCAGCCTATACTCTTGCATTTTTGCTGAAGCTTACTAGGACAGCAAGTAGTTCTGTTCACTTACAGGTATTCATCTGCTTCTTTATTATTTGTAAGGCAGAGTCACTCACTGCTCAACTCTAAAGATTTGGGTTTCTTTAGCTTTGGTGTGACTGTGGATCCTGGATTTCACAGGAATGGGCATTTGGAGGCCTGAGTCTTTTGATTCTTGTGCCTTCTTTGCTGGTAGTATGATGAATCCATGGAGTGATGCTAAACCAGGAAGGGGAACGTGGGAGTTATTTAATGTTTTCCACTAGTCATATTTAAAATGCCTTTCACAAAGGTGTTTCAAATAGCCAGGGCCAGGAGTACCAGAGATTACAGAAGGAAAATAGATAAACACTGGTAGTTAATGGTAGCAAATCCAGAGCAGAGATGTGGGCAAGGCTCTTGGGAACATGCAAGAGAGACTGCCTGTTGAGTGTGAATGAGTCAGGAAAGGCTTCTTGGGCAGTAGAAGTACTAATTGTACTGTTTTAAAATGGAACTTAGCCAAATTAAAACAAAACAAAACAAACAAACAAAAACATGAGGCTGGAGAGATGGCTCAGAGATTAAGAGCACTGGCTGTTCTTCCAAAGGCTCCGAGTTCAGTTCTCAGCAACCACATTGTAGCTCATATCCATCTGTAATGTGATCTGGTGCCCTCTTCTGGCCTGTGGGCACACATGCAGGCCAGATAGTGTATAAATAAATTAAAAAGGAAAAAATAAAGAAAAAAAGAAACGTGAATAACTTTCCAAGTAATATGTAGAGACCACAAATGAAGGAATTGTGATTTGGAAAGGTGGTGGCTAATTCCACAGACCCTAGTGGAGTGCACAGCATGCCTTCAGGATTCAGAGCCATTATCATGAACACCTTGACTATTGTTGGGAGCCTCCTTTCCTCAAACAAAGCTGCCTCCTGACTTAGAGTCTTTGCAATACTCAATTATTTTTGTATGTATGTGTGTGAGAGTATTTTCTCTGTATGCAAGTACACTGTGTGCATGCTTGTCTGCAGAGACCAGAAAGTGCTGGATCTCCTGGAACTGGAATTACTGATGGTTTTAAGCTGCCATGTGGGTGGAAAGAACTGAAGCCAGGTCCCCCGGAAGAGCAGCCAGTGTTCTTAACCTCTGATCCTTGTTCCCAGCATTAGTTATTTCTGATGGACAGAAATTCGCCCCACCAATTGAGTACTCAGAGCAGCTAGCTTCTCTTCATTCTGGTGTCACTTCATCTGTCATCACGTTAGTGGCTTGGCCTTACTATTGCAACCAGTTATTCATTTCTTCATAATATGTGCTCCAATAAGTTATCTGTGTGGCTAGACTAGATATGAGAACCCTTGTTTGTTCCCCAAAGCATAAGTAGTTGAAAATGTTTGAGTCAGAGAATAGATGTAATGATGGAACTGCACTGGGTAAATCACTATGTATAGCTTTCCAGATGGAAAAGGTTGGTTCTTTTAGTGGGGAGGACTTCTTGTGAGAGCACAGCATGGCCTGAAGCTGTCCTCTGGCTGGGGGAGAGGCTCATAAGGTAAAGAGAGCGTGTGCTGAATGATGTGCTTAGTCTTAACTAAAGCCAGTCACACTAGGAAACTTGCAAAGGAACACCTCCCTGACTTAGGTATCTTCTAAGGGAGGGTTTGGTTGACATCCAGTGCCATGAGCAGAGACTGTACTACCATTCCTCTTAAAGTTAGAGAATAAAATTAAGTCACATCTAGAACTTATAACATCAGAACACCCAGTCTTTTGTTAAAAAAGATCAAATTCTCATTTCCATAATTCATAGATTGCCTAGAAATAATCACTAGCACCTTTTAGAAGTCCAAATGTCAGGTACAGCTTTGAAATTTTATAATTTTTGGTATGTTGAGTTAATTCCTTGAAAGTTAACATTGTACATGACTACTTTATTCCAGGAGAGGGCTAATAGCTTCTGCTAAGCTTTGGGTGTAATGAACTTACTTGGAGTTTCACATGTTAGGTACATGTTTCCAGGTAGCCCAACTAAAGGTAGAGAAACATGATGCAGCATATGATAGCATTATTGTCTTCAGGGTTAGCAAACTTACTATGAAATGGAAAGCTACTTGGTGACTAATCTGTTGGCATTCCTTTCAAACTCTTTGTTTTAACTTCACATCATTTCCCTTCTACTTATAGAAAAGAAACAGATTTTGCAAAGCCACAGAACAAAAAGATTGTCTTATGAGGACAATCCCGACTAATTGCCATAGTGTTAGTTAAGACTGTGTGAACTGATCATTTAGCTAAACTGATCTTCAGGGATGGGTTTGGACATGGTAATATAGCCCTGCTGTTCTCTGCTCACACTCTGCTGGTAGCATCATTGTTTGCTTTAAATTGGTTGTATGTAAGTAAAAAAATACTTAATACAATTCTTGAAATACCACTTAAAAAACTACCCAGAGATCCTACTCTGTAAATAGTTAATAAATGTTTATTCATCAGTAAGCTCTTTTTCAATTGAGTTGTATGTTATAGTAAAGGCAAAGTAGAAAGGAGAGAGTTTTTATTCATTGTATGTGATAAGTACAAGAAAATATCTGCTCACTGCATTTATAATCATATAGTGATTAGAGCTTAGCTGTAGGAGTGTGATTTTACTAGGCTAAATTTTTGAAGTTTGATTTTTGGAGTGTAACCAGAAAAATAATACTAAATCATATTAATGATGAATATAAATAATAGGTAAAAATGGTTAATTAAACATATATTTTAATTCACTGGAAGCACAGTATAACTTTTCCTAGTATGATGGGCACTGTTTTACACAGAGCAATGAACAACATAGATTTTTAAAGGCTTCATGGAAAGTATATTTTGATGAGACAGACAATGGCAAAATAAATTAGTTTTTAATCATATATACTGTAGAAAAATAAATCAAATGAGGAATGTAGGATGTATTAGGGTGTATCTGCACAAAATTATTCATATAGAAACATATATACTTTTCATTCCTCCATATTTTCCTATATTCTAAATAAGATGTCCAAGTAAGAAAAAAAATTCATTATTTGCCCCAGTACTATATTTTCTTAAACGTTATCTAGCTGCAGATCTAACCAACTAATTAGATTAGTGAAATTTATTCATGTTCTATATAAAATAATTCCAATTTTTAATTTTCACTTTTGTATTATCTATTTATTTATGTGTGTATTATAGTACATGCTCCCTGGGGAAGTTTAACCATGTGCAATTGTGATGATTTGATGACATCAACAGTTTTAATGGGTAACTCTTACTTAGTGTGTTCTGTGGACCAGGCACTGCTTGGTTACAGCATGGTCTGAGAATCAGGTACCTCTGTATGTCTCCATTTCCTGGATGTGGAATCCAGCTCACAGGAAATCAGAGCAAAGATGGGAATGCTAGTACTTGAACACCAAGACCTGGCCCTGTCTCCATTGATGCCTTTGCATACCACTTCTGCTGGATTTGGAAACTGAAATGTTCCACAGATGTGAAAACATAGGAGGATATCATGAAAAATAAATATATGGGTTTTAATGTAAACATTTGTTTTTCTTTAAAAGTAAAATATAAATTAGGGAATGGAGATACAGTTTAACCGTTAAGAGAGCATACCCATCACCCACATCAGGAAGCTCACAACTTCCTGTCACGCCAGCTCCAGCAAACCCAGACATCCTCTCTGGCCTCCTCCAGGACCTGTACTAATGTGCACATTCACACATATATACCTTTAATTGAAAATAAAATAAAATCTTTTAGAAAAAAATGTTTAAATTTTAAATGAAGAGATTAAAAATATATATAGATAATTTTTAATGATTTGCATGCCACATGTTAAATAACTTCATACAAAGAAATATCAAATCAAGCCAAAGCTAAAGAAATATACCCATACTGTGATATATGAAAAGATAGTTAGGAGCACCTCTAGATAAATCATATATTTCATCATGATGAATATGGGGAACAAGGGAAGGTGTAGTGTTGTGTACTGGAAACATAGGATTAAAGAGGCAATCTGGAAACTCAGAAGGTGTGTGATAAAAGCTAAGACTTCAAAGTTTATCTAGGAGGTTTCTTGTAAAACACTAAGGCCTGTGAGAAAATTTTTGAGTGACTCCCAGTTGTCACAAGTGGTTTATAGCTAGTACAGTTCTTGGTATATCCTTCAAATGTCAGTGTGTTACATACCATAACACATAGCTATTTGAAGCTGTGAGGTTTTTCTTGGAAATGTTTGTTTAGGAGCCTTGTTAGGACTAAAGTAGAAGCCACTCAGAAACTTTTATGGTGATTCTCTACAGAAAATAAAATAAAAATAAAATAAGGACCAAGAGGAGGTCTAAGGATCAAATGTGACCCATGCTCATTTTAATTGTAGTTTAATTTTCAGCAAACTATGTTGAACACAGTAACATTAAAAATTCCACATACATAGAAAAACCTGGAGGGGACAGGAGCTCCACAACGAGACCAACAAAACCAAAAGCAAACAAACAAACAAGAACTCAGATGTAGGTCATGGCAGCTCAGTCTCCAAGTGGGGTTTTCGTAAGGGGAGCAGGGGCTGTCTCTGACATGAACTCAGTGACAGGCTCTTTGATCACCTCCCCCTAGGGGCAGCAGCTTTGCCAGGCCACAGAGGAAGACAATGTGGCCAGTCCTGATGAGACCTGATACTGTCACTGAATAGCCATACAGTACAGCAGAAAAAATAGTGTCCACTCTAACATTTGTAATCATGCTATGTTTTTATTTCCAGGGAGCCTTTCATTATTTTGTCAGGCGGCTTGTCATACGATACTGTGGGAAGAAGACCATGCTTAACAGTGATGCACGGGAAAAGCACAGCAGTGCTGGAAATGGACTATTCAATCGTTGACTTTCTTACACTTTGTGAAACACCATACCCAAACGGTAAGGCTCGCTCTCCATAAACACTACTATTCAAAACAGACATATGCCGTCTTCAGTAGTTCCCATATCCTATTGTTTTAATGTTTTAGGGGAAGAGTTTCTGCCTTCAGAAGATGGCCGATTTTATTTCAGCTGCAGTTTTTTTCAGTATACTTTATCTCTTCTGTATTGTACATTAATATTAATATCTTTCAAAGACAGACGCTCCCTGTATTGAGTTATTTAAATTCTGTGAAACACCAGTATATCCAATTACCTAGATTTCTCCAGAGAAGTAGAGCCAGTATAGGTGTGTGTGTATATGAAGGATTGCAGGATTAACAGTCTAAAAAGTCCAAAATGAGCTCAAGTAATGGTTCTGAAATCTACATGTGGGAATCTCAGGAACCAGTTCTGGGTTTAAACCTCACGGAGAATTCTTTGTCAGAAGAGCTGTCTTTGTATCCTGAAGGCCTTCTTCATCTGATAGGCTGAGGCCTAGCCATTCAAAGAATACCTGCCTTGTTTAGTTTACCAGCTTGACTGTTACTCATTTCTTGAAAGATTCCTTCAGGACAGCATCTAGACTGATCTTGCTGTGGCTCTTAAAGGCACTGTATCAGAGACAAGTTAACACAGAGATTGAACTTAAATGTTTAGCTTTTCTTTCCGCTTGGATTTCTTTGAAGTTTAAAGATGTTTTGCATTTTGTAGTTACTAACAGGCACGTATTAACATGACAAAAGATAACAGAACTCTATCAGTTTATTCTGAGATTGCGTGATGATAATCAGTCAGGATTACATTATGGCTTTGATGTCTTTGCCACATCCCTAAAATATGTAATATCACAAAAGTTTCTTTGTGGTTCTTGTCTTGCTCTTTTTTACAAATATGTAAGAATTTTGAATGGATTTTTTTGTACATTATCTCATCCAAGAAATACAAATTATATGAACTGCCCTGGCTGTCTCATCAGAATGCCAAATAACAAGAAAGTGGAACCATGAAAGGGAATAGGGGATGTCCATTATATTGAGTCTGTAAAGCAACTCTTCATGAAGTGTTCTCATGTTTCAGATTTCCAGGAACCGTATGCTGTGGTTGTTCTCCTGGAAAAGGATTTAGTGCTGATAGACCTTGCACAGAATGGGTAAGGACCCTGGGTGGGCAACTCCATTTCTATGTAGGAAAACTACGAGCTCTCTTTTAGCATGGCACTAGTTATTACATGCCGCTGAAAACTTTACATTTGTATACATGATCTCTTTTTAATGCTCCAGGTCCGTATTTCCAGTAATCTAAAATGCATTAATTATAATGAAGCTCATAGGTTTTCTGTTATATTCTTTTCTCCCTCACTTAATATGTCATGATTGCAGTTTTCCCTTTCTCTGCCTCGACTTCTCTATTTCCCCTCCCATCTGGATCTACCCATTTCTGTCTCTTATTAGAAAAGAAAGAGTCTTCTAAGGGATAATAAGAAAATGTAATAAGATAAAACAAAACAAAACAAAAAACAGAAGGATAAGAACCCAAGACAAGGTACAAGAAACTGAGACCCATGGTTTGCACACTCAGGACTCCCATAAAACACTAACCTGAAAGCCATAATATATATATATACAAAGAACCTATAGTGTACAAAGAGAAATTAATAAGACAAAATTAATTATAATAATTTTTAGAAAAGGAAAGTCACTGACATAACACTGTGAGACAAGGGACCTCCAAAGATACTGATGAGTTATTTTCTGTGGCCATGTACTCATTTGCAGGTGGTCATCAATTGGAGGTAGCTTCTGGGTTAGGGATGGGGGGAGCGGAGTCCACTTCTCCTTCAGCTCTGTGATCTCATCTGTGTAGACCTGTGCAGGCCGTGTGCACGCTGCCTCAGTCACTATGAGCTCATATGTGTGTTGGTTCGGAGGCCTTGTTTCCATGGTGTCCCTCCATCCTTTGGCTCTGACTCTTTCTTCCTCCTCTTCCATGGCATTCCCTGAGACCTGAGGGGAGGGATTTGATGGAGACATCCCATTAAGATGAAGGTCTCTCTTTCTCTGCGTAGTATCTGGCTATGGGTCTCTGTATTTATTCCCATCTTCTGAAAGAGGAAGTTTATCTGATGGCTGAGCAAAACGCTGGTGTATGAGTGTAGGAGAAGGTCATTAGACATTTTATTGCTACCTTTTTTTTTTTTTTATTTTAAGACCAGAATCATTTGGTTTTACCTTAGGTCTTGGCCACCCAAGAAGCAGTGTCAGGTGTGGCTCCTATTTTATGAAGTGAGCCTTCAGTCAAATCAGATATTTGTTGGTTATTTTCACAAATTTTCTGCCCTGGCATATCTTGCAGGCAGGACCCCGTTATAGGTCTCAGGGTTTGTGGCTGGCTTGGTGTTGTTTCCCCACTGATAACATGCAGAGCACCTTCCTATACCAAAGACACTAGCTTTGGGGTAAAGGCTCTGGGTAGGCGCCAGCTCGACTTCTCCATGTTCAGGGAGTTATCATTTTCCGTCACCTAACTCAGAGTTCCTTGAATCTCTTACATTTCGGCTCCATGGTTATATATGCTAAAGCCATATACAACATGCCTGTCCAAAATGGACAGTGTCAGTTTGCCTCTGATTGAGCATTTTAGTCTTGCTCCCTCTCTTCAGTCTGTTGTGATGTATTGTGCAGATCCCTGTCAGATTAATTATAACCAATATCCTGCTTCTTATTACTCTAATTCAACCAGTTTACTATTGTTGTTTTAACTACTCCACTTGCTACTCTAAAGGATTGTGGGTATTATTTCTACCCTGCTCTGCTGCTATCTTTCCACAGTGGCCTGAGTTTATGGGATAGCAGCTCGATGTTTAACAGACCCCATCCTTCAAGTCTTTCCTTATGCAGTGCTGTGGCAGTTGGGTCCATCCACTTGCTTCACGGTCACAGAATCCATACAGTGTTCACCATGTGCTTAATCGCTTTCCTAGACTCTTCACAGATATGTCTGATCTGTGCATCCTCTACCCCATCTCAGCTCTTTGTAACAACTTCTGCTATTTGCTACATCAGGGGTACTCTCTCTGCTGTGAATAGAACTATGGTATGACTTATTTTCTCTCCCAAAATAATCATCAAGCGGAGCTTCCTTTGAGATTACTCATTCACAATCAGCCTTGAGCTAAGGGGATTTTGCCCCCAGGGACTGTTTGGCACTGTCTGTATACATATTTTATTAGGTAGAATGCTACTGGCATCTAGTGGACAGAAGACAAATTACTTCAGACATCCACAATGCACAGGACTGGTTTCCCCGTAAAGGCTTCTCTAAGTGTGAGCAGCACTGAGCTTGAGAAATGTCATGTATTTGAGTGCTGCTGTTTACCTGGTTGTTTTTCACGACTTTCCTGAGTACATTTCTGCTTAGTGTCTGTTACTTGTAGTACTGATTTGTAAGTTTTTTTTAATAACAGACCATTTAAAAATAACTCTGTATGACAGTCCTAGAAAATTGTTATTAATGTATTTTTCTTTTGTGAGGTAAACTGTTTTAATAATGGAATTTATTACATGTGATCTATACTAGATGCAATTAAGTCAAGAAAAATAGTATTCGAATCACCTGGGATAAGATATTTTATTTCTGCAGAACTGTCAACTAAATACATGAAATACTAGATCCTTGGAGCTGAGGAAAAGATTTGTTATAAAGAGAAGAAAGTTAATTTTTATTCCTACTCTTTTATTGTGTGTTTTGTCTTTAGATTGTGGGTGCAGGTAGAGATGACTAGACTCATCTTGCAGTTTATACAGGGTTTTTTTTCCCCCTGAAATATCACTTATTTTTTAGAATTATTAGCAGTAGACAAATTAATAAATCTAATAGATACAGAATAGCCATTTTGTCCTTTTTAAGTATCTCGGCTAGTCTCCTTTTTTCAGATGTTTTAAAGCAACTACTGTTGTTCTAAGCAACATTATTATGGTTTTTGTTTTTTGGTTTTTTTTTTTTTTGGTTTTAAGCACATTGCTATCTGTTTAGATAGATCTTTATTTTAATTTCACGATTTTAAAGCATTTTTGCTTATCTTGATCAGTTAATTATATAGCTAGAAAACAAGGGAACCTCAGGACTCAAGAGTAGTGTGCCTGATTACATACCTAAAATACACAAACAGTAAAATTATAATCTAGATTATTACTGAACTAAAATGTATTAGCTTTTTGTCAGTGTGACATGTCTGACAGAAAAATTTTGAGAAAGAAGTATTTATTTTTGCTCATTGTTTGAGAGGGTTCCATCCATTGATGTGGTCTTAGACTGGGCAGTCACTTGTCTTTGCAGAAAGAAAGCTCTAAAGCAGAGCTGATAGGCTCACGTTCTTACAGCAGCCAGAGAGCAGGGAAGTGTGCCAGAGGCAGCCGGTCGTCTTCTCCTTTATTTCACCTGGTAGGGCACTGACCATCATAGTAAGTCTTCACTTTTAATGAGTGACCCCCAGAAATGCCCTCAAAGAGAGACGGAGATGTGATCTGCTGGATTCTCTCTCAGGTCAGCCAACGTAGTTATGTCTGTGTAACGGTCACACAAAACAGCTGTCTGGGGTTAATATTTGATGAGGTTTTACATTGATGGAAGAAAAAAAAAAGAATTTAAATTTATATTAACAGTACCAGCAGGAAGGTGAGGTATTTGTTACTGAAAAGCGGGAAGTTCGGTGAGTCATAGCAGTTTAAGGTCTGTTTCAGCTACTTGCTAGCTGACATGCTTCTGATGGATTACTCAAAACCTTTGTTTTTCAGGAAAATGTGTATCATAAATTAGGTGCAAGGAGCACGTGAGACGAATGTGTACGTTGCACGCAGTCTTGTGTGTGGCAGTCGCCCATAGCTGGATAAAGACCATCTTCTGTAATAAAACTCTCTGATGTTTTTACACATTTATTTACATAAATTAAATCAATGTTATCTTAGTAGAATGTATAGTAATGTCATTGTTGTGTTAATCACAGGGTACAGTGTGTTAATGTGTTTTTCTTTTTTTCCTATTGTTAAAGATACCCTATATTTGAGAATCCTTACCCTTTGAGTATACACGAGTCCCCTGTTACATGTTGTGAATATTTTGCTGATTGTCCTGTGGACCTCATCCCTGCACTTTATTCTGTTGGAGCTAGACAGAAACGTCAAGGTTACAGCAAAAAGGTACCAAACCTGAGTCTCACTGTTTACTGCAGCATGTTATTATTTTAAACTAGTCACCTTGTGGTTTTGGTAACATTGTTAATCATTTTCGAGAAGTAAATTATATGCACTGTAGTCATACCTGTCTAGTATACCTAGACTTTGTATACTACTTACCTGTTACATAAAATATATATATTTGTAAACCAATTTTCAATAATCTTTTTTTCATAGGAATGGCCCATCAATGGAGGTAATTGGGGCTTGGGTGCTCAAAGTTACCCAGAAATAATTATTACAGGGTAAGTAAAAGCATTTTTTTGTACCAATTAAGTCAGTAATAGGTAATATGAATTTTAAGTCACTCGTTAAGTAAAGCTTCCCTTTGTGTTACAGCATAATAAAGTTATCAAGAATTCACTGATTTACAGTGATTTTTACCTTTTACTCATCTTTGTGAATTAGTTTGCTAAAAAGTAACAATATAACTTTCTTTTCTTTTTTAGTCACATTCTCTTTGTTGTTTGTCCTAGGCATGCTGATGGGTCAGTTAAGTTCTGGGATGCCTCTGCAAGTAAGTGCTTTCAAGAGTTAACTATTTGCATGTCTCACTGCATTGGCCTTATACACGAGGTTTTAAATATCATATAAGCCATATAATATACTGGAAAATAGATAGAGAAATGAAAATATGGCTTAGGTAAATATAGGTTGTTTTTCTTTCATAGTATGATTAACCAGTATATTTTACTTTTTAATGAATGGATGGAGCTTTTTAATTTACAGATATTTCATACAATATTTTGCTCATATTCTTTCCCTTCCTTCATATTATCCCCACCTCCCAAACCCTTCGTACTTCATGCCCCTCACCCCCCAAAAATGATTAAGGAAATAAAATCAAAACAAAAAGCACTAGGACAAAAAAAAATACTAAAACAAAACAAAAAACAGAACACACACAGTAGAGTCTATTTTATACTGGTCCAAAACTTCTGGGCCTCGAGCCTGCCCTGGGGTGTGCTTACTATATGCAGTGACATCCTATCAGAGAATACTGGTTTTCTCTTTTCCAGCAGGTATCAGTTGGAAATAGCTTCTTGACCAGGGTTGGTTATGTCTACTTATCTTGTCTGTGCTGGGACTTTGTGTGGTTTGAACTTGTGCAGTTGTCACAGTCACTGTGAGTTCATATGTATATTGGTGTCTTGAGCCTTGAGAGGAGGGGTTTGATAAAGGCGGCCTATTTAGGGCTGAGTGCCAACGTCTTTGACTCTCTGCACATTGTCCAGTTGGGGGTCGTTTTGTTCATTACCATTTATTACAAAAAGAAGCTTCTCTGATAGAGTTGAGTACACCCATAGCGGTGTAGTAACATATCCTTATAAGTCAATTTATTCCTGTTACCTTACCAGATAGTAGCAGTAGGTTTTCTGCTAGCTAGTCTCAGGTTCATGACCACTTTAGCAGTGTCAGATATAGGTTCCATATCATAGAGTAGGCCTCGAATCCAATTTTAAAACTGGTGTTCACTTTCAAACTATTTGTCCACTATTGCACCAGTTCTTGTTGTCACTGTTGTAGGTCACAGGGTTTGTAGATCAGTGATGTTTCCTCTTCCTTGGAAGTTGAAGAACTTCCTGGACTGGTCCCTGAATAGCTGTCTAACCTGTGTGGTAGTTGAGTTTCATTTAGGGTGATTGATAGGGTTCTATTTTCATTCTTCTACATCCAGCTATGTATTTTGACCAGCTCTAATTGTTAAAGAGGCTGTCTTTTTTCCAGTGTGCATCATTGGCTTTTCTCTAAAACCTCAGGTATCACCTTAGGTGTGTGGACTTATATCTAGGTCTTTAATTCTATTTCTTTGATCAATGTATCTGTTTTTATGCCAATAATATACCATGCTGTTTTTATTATATAATTGTAATACAGCTTGAAATGAGTGATTGTAATGCCTCTAGCAGTTCTTTTTTTTGTTTTTTTTGGTTTTTTTTTTTTTTTTTGAATTATTTTAAACCAGGCAGTCGTGGAACATGCCTTTAATCCTGGCACTCCAGAGGCAGAGGTTCTTAGCGTGGTTTTTCTTTGAGAATAACCATGGCTCTGTAGAACAAACTAGGAAATATTTCCTCAGCTTCTGTTTCATGGACTTTGAGGAGTAGTGGCATCAGTTCCCCTCTGGAGAATCCTGCGCTGACGCCGTCAGTCCCAAAGCTCCTTTTGGTTGAGAGTCTTTTAATGACTACTTCAGTTTCACTATGGATTATAGGTCTGTGTAAGTCGTTTATTCTATTCTTACTTTAGTACATCATATGTATCTAGAATCTTCTAGGTTTTCAAGTTTGATAGGGTACAGGTTTTTAACATATTGACTAAATTTCTTCAGTTTCTGCTGTAAAACTCCATTTTTATATCTAATTTTATTAATTTGGATCTTCTCTCTATGTCTTTTGATTAATTTGGCTAAAAGTTTGTCAATTTTTGTTTCATTAATTCTTTGTATTGGATTTGTTTGTTTCTGTTATCACTGATTTCTCCCCTTAGTTTGATTATTTCTTGCCATCTACTCTTCCGGAGTCCTATTTCTTTTGTCTTTTTAGAATTTACAAGCGTGCCATAATAAGCTATAAACATGAGACTTGTGCAGGTTGTTGGTGTAGCGACTGTGCTGTCTTAACGCTACGAGTGTGCTTCCTAGAACCGTGATCATTGTTCCCATTACTTTGGCTGGTTTTTTTTTTTCCCCCATTTATTCAATTCTGCAATTCTAAATTCCCTGCTTGTTTTCTTTCCTGACTCAATTTTCATTTAGTGGTAGGTTGTTTAATATCCACGAGTATGCATACTTTCTGCCCGTTCTTTTGTTGTTACTATCCGGCTGTAATCTGTGGTAATCGGATAAGAGGGATGTGCTGTTTCAGTTTCTCTATGTGTTAAGACTTTACTTGTGTCCTAGTATATAATCAGTTTTTGAGAACTGTCTATATGCTTCTTAAAAAAGAAAGTATATTATTTAGTACATGAGTGGGATGCTCTGTAGATGTCTTTTATATCATTAGATTTATAACATCCAGAATTATTTCAATAAAGAGGATGTTATGTCTGTTGGCAAGAATGTGATATTGAAGTTACCTACTCCAAGTATCTCTATATGAGGATCAGTGTGTGGTTTTATCTCCACGAGTGTTTATGAACTTGGTGTCCTTGTGTCTGGTACATAGTTATGCCTTTAATACATATGGAGTGCTCTTCCACATCTCATCTGGTTATTTTTTGTTTGAAATCACATTTTTCAGATATGAAAATAGCTTGCTTTTTAGATTGTTTCTTGGAATACCTTTTCTATCCTTTTACCCAAAGGTGATACCTATCTTTGATGATAAGATGTGTTTCTTGAATGCATCCATGTTTTCTATTCAAGTCTGTTAGTCTGTGTGTTTTTATTGGGGAACTAATACCATTAATATTGAGAGTTATCAATGATGAGTCTGTAAGTTATTTTTGTTGTTATTTTGTTGTGGTTGTAGCAGTGTTTGTTTGTTTGTTACCCTTCTTTGGTCAACTGTTCTAGGATTGTTCAATCCTTGTGTCCCCTTTGATACAGTTAGCCTTCTCTTCAGACTGAAGTTTTTCTTATAGTACCTTTGGTAGAGCTGGATTGATGGGCAGCAACTGCTTCAGTTTGTTTTTATAATGAAATGTTTTCCTTTCTTCCTCAATTGTGATCTGTATTTTGGCAAGTGTGGTAGTCTCTTCTGGCGTCTGTGGGCTCAGAGCTTGTAGCCTCGGCTGTCTGGTTTCAGAGTCTCTGCTGAGAAGTCGTTGTTCCCACACGCTCCATTTACGTTGCTCTTTCTGCTTTGGAGGCTTTAATATCCTCTCTGTGTTCTATATATTTATTGCTCTGATTATTATGTGTAATAGGTGATTTCTTTTCTGATCCTGCTATCTGGTATTCTCTGTGCTTCTTTTTTTTTTCATTTTTTAAAATTTATTTATTTTTATATCAATCACAGGTTAGGTACTTTGAATCCCAGGCTTAGCCTCTTCCCTCATTCCCTCCTACCCTTCCACTCCCTCCCTCATCTCCCTCCTCCCCACCCCCTCCAAGTCCACTAACAGGGGAGGACCTCCTCCCCTTCCATCCAACCCCCACTCATCCTGTCTCCTCAGGACTGGCTGCAATGTCCTCCCCTGGGATCTAGCCAGTCTGTCACTCCCCAGCTTGTATGGGGGAGGGTCAAAGAGTCAGCCATCAAGTTCATGACTGAAACAGTCCCTGCTTCCCTCACTAGGGTCTTCA
>CM053767.1:54007118-54063287 GCA_028658305.1 Pachyuromys duprasi | reverse complement strand
CGGTCTGAGATGATATTTGGGGCACACACAATGGGCTTGGGTTGGTGTGCCTCCGCTGAATGCAGGCCTGTCTGAAATGGTGCCCGAGGCCTTCTCTGTCTGTCCTGTGGACACACACAGGGACTGAGGTTTTTGCTGGCGGATGCGTGAAGTGTTCGCCCTCTGTGTGCGGTCTGGTCAAGATGGTCTTCAGACCTTCTCAGTCTGGGGTGGCTCCGGCGATCGGTGCATGCCCGCCGCACACCCGTAGGTTGAAGCAGAAATCAGGTCCCTCCCAGACTCGTCCGCACCTGCAGAGTGCAGACTGGTCAAAACGGTCCCCTGACCTCTCAGACTGGGGTGGGTCCGGCGATTGGTGCGTGCTGCCGCACACCCGCGGGTTGAAGCAGAACCTGGGTGCAGTGTGCGCTCGCAGTGTGCAGTTCAGTGAAAACGGTGCCCGGCTCCTCCTCAGACTGCCCGCTAGACTGTGTGATCCAGTCTATTATGGCGGATGTGGGCGCCCAACGCGGCTGCTCGTTCAGATCAGAGCTGTGCACCGCTGGTCACCGGGAGGTTTTTCCGGGGAATAACTGGGTGTCCCTAGGGTTTTCCCACTTGATTTTCTCACCATGGGAGTTCTGCTCACCTGGCAATCACGAATGCTGGCGTTTTAGGTCCCAGAGTGCAGTCTCCTGGTCGCTGCGATGTTTCTGCTGTCCTATTCCTCAGACACAGTGTCCTCTCGTGGCAGCCATCTTGGATCTCTCCCTCTGTGCTTCTTATACTTTGATAGGGAACTCTTTTAGGTTGGGTAGATTTTCGTCTATGAACCGTTAACAAATATTTTTATGTCTTTGACCTGGATTTCTTCTTCTAACACAATCCTAGTGTTTGTAGATTGGGTGTTTTCATGGTATCTATATTTTCTAGATGTTCTATTCATGGATTTTTTAAAGATTTAATATTTTCTTTAACTGAAATATCCAATTCTCCTACCTTGTTTTCAAGACCTGAAATTCTCTGTTCCATGTCTCCTAATCTATAGGTGAGGTTTTTGTTCGACTTTCTGAGTTTTATTTCAGTTTACATTTTCTTTAGCTTTGTTATTATTTTTTTTGTTAAATTCTTTCATGGCTTGAATTGTTTTTATTGTTTCATTCAACTGTTTGGATTGTCAGTGTTCATTAAAGCACTTATCCAGTTATTCTTTAACGTTCTTGAACATTTTCATAATTGGTATTGTTAATGTGTGTTATGTTTCAGCTGAATTGCTTTTCTGGGTGCCTGTTACGGTGGGGTTGCTGGCTGCTGAAGGAGGCATGTTGTCTTAATTACTCATGTCTGTGATTTTGCACTGCCATCTAGATATCTAAGTGTTTCTTGATGTGATATCTGCTCTTGTCTTTGCAAGGTGGTTGTTCCATTCTTTGCGTGCTGTTGCTCATTCTAGGTTCTGGCCAGGTGTGGCGGCACAGTGTAGAGGTTGTGAGTCCTTGGTAGAGAGAGACTCATGGGTTAGCAGGGAATCAGTCACAGAGGAGTGGAGATGGGTGAGGAATGGCTGAAATGGGTTTTGGTTTTCAGCTAAAATTTGTAATAATATTTTTTTCTAGTAACTCTACAAGTACTGTATAAATTAAAAACATCTAAAGTATTTGAAAAGTCAAGAAATAAAGATGACAGGCCAAACACCGACATTGTAGATGAAGATCCATATGCCATTCAGATCGTCTCCTGGTGCCCAGAGAGCAGAGTGCTGTGCATAGCTGGAGTGTCAGCTCACGTCATCATTTATAGATTCAGCAAACAGGAAGGACTTACAGAAGCCGTTCCGGTAACCACCTCTTCACTGTTTTCTGTGTCAACCATCTGATATTTTTAAGCTTCACAAAATTATTTAGTAAATAGTTTGCAATTGCTTTTGTATAAAAATTTTGAAAACACGTTAGTATTTATATCAGCACCTATCTTGTGAAAAATAGTACTTTTTATATATTTGAATGTACTGTCTGAATCTTTAAGTCTTTTATTTAAGGAATACCAACTTATTGATATTCCATACATTCTAAAGCCATAATGGATATGTGTGTACATGTGTGAACTTACACCCATGCACACAGGTTTTTAAAAGTTGAATCAAAACTTTTTTAATCTTTAAAAATATAGCTTTATAGCTGGGTGTGGTGACACATGCCTGTAATCCCAGCACTCTGGGAGGCAGAGGCAGGCAGATCTCTATGAGTTCAAGGCCAGCCTGCTCTACAAAATGAGTAGACCAGGACAGCCAAGGCTACACAGAGAAACCCTATCTCGAAAAACAAAACCAAAAAAAAATTACTTATAAATATTGAAACATATATATCGTTTTTCTGTTTTACTTTTAAAAGTATTCTTTCTGATACATTATAATACAATGAGTATTAATTATTAGGAATAGGTAAACAGCCATTCTTTTATGACAGATGCTTGAAGTTCGACTGTTATATGAAATAAATGATGTGGAAACGCCAGAGGGTGAGCAGCCACCTCCTTTGTCCACTCCCGTGGGCAGTTCCAACCCTCAGCCCATTCCTCCTCAGTCTCATCCATCTACCAGTAGCAGCTCATCCGACGGGCTTCGTGATAATGTACCTTGTTTAAAGTAAGTTGCAACAACTTAGGTCTGTTTTATCTGTTACTTCTTAATTTAGATAACTAGTAGTCATTAGTAAACCTGCAATAGTATTTCCTATAAGAATGGTGTTCCTGTGTTTACCTGTGGTTAATTAAACATGCAATTTTATTGTATGAGAAGAATGGTGATTCTATAGTGTTATACAACTAAAATTCCTAAGATTTAAAATAATGATGTATGATGTCAATGGGTCACCCTATGTGTATCCTTGAGCCTTCACAGCTAACCATGTTTTCTTTCTGGATTTAGATTTAATGTTGTTTACATTCATTTTCTTCTCTAAACTCTGAAAGTTCTGCTTATTTCCATCTTCACCTTGGATTCGATGTTCTCATGTTTTATTTTATGTTTTCTTGAGTCTTAGCATCACTTTATCTTTACTGAAAAGACTTTATTTTGTGTCACTGTAATGCAGGGATAAATTGGATAATTTTTGTTTTCATTTTTCTATTCAATTTCTACTTTTGAGTGATTAAATTCTTTAAAAACATAGAGAAATAAAGTGATGAAAAAGAATTAAAATTGTTGAATCACATGAAGACTATGTGACTCAAAGTGTTACATAGAAATCAGCTAAAATCATGGTGGATACAAAAGCCCTTCTTATGGGGTATGACAAGAGAGCATGTGTACTAAGTAAAGAACGAGACTTTGTGTTGTGTTTACTGTAGACCTGATGGAATCTTTTCTACTAGTGAATACGTGGTGATTGGCATCAAGATTGTTGATGTATTAAAATCATTCCCCAGATAAGGCAAAGGGACTTAAAAAATTAAATCATGTTTAAAATATGAACTTCTTCATATGTTCTCAAAAATTTGAGAGCATGGATTTTAAACCAGTGATTTTCAAGATTGTGCCTATTTCAAGATATGTGCCAATGTCTGAAGACAGTTTTCATTTCACAGCAGGGCTGCAGTTGATGTTGAATCAGTAGAGGGCAGCGTGGTGTGAGGCTTAGGTCTACAGTGAGCAGAGAAATGCCTCCTTCAGATAGTCTCAAGGGTCTCAGGGTCCCACGTTAGCTTCTTCGCCACCTTTCTGTGATTACCCTTCCTTTTCTATGCCTCCCCTTCTCTGTTTTGCTCCTCTCACCTTTTCTTTATCTCTCACACTTAGAAACAACATATCTCCTTTTAGCTACAGTTATAGCATATATTTTCTAGAATGAACTTAAAATACACAAGTTTACATTTTTGCATCTTTTGTTACCACTACCACTTTAACACTAAATTTGTAAATGTCACTATGATGTTTTTGGTTTCGTTTTTTTTAGTCTTTGTTAATTTTATAGATGGATAAAATATAATTTATCTTATACATGTGTTGATAAAATAGTTTTCTGTATTTCCTCAGTTTTATCAATTATATGAAATGACATAAAATTTATCACAATGTTATCACATAAAAGTGTGAGATAATTTTGTCATTTTCAATAAAATTAGAATACTTTAGGTTGGGCTTTAGAATTACTTATACCTCTAAATGTTCATAAGCATCATGTCCAAGAGTCTGGAACATGAAATCGGTTTTCTTCCTGGGGAATAAGCACTGTCAATACATGGCTTTCCTATGCCAGGAGAGGCCAGGAAGCCGTTATAACAAAAGATACAATGCTCTCAAAGTTGCGAGACCCCTTACCTTGGCTTCCCAGATAAAAATGAAAAGCAGGTTTAATAAGTGAGTCTTTGTCCTCTGATTTTAGGTAGGTGGGTTGTTTTGTATGGTTTTGTACTGACTGGAAGGACAAGGATAAGTAAGTTAATAACCAAGAACAACTTATTAAAACCTCCAGGCAGTAAACCAAACCCAGAGCCTGAGGGTCCAAATCCTTGAAGGTGCACTGTTTCTGGAGCTAAAGGCTCAGCAGTGTCTACGGGCTGGAGGTTGTGGGCTGCCGCCATTGCTCTCTGACAGTTGTGTTTGAGGAGGGATGCACTGACAGGTAGTCTGCGAGTGTTTGGTGGAAGGTCGTTTAATATAGCAGTAGATCTCATCTGGGCATTTCAAGGGACGCCCGATAACTAGAAAGCCTAACCAGCCAGCTTGTTATTATGCAGCATCCTTTGTTTTCTCCCTTGGGAAGATCTTGCTTTGAAGGGGTACTCTCACTCACCCCTCAACACTCATGTGACCAACCTTGATTTCTGTTAAGATAATCTAGTTCATGCCTTCTTCTTATCTTCACACATGAATTTAGGGAGCCCAGCTTCTTTTGAAGAATACAACAATAGAGCAAAATATGTTTTCTAAAACTCTCCAGTATTATTATTGATAATTGCTTTGTAATAGTTGTAAATCTGTGATAACAGCAGTCTTTTTAAGAGAAAAATATCAAACAAAAAATCCTTATGCTTTTCCATTAAAGGGTATATTAATCTATGATCAATTTTTAAATACATATATTTTTCTTTCAGAATTTTATATATGCATGTGTGTTGGTTATATTTATTCTCTACTCATCTTTTTAACTTCCTAGGTCTCCCTGCAACTTCATGCTCTCTTCTTTATTTTTTCCTCTTTCTTTCTTTTTTTTTTTTTAAGATTCATTGTGTATTGAGTGTTCTGTTTACACATACACCAGGGTGCCAGAATGGGGTATCAGATGGCTGTGAGCTAGCATGGTTGCTGGGAACTGAACTCAGGACCCTTAGAGAACAGCCAGTGCTCTTAACCTCTGAGCCATCTCTCCAGCATCTCTTCTTTCTTTCTTTCCTTTTTTTTTTTCATGTCCCACTGAGTCTAATTAGTGTTGCCCATATACTCATGGGTCTGACTCTTTCCCCTTGTTCATGGTCAACCTATAAGGGGCAACACCCTTAAAGAAAACTGGCTCTTCTTTCTCCAGCAGCCATCAACAGTCAGTAGTTCTATAGCTTGAAATCTGTGCTGAAATGTTGACTAGTTTGATCTTTGGTTTCTCTTGTGTCAGCAGCATGGCTACTGTGAATCTATAGTCAATTTTTAACCTTTTCCAAACTACTCTTCTCCTAAATTTGACTAACCTGAAATCATACTGATACTTGGTGAAGAGTAAAATACAGCTCTCTCTCTCTCTCTCTCTCTCTCTCTCTCTCTCTCTCTCTCTCTCTCTATATATATATATATATATATATATATATATATATATAAAATTTACTATCATTAATAATTAATATATATTCCCTTAGACTTTTGAGCAGATGTCTAAGTGATGTATAGTGAGGTGGCTATTCTTTAGTCTTAGGTTGACTGGGTTTGGAGTTGCCCAGGTGATAGGCCTCTGGGCATGTCTGTGAGGATATTTCCCAAGAGGTTGAATGTGGTGGTGCTGTATTAAGGACTAAGGTTATAGGGTCAACAAAGAAGAGGAAAGTAGGAAGCCACTGAGCACCCACACTCATCTCTCCTCCTCTCAGTCTGGTAGAATACACTTGCCTATGCTCCCACAGCCAGGTCATCCTGCATGATGGACTGTGTCTCCTGGAACTGTAAGCCAAAGCAACCCTTCAGCTTCTTTCAGCAGCTCTGGTTACAGCAATAAGAAAAATAGGACAAAAAACCCTCTACCATTTATTAATTGTCATCTTAGAGCCTGAGCTGTTGGTGTTCTGTTCAGGAAGTTGTCTCCTGTGCCAATGAGTTCAAAGCTCTTCCCTGCTTTTCTTCTAACAGGTTTATTGTGTCTGGTTTTATGTTGAGGTCTTTGATCCACTTGGACTTTAATTTTGTGCAGGGTGATAGATATGGGTCTATTTTCATTTTTTCTACATGTGGACATCCAGTTGGACCAGCACCATTTGTTGAAGAGGCTTATCTTTTTTCCATTGTATGGTTTTGGCATCTTTGCCAAAAAATCAGGTGTCCGTGGGTGTGTGGACTTATTTCTAGGTCTTTGATTTGATTCCATTGATCCACCAGTCTGTTTCTATGCCAGTACCATGCAGTTTTTATTACTGTTGCTCTATAGTATAGCTTGAGATCAGGGATGGGGATACCTCCAGATGACCTTTTATTGTACAGGATTGTTTTAGCTATTCTGTTTTTGTTGTTGTTGTTTTCCATATGAAGTTGAGAATTGTTCTTTCAAGGTCTGTAAAGAATTGTGTTGGTATTTTGATGGGAATTGCATTGAATCTGTAGGTGGCTTTCGGTAAGATGGCCACTTTACTGTTAATCCATGGGCATTCACTGTTAGTCCATGGGCATGGAAGCTCTTTCCATCTTCTGATATTTTCTTCATTTTCTTTCTTTGGAGACTTGAAGCTTTTTTCATACAAGTCTTTTACTTGCTTGGTTAGAGTTACACCAAAATACTCTGTTTCTTGTGGCTATTGTGAAGGGTGTTGTTTCCCTAATTTCTTTCTCAGCCCTTTTGTCGTTTATCTATAGAAGGGCTACTGGGGTTTTTGTTTTGTTTTGTTTTGTTTTTGAATTAATTTTGTATCCAGCCACTTTGGTGAAGGTGTTTATCAGCTGTAGGAGTTTCCTGGTAGGGTTTTGGGGTCACTCGTGTATACTGTCATATCATCTGTGAATAGTGATACTTGGCTTTCTTCCTTTCCTATTTGTATCCCCCAATCTCCTTTAGTTGTCTTATTGCACTAGCTAGAACTTTAAGTACTATGTTGAAGAGATACAGAGAGAGCGGGCTGCTTTGTCTTGTCCCTGGTTTCAGTGGAATTGATTAATTTTCTCTTCGTTTAGTTTGATGTTGACTATAGGCTTACTGTATTTTGGCTTTACTATGTTTAGGTGTGTGCCTTGTTTCCCTGATCTCTCCAATACTTTAACCATGAACGCGTGTTGGATTTTATCAAATGTTTTTTTGTTGTCTAGAAGCAGTAGAAGAGAGGGCATAGATGTCCTCTGAAAGGCTATACCCAACAGGGGATGGAAGCAGATACGGAGACAAACATTTTGGCAGAGCACAGGGAGTCTTATGGAAGAAGGGGTTCATGGATAGAAGGACCCATAAGGGACAGGAATTCCACAAAGAGACCAGCAAAGAAAACAATTCTGAGCCTGGGTCCCTGCAGAAATTGATGCACCAATCAAGAACCATGTATGGAGAGGACCTAGACCCCCTGCTCAGTTGTAGCCCATAGACAGCTCAATCTCCATATGGGTTCCTGAGTAAGGGGAGCAGGGGCTGTCTCTGACATGGACAGCCTGCTATTTAATCACTTTCCCCTGGTGGGGTGGCCTTGCCAGGCCACAGAGGAAGACAATCTAGACAGTCCTGATGAGACTTGATAAGCTTAGGGTTAGCTGGCAGGGGAGGAGGACTCCCGTGTTGAGTGGACTAGGGGAAGAGTGTGGGGTGGGTGGGAGTAAGAGTGGGACAGTGATGAGGGTTACATCTTCCCGGAATTTATAGGCCGTGTTAGGTCTCACCTCAGTAATACACTCTAAATTCATGTCAAAACAACCAAAGGAATTTCCTAACTGGCCCATCTACTTTACAGTGTCTGGCATATAGCCACCAAATGAACCTCAACAATCAGAAAAATGCTTTGCTTTGTTTTCTATGTTAAAAGTCACTACTACAGATCAGTTGATCCTGCTTGGTTTTGACTTCCATAGTTTTTTGGTTTGTTTGGGTTTTTTTTTTTATGATTTTAAGCTTTATGTTTTCATACATTTAAATTTTTTTTTCTTTCTGATTTCTTGTTGTTGCTTTTGTTCATTCTTTAACCCTCTTTCCCTGTTCTTTGTTCTTCTTTTTCTCTCTCGCTCTCTCTTACCCTTTGTGTTCACCAGTCTCCCCACTTTCTACCCAGAATTTGCCAGTGATTTCCTACCTCTGTCATGTAGGCATGTGTTTATCTCTACTACTAGGTTAAGTACTTCTAGAACACACTGTTCTTCTGACTTTTACATTTGAGGAAATCTACTAATGACTGAATAATTTCATCTGCATAGGGCAGTCCATTAATTGGAAACATGTTTAAAAGCTAATGTGTCTCTTTTTTTTTTTTTTTCAGAGTTAAGAACTCACCGCTTAAACAGTCTCCAGGCTACCAGACAGAGCTGGTTGTTCAGCTGGTGTGGGTGGGCGGAGAGCCTCCGCAGCAGATCACCAGCCTGGCACTCAACTCTTCTTATGGGCTGTAAGTAGGAGTGTTGTTGTTTTGTTTTCCTGGTCTCTTTGTAGTATTCCCTATAAATTTTTTTCATTTAAGTATAAAATGCTTTGGCTTTATTATATTATCACCTAAAATGGTGCTGTGTGACTATAATTTCAAACTATATTTGGTGCTCTTTTTGGAGGGACACAGTTTTGCTTTGAATAGTGCTGTGACTACTGATATAAAGTATGGGTAAATGCTCACTGGAGGTCACCTGCTGAAGTCAGTATACCCTCTTCAGTGTGTTCCTTCAGAGACAGTTTTCACATCTTTCTCCTAAATGCTAATGTAAGAGTTTATAAATGGATTCTATAGCTAACTGCATCATTTCTGCTTCCAAAGTTAACTTGTACAAATTTGTAAGGACATAGCAGTAGTTCAGCAGAGTATCCACCTATGTGCAGCTGTAATTGTTCTCATAAAAACTGAGCATCACAGGAAGAAATTGCTTATGCACTGTCTAGTTACAGAAGTGTTTTTCTTGCATAACTGGTGTCTTTGTCCTCAGCTGTAACCCTAGGGGGCCACTTGTCATCCTCCCCCCCCCCACTGGCAACTCTCAGTCCCCCATCTCTTGAAGTTGTACATCCAGCATAGACTGGTTGTAAGCCGAGAGGCCTTTCTATCTTTTATTAGCCAATAAATGGCTATAATGGAAGAGTTCAAGCCTTCACCTTCTAAATGCTTTACTGAGCATTACCATTAAAAAGAAGCAAACAGCAGATTAAAAAAGAAAACAATATGAAGTTTCAAAAGTAGTTTAAAATTAATTGATTAATTATAAGAATTATTGTGTTCATAGGGTTGTTTGTGGGTGGGAATTTTTACACTTTCTATATTTATAAATTTTAAATTAGTTGCCAAGACTACCAAATGTATAGATCCATATTTAAAACTTCAGTTGAAAAATCTAATTTTCTGCTCCCTTTGTACATTCATGCATAGAATCGTCTGGATTTGAGTGGAAGGTTTCTTCTTTGAGATCATTATCTCCTTTTCAAAGTCTTATCCGTCCTGTGACTATGAGTACAGCTCCTTTGTACATGCCAAGTTTCAGTGTACCTTAAGAGCTCTCAGACAGAATAAGAACCCTTTATTCACGATAAGTTATGTTGTAGTTCCTAAACTGTAATGAAGAAAACATTTTGAACACCCCAAATGGAGTTTCCCAAGACTTATACTTCCTTTTTATTTTGACAGAGGAATTACCTGAAGTTACTCCAATCTATAATTACATTTTCCAGGAACATAACAAAGACATTACATTGCTTAGTGTGGGAGGATTTTATTTCTGATCAAACTTCAGTTTCTGTGTCAAATATTCTTAGAAATGGCACTGATACTCAATTTAATGTTCTACGTTTAATATCTATAGAAATATGAACAGTTCCTTGAGGTGGGCTTGTTCCCGTGTCTATGTTTGTCTTTAGTTTCAGACAGCTGAGGTGAATCATCAGATCTGAAGGTGGAAGGAAAGAACCAGCTCCCTAAGATCATCCTCTAACCTCCATGTGTGAGCATGGAACACAACTTCACATGCTAATAAGTGGGAAACAAATTTCTGAAAGACTCACCACTCTATTTTCTCCCAATTAATAATTTATATTTCCAATTAATACTTTACATGTTTGCACTGAAATACTTGTGCTTTTTCTCTTGCCAGGGTGGTTTTTGGCAACTGTAATGGCATTGCAATGATTGACTACCTCCAGAAAGCAGTACTGCTCAACCTCAGCACCATTGAGTTATATGGCTCAAATGATCCTTATCGGAGAGAACCCCGGTCACCTCGTAAATCTCGGCAGCCTTCTGGAGGTAAAAAGGGAAGAAAGGCACCTGCGCTTGAAGTGCTGTGAATGCACAGGCATGCAGCCCTGTGATGCAGCAGCTCAGTTCAGCACACAGCTTGTCTGGTCTGTGCACAGCAGACCAGCGAGACTGTTCTTTCTGCTTTGTATTGCCATTATGTCTTCCTTTGTTCTTAGCAATCTAAGGTTTTATTTAACGTCAGGAGAGAGCCAGTGTCACACTTCTTAAACTAAGGCATAATAATAATAGTAATATATGTCCAGTTATTATAGAATACAAATAGATCTTAAAGTTCTACAGTTTGGTCCCTGTAAGGCAATAATTGAGTTTTAACCATTTTAATCAAGTAATCATTCCTGTGTGAAAGTGTGGGCACAGAGGTCATTGCATACCTAACTCAGAACATTCCATACATAGCCTTGATTCAGCACAAAAAGTCTTTCTCACATTCTTTGGTGTTTGCTAAGTATCTAGCATTAATAATAAATGTTTTAGTGTTGATACCTCTTAAAAATTAGGACACACGTATTTTTAGCTAAGTATCCTATACCTCTTGCCCTGTTATTTGCTTTATGATATACAGCAAATAACCTTGTATGTATGACATATGGAATACTAGTGAGACCTCTAGCAATAACTGAATAATTGAAATATGGGCTTAATATGGGCCTTCCCAGTTAGACCAAAGATTGAGGGGAACCTATTGAGGGCCTGTTTAACTCCTCTGCGGAATACTGGTGAACACTGGGACACTGTTTAGGGAACTGGTCTAAACATTCTCTTTAGTCCATAGAATTCAAGCTCTCTTTCATTCCGGGCAGTCAGAGGGGTAGAATACTTTGCTGACATCTGCAAAGCTCTTGGCTTGATATACTGAACCACAACTATACATACATACATATATACGTACGTACGTATGTACATCCATACATACATGCATACATACGTACATACACCCCTACCTATACCCATATCATGTTAAAAGTCTTTTGGAGATTGATTAGTTGCTCTCAGTACATTATTGGCTAATAATAGCTACCAAGTTTGTAATACATGAGAAAATAAACAAACAAAAAAGGTAATATTAGGCCTTTCTATTGTTTTGCTTAATAGTTGAAATTTTCTTTTATGAGTTTGTTTTGTGTGTGTGTGTGTGTTTGTCTGTGGGTCAGATCATTTTGTTGTGTATATCTTCAGCAGAAATTCCGTTTCAACCATGCCATTCTGGTGTCTGTCTCCTTTCTTTCCCTCCCCCTCATTGCTCGCTAAGGTATGCTGCTTGGGACTCCTTGCATGTGCGGCCTTTCTAGCTTGTATTCTGAATCTGTGAAAAAACTCCGCTCTTCTTTTATAAGTAAGTCATTTATGTCTTGACATTTTGTTCTTTGTAAGATCATTGCTGTCTTTTTCATTTTACATGCTAACCAAAATACTTTATATCTGAGAGACTAAACTCATTTTTTAGATTTATCTCGTAATAGCTATTTAAACAGTACGCCCAACCCAACTTATTACTAACGCAAATAAAGAGATTTTTATGTAACAATATTAAAACATTTTCATGACAGTTGTTTTTCTGGAGAAGAAAAATTCCAATTTTTATAAACCTGTAAAAACCTTACTTGTCTTAAAATTAATTACTTTTCATGTTATACTTTCAGAGGTTTACATTAAATTGCTAGTAATTAAATGCCCAAACTTATGTCAAGATAGAGACCAGTTTTATTATACTATTAAATTTTTTTCTTAAGTTTTACTGCATCTTACTTTATTCCATAGTAAATCCCATAATATGATTTATATTATTATTTACTTCATTTTATATTGAAGAATTAGATGTCAGGCATATGAGAACTTATTTGAAGTTTTTATTGGTATTTTAAACTAATAAAAATAATTTTAATTATTTTTATTAAATTATGCCTCACTTCATCATTACTGTTTTTGTTTATTTTTGCATCATCATTTTTAAGGTTTCTTAATAAAAATTAAAAACTTTGAACTAGGATTCACATCCCTGTGACAGAAGAGGCTGTACTGCATGGAAGGCAGGAAAAGGAGGCTTAATTTTTTTTCCAGGCAGTACATTTTTATTTTATTTTTATCATTTATTAGGATTTATTCAATTTTTATCCCAGCTGTGGCTCCCTCCCTCATTTCTTCCCAATCCCTCTTCTCCCTCTTGCCCCTCCCCTAGTCCACTGATAGGGGAGGTCCTCCTCCCCTTCCATCTGACCCTAGCCTATCAGGTCTCATCAGGACTGGCTGCATTGTCCTCTGTGGCCTGGTAAGGCCCCACCCCAGCCCTGGAGGTGGTGATCAGAGAGCCTGTCACTGATCACCATGCCAGAGAAAGTCCCTGTTCCCCTAACTAGGGACCCCACTTGGAGGCTTAATTTTTTAAATTGCTTTCCAGTATTTTTGCCTCTGATTAACCTGTGATTAATATAAAATAAAAATGTTAATAAAAAACAAACAAAAAAAGAACCAACATGGTATAGCTTTTAACATATGTAATCATTTTCATGAGGTCCTTGTCTATCACAAAATTATTATTATTATTATTAAGGACATGTTGAGCATCTACTTTGAATGTTTTGACATTTAGAATATTGGGGAAATTATGGTAATGTGAAATTTGATACAACTTTGGGACATTTTTCTCTTGTGAATTTAGTTAGCAAAATTTAGAATAAATTTTAGTAATTGTTGAAAACACAAACCAAACAAACTTATTTTTCACGTAAAAGTATATACAATAATTTGTATGAAAACTCTTTAATTGTACTGACGAATTAATGTTGGGGTGATGCCTACAATTCTAGGATGTGGGAGGCTGAGGCAAGAGTTGCCTCTCAAGCTCACAGCTAGCCTGCTAAAACACTATCTTAAAATTCAAAGCAGGTTGCTGAGTCAAGGGATACACCTGTCTTCATCACCACCACATCACTCACACACACACACACACACACACACACACACACACACACAGGCTAGCACTGGGTTTACAGACATGTACTGTAGCATGTAGCTTGCTTGCTTTTTCATTCTTCCTTTCTTTTTTTTTTCTTCGTTTTTCTTTTTCTTTGGTGGTATGTTCTTGATCTGTAGCACAGGTACCATCACAGTGATCTTCAGCCTTTGTTAAGAGGTCAGTCTGAATGGAGAACTGTGCTTACTACTAATGGATATAATCTCTTTTGATTGGGATTGTAGGGTCAGTCATGAATTTGTTTTATAGGATAAAACATTTGGATTTTGATTATTTCAGCTGTATTAACATTACAGTGGAATTACTACTTGAAATGTGGGATGAAAATTGTAAAACTGTCGCAGGGATGCTTGACCCTAGTTGATACCTGAACCTGTCGCAGACCCTCTCTGTATTGTGGGGTTTGTCCACATACACCCCTGTGATAATATTTCATTAGAAGTGAGGCATGGTAAGATTATCAAAAGTAACTAAAATGAACAATGAATGTTCCTGTCATTAAAGTATATGGTCCCTCTCTTTCAAAATGTCTTCCTGATGTCTTCACCCTCCTCCTTGTAGTAATAGGCATAGTGCTCCAGAGCAGTTTATGAGCTACTTGACCATAGACACCACAGCACTGGCTATCTAATCAATGAGCAAGACTGACACTTATTAGTGACTAATGGGCAAACAGATATGTATTTAGGATGGCATAATGATTCAGGTCCTATGCAGTGATACATAGCACAATCCCCAAAGAGGTGCCTAACTTAAAATTTAAGAATTATTTCTAGACTTTACCATTTAATATTTCAGACCAGGTTAACGCTGAATAATTTAACCCATAAAAAGTGAAAGTGAAAAAAGAAGTGTGGTGTGTGTGTGTGTGTGTGTGTGTGTTTGTGTGTGAATATGTGCATGTTCAGTGTCATAGGGTTTCAACTCCAGATTGTGCAGAGGTCCGGCAAATGGCTAAGCAGGTAAGAACCTTGCTGCCAAGCTTGATGACTGGATTAAATTCTGATCACTAAAGTAAAGAGTTTCCACAAGTTCTCCTCTAAACTGCGTATGTCCATTGCAGCAGTAACTTGTTTACACCCATATGTGTACATGCATGCACGCAGAATAAAGCGATATTTATAGAAGTGTTTTTAAAACTGCATAAAAAAATGTTTCTTACGGGAAAAGATCATCCTGAGTGAGCTATCCCAGAAAAGCAGAAAGACACACACGGTATATACTCACTCATAGACATATAATATAGGATAAACCTACTAAAATCTGTACACCTAAAGAAACTAATCAAGGAGGACTCTGGCTAAAATACTAAATCCCCATCCAGAAAGGCAAAAAGGATGGACATCAGAAGAATGAGAAAACAGGGAACAAGTCAGGAGCCTGCCACAGAGAACCTCTGAAAGGCTCTGCCCTGCAGACTATCAAAGCAGATACTGAGACTTACAGCCAACCGTTGGGCAGAGTGCAGGGAATCTGATGAAAGAAGTGGGAAATAGTAAGATCTGGAGAGGACAGGAGCTCCACAAGGAGAGCAACAGAACCAAAAAATCTGAGCACAGAGGTCTTTCCTGAGACTGATACTCTATCCAAGTACCATGAATGGAGATAACCTAGAACCCCTGCTCAGACGTAGCCCATGACAGTTCAGTGTCCAAGTGGGTTCCCTAGTAATGGGAACAGGGACTGTCTCTGACATGAACTGATTGGCCTGCTCTTTGATCACCTTCCTCTGAGGGGGGAGCAGCCTTACCAGGCCACAGAGGAAGATAATGTAGCCACTCCTGATGAGACCTAATAGACTAGGATCAGAAGGAAGGAAAAGAAGTCCTCCCCTATCAGTGGACTTTGAGAGGGGCATGCATGGAGAAGAGGGAGGAAGAGAGAGTTTGGGAGGGGAGGAGGGAGGGCGCTACAGGAGGGATACAAAGTGAATAAAGTGTAATTAATAAAAAAATTAAAAAGAAAAACAAATGTTTCTTACACCAGTAAGTACTATGTCAAATTTTAAGTCTCACTTCTAAATAATGAAAGTAAAGCAGTATTTACTCTTAAAGAAAATATGGTAAAAAATTAGGAACCCAATTAAGAAGGGCAAACGTGATAGACATCAGAAGCAGGAGAAGACAGGAAACAGGACAGGAGCCTACCACAGAGGGCCTCAGAAAGACTCTACTGATAGAAGTGTCGAAGGAGAGCCTGAGACTCATAGCCAAACTTTGGGCAAAGTGTAGGGAATCTCATGAAAGAAGGGGGAGACAGAAAGACCTGGAGGGGACAGGAGCTCCACAAGGAGAGCAACAGAACAAAAACAAACAAACAAACTGGGCCCTGGGGGCCCTGAAGGGACTGATACCCCAACCCCAGCTTAGATGTAGCCCATAGATTGAGTCTCCAAGCAGGTTCCCTAGTAATAGGAACAGGATCTGTCTCTGACATGAACTCTTTGATCACCCTGGGGGGTGCAGCCTTACCAGGCCCCAAAGGAGGACAATGCAACCAGTCCTGAGGAGACCTGATAGACTAGGGTCAGAGGGAAGGGGAGGAGGACCTCCCCTGTCAGTGGACTAAGTGAGAAGCATCGGGAGAAAAGAGGAAGGGAGGGTGAGATTGGGAGGGGACGAGGAAGGGGCCACAGCCAGAATACACATTGAATAAATTGTAATTAATGATAGTAATGAAAAAAGAAAGGCAGTTTTAACCTATAGTTGGAAAATACAAAATAGAGTTAAATAATTTCATTTCTCAGCTTTCCATTAAGTACTAACAATGACTTTCCCTCTGAGAAGTATAAAAACTAATGGAAAGTCAATTACTTCATTGAAATAAGGATGATTACGTGGTTAAGAGAACTGAAATGTAAAAGTTCCCAAATTGATAAAAGCAAAATCTCGTAAATATCAGTTAATTTGAAAGACAGATTAGTTATAGTTTAAGGTTTGCTGTGTAACTGATGCTGAGTGTAAAGAAATGGAAATGGGGGAACAGGATGGCTAAATGGTTAAGAATGCTCATGGCTTTTGCAGAGGACCTACAGCACACAGGTTTTCAGCACATACATGGCAGCTTAGTTCCAAGGAATCCATTACTCTCTGCTCTCCTCCACAGGCACTGGGTATAAGTGATGCACAGACATACTCGCAGGCAAACACTCAGTGTTTCTCCTCCCTTGGGAAGTCAGAAGAACGTAGGGTGCCCTCCACATGGCTGGTGTTTTATGGATCTTGCATCGTACTTGGTATCCACCAAGAACAACAAATGACCTCATTTAAAAATTCTGTTGCTAAACTTTCTTGCTTACTGGGCTCCGTCTGGACTAGCTGGAGATACTTTATTACCAGAACCTTCCCATTTCAAGCCCCATCATTGCCACAATCTGTTAATCTGCCTTCACGTGCTTAGTAGTGAAATGGACCCTGAACATAGGAGGCAAGCTTTTGTAAACTGATGTGATCTCATTTGCTCTTGCAGCAGGCCTGTGTGATATCACTGAAGGGACTGTCATCCCAGAGGATCGCTGCAAATCTCCGACATCCGGTAATCTGATTTGATTTCATTATTAATTATGATTTTTCTAAAAAATTTAAAATAGTATATTGGCATATCTTCTTTTCAACACTTAAAACTGTATATGAGAAACATACCACCTGTCTTTCTTAAGGTTTTAATAAATAAAAAGAAACAGCATATGCTGGTTCAAACCCTATAGCTTCTGTTTGTCCAGACTTGTATGATTGCTCAGTTAACTTTCTTACAGTTGCAGTATTGTGTTCCAGTTATCATTGAATCAACACTCTAGGCCTGCTTCTGCATATATCTAGATCTTTTTGCTTCTACATAAGACACCCTGGCAACATTTAGTAAAATGGAGTAAATCAGTGAAAATCAGTGATTTTTTTTAACTTGAAGATTCAGTTTTTTGGTAGGTATTAAATCATGTCCATTCCAATGCTGAGACTTTTTTTCTGTTTTGCACAATGATGGGGATCTGACCAGGACCTTGCACACACTAGACAATCCCGCCCTTGTCAGTAAGTGACTCCTCCAGCCCCAAATGCTACTAAAGATGGTGATACCGTAGTCTGAAAAAGTAGACTCTTAGGAAAATTAAAGCCTATTTAGACTTGTTTTCATTTGGACTGAGGTTTCCCATATGTTTATGGGCTTATTTAAGCAGCTCTCTTTTATTTGCAGATGGGACCTTATATGGCCCAAGTGTACATTAATATTTCACAGCAACATTATTTTAATACATATGAGAGTCCTTAGGAAATAAAGTCTTGAGCTAATTATTGTAAGAAATTGAAGCTTTTCTAATCTTTAGTAAATTTAACCTCATTATTTTAATTAATGTTATTATTTTTTTCTACCTAGGAATCTTTATTAGCTTTCTCCTAGAAAGATTTTTTTCTTGGCATAAGTAAGACCATGTTTAAGTTTTTGTCTCTCACTAGCTCTTCTACTATATTGGAAAGAATTGTAGGATGATGTGCTGTGAGGAGTATTTCATATTAATCTCATGTTTCAGTTTGCATTTATTAGCCCTAACTTGATCAAAGCTTCCATGTTTTCTTTTTACAATTGTTTTTTCTAATGCTTCAGATTGATCATTTGATTTTTGTAAACTAAAGAGTACGGTAGGGAGAGGATGCGCTGGCAGGGACTTGCCTTTCAGGAGATGTGAGCTTGTTCCCCTGTGCCCACGCAGAGAAGCCAGCATAGTGATGCTTTTTCATAATCTCAGCACCAGGGAAGTTGAAGACAAAAGGATTCCTGGTGGTTGCTGGCCAGATAACCTCGCCTGTGTGGCAAGTACCAGAACAGGAGCCTCTGCCTCAAAACAAGGCGGAGAGCACCTGAGAACTGATACCTGGGGCTGCTCTTTGACCTCCCCATGTATGCATGCAGTACCCGCATGAGCGCGCGCACACACACACACGCACATGCCAGCACACACATGGACATGCAGTCTGTCCACACAGGTGTTGTGTGTTTTTAAACCTCCTTTTTCAGTTACCCCATTAACCTCCTAAAGCACAGCCACGGAAGCCCCATTGCCTCCTACATATCGGTCAGACTGTGCACGGCAGAAAGTAATTCCTCCTGCCGGACTGATCCCTTGCTAGATGTAGAGTTAGAATTGTAGTGCATCTTCATTGTGCCTTCCAAGGAATTTCAGTTTATTTCTGCTTCTCCAGTCCACACAGTTGCCAGTATGCTAAGGGACCTGAGCACACTTAACCTGATAATTTATTTAGTTACTCAGCTCAAACGAATTAATATAGCTTCTCATCCTAAGCCAAACTTTAAGATGGCAGATATGAAGCATTTAATAGTAATGCATAATCTTAGATAAATACAAAGGGATAGCTAAATGTAAGTGTATAAATATAGAAAATATGTGAATTTGTACTCTGAATCCTACGCCAGAAACCCTCAAAGTAGAGAAAACTTAAACATGGCTCAACATTTTAAACTATATTTTTCTTACTGGTTCATATGAAAGCAGAATAACTGTAACATTGCTATGACACTGCCTATTTTCATTTTTTTCTAATGCTTCTATAAGTTTGGAATGAAGAGCTAAAGTTGTAATCTCAAGAAAATTATTGATAAGACATGAATTCCTATTCTTCAGTATAACTGTACTGCATTTTTGTACTAACATCTTCTGCTCAGATGGTAGACATCTCTGAGGAGTCAGTCTGTTCTCACACATCCAGAAAATGCAATCCGAACTTCACAGGCAGTAACAGCTCTAAAGCATGCTGTGGGCCACCGCAGGCCGAGCACACTGAAGGAGGTGGATGCGCCCACCAGGCTGCCTCTGCTCACGTTATTCTGGCAGCTTGAATATGTTTTTCTGTTGTCATAGTTAGTCTTTGTTGTTGTGGCCCGATCATCATACTCTTAGCATTGCTAACTGCTTTGCCCCCATCCGGTTTTACTTCCTAGCTTACAAAGAAGCAGGAACTTAGTATAATTCAGTTCTCTTACTAACAAATTTAAATTTAATGATAAAAATGGATTGAATTAACTTAAAGAAGCCATGGTTTAGTTTTCTTGTTTCTTTTTGCTATTTTGAGACAGGGTTGGCTAACCTGGAACTCACGATACAGGCCAGCTTGTGCTCTGCTTCCTACGTACAGAGATTAAAAGTGACCACACCTAGTTTTGTGTTGTTTTCTTTTTAATTTTCTTGTTTTTAATAGCATGAATAACAAAAATACTTGTCTGAAATACTTAAATGAGCTAGGATATAAATAAAATTGTCAAATGGCACACTGTAAATTATTAAAAACAATAGTTAATATTTTAAAAGCTAGTATTTGTTAGAAAGAAAATATGTATAAAACTGAATTGGAACTTAAAATGAGTCCCTTGTAAGTACTAAGAACAGATCAATATTTAAAAGTGTAAGTATGCACATGCCTTCTCTCAAAACCAATGCATTGGCTAAAAATTAGGTGTACAAATGGAGAAATCTTAGGCTCTTCTAAATGTTATAATCAACATAGTCAGCTGTTTAGCTAATTATTATAAAAGCTCTCTTCAGAAAACACGTTGCAAAATATGATAGAGAGCTTCCCTTTGCGTTTATTTTAAAATAAACCATTGGTCATATCAGTGCAGCTGGATACAGCAGGCGCAGGCGGAAGTGGTGCCTGCAGATGCTCGGATTGCTTCACCTAGCATGTTGGGAAGGATGGACTTTCCTTTGACTCACCTGCTTATATCTGTATAGACACAGAAAGTAGGAATCTGTTTCAATTGAAAATTCACATATAACATACATATATATGTATACATATATATGTATATATATGTATACATATATATGTGTGTGTGAGCCTTTTGCTGTTTGTATATGGACCGGGGAAAATAGTTGTATGTGATTGTCTAATTACAGTAATCTGGTAGATTTATTCGAATAAATTTTGAAACTTGTCATGTGTTGTCATCAAAATTACAACAACCAATAGAAAGCATTTTCAACTATATGCCTGTTTAGAAACCACCAAACATTTCTCTAATATTAATATATGGAGATGATGGTCTGATATTACTCAAATATGAGCTACATAAAATAAAGCTATTTGTTACTATCCATTTTACCATAAATTTATACAGCCATTTGACAGCAGAAATGACAATATTTTAAAATGTGTAAGTTTCTATGGCCATTATACTCTTTAAATGTGTTATATTTGTATGAAAAATAGCTATACTTACTTCTGCTCTCCAACTATTACTAAGGTTGGTGTTGATTTTGTGCTAGTCCTATATGAGATCTGGGAGAATCTACGGATGCTATTGACAAAAACAACATGAATTATTCAGAAAACAGTGTTTGCAGACCTCTGTAGGTGTGATTGCACCCTGCCTGTGTTGGCAGGGTTTTCCTGCTGACAGTCTCCCCAGCCACAGTAAAGACGGGACTCAAGTTCAAGCTTTTGTGTTTCTGCCTAGTTTATTAAGGTTAATTACTTTTATTGGAATTCTTTCAAGCATAAAAGGAAATCCTTTTATTTCCTTCTCATTTTTTTGTAATATTTGCTTCAAAAAGAAAATCTCCCTTCATTTAGCTAATATGAACTAGTGACAGCTACATGAAATACATACCATTGATCAAAAGTAGGTTGTAAAATAGATTAGAAGTTTGTTGTAGTGAGGAAGGTTGGCTGTGTAAAAATTTAAAAATGCTTCATAACTAAATGGTGAACATTGTATCAGAAGTATATAAAGTATCATGAAGACTTCAAGGGGGAAATAATGTCTATTTCAAAAGATGGGGATTAATTTAATCTGTAAGATATGTAAAGATGTACTTTATAGGTGTCTAAATGTTGTATTTCCTTTTTGTGCTCTCTAACTTATAAAATGCATTAAGATTCTGTGTAATTATTATGCATTATAGAAAAATTATCAGAAATAAATGTATATATATTAGGGTCTGCTATAAAAGATTGTACACTACTGATTGCAGTACTGCAGTATTCTCAGATATGGTCATGAAAGCTTGGTGGCCACTCGGATTTCATCTGTGATTGTTTGCTGTGCCATCTCTGTGTGACTGACAGTGTGCCCTGTTCCTCCCATTGTCTTCATTTGTGTAGGTTCTTCATCACCACACAACTCAGATGATGAACAAAAAGTGAATAATTTTATAGAAAAGGGTATAGTATCTTTATTTTAAAGTATTTTGTTTTATTTATACTTTATTTAGTTTACTCTGAATAGATTTTGACATTTTATATTAAAATATTATTTTCAGTGAAGACCAAAAGCAGAAAGTTTTCCAAGATGGTAGCCAGTGACCTAGGTAGGAAATAGAAGCTTTTATTTTGTTTCTAATCGTTGCTCCATGTAATGCTAACCCAACACCAGGAAATGATCCAGGGCATTGCATCTCCTATGTGTTAATCCATTATTCCTTTGCTAAACAATAATCTTTGGGCTGTGCCTATTCTAAATGCATTTGGGAAATAATTCTTAAAATTGGTTAAATTGGGGTGTGGCTCTTTCTCTTGAATTACCACATGAATTATTCTGTTCCCTTTTGGTTTTGTTTTGTTTTAAAATAAAACAGGGTTCAATTTATGCTCTAAATACCAAACTTGCACCCACTTGTTAAACTATGCCTTTACTACCATCTCTCATATTTTTAAGATCTCATGTCAAGGAAATGTTCTTCTAAAAGATGCCATTTTCAGTCTGTAAACAATACCAGTATCAGAGAATCAGGGTAATTGACAGTTTCCTACCAAGACCACCCCCAAGCACAAATAAAAACATTCATACTATTCTTGTCGTTTTATGCATATTTTGTAATGAATGATCAGTCTTGACCAAATACTTTTATGAAAAAGACCTAGTTCACCTGTGGCTTAAACATGAACCTGTGGCTTCATTATAAAGTTAATATGATTTTTTAATTTTCCCTACATTTTTACCACATATTTCTTTTTTTCTTTCTTTGTATGTTTTGGGGTGGTTGGCATATGTGCATTGCATGATCACATTATGGAAAAGCACTGTATGTACAGGTGCATGTGTGTACAGACTTGCAAACAAAGGACAACCTTATGTGTCATTCCTTCAGTGCCATCTGCTTTTTGTTGCATCTTTTGTTTTGCTTTGCTTTGTTTGAGACAAGGTCTTTCACTGGCCTGGAGCTCACTGCATAAGCAACTAGCCTGGCGGGCTAGGCAGTCCTGGATCTATCTTCCTGTGCCCCTCAGCTCAGGGATTGTGAGTGTACACCACCGTGCCCAGCCTTCTGTTTATGCAGGTTCTGGGAATCAAACTCAGGTCCTCACACTTGCAAGGCAAGCATTTCTACCGAGTGATAATATCGTCATTCCTACCATATACTTCTTTAGCTAAAGTACTTGACTCTCTCTGCAGTTGGAAGACTTGTACTTTTCCTCACTTTATAACCTTTAATATATGGTTGAGTTTTCAAAATTTACAACAAGAAAACCCTTGTTTTCTGAGCATGGTAAATTGAACCCTGTTTAGTTATATTAATGTTGGATGACTGTTCTCCCCCTGGTCATTCTTAAATAAGGTGGATTACTCTTGGACAAAGGGTTTTTCATCAACTACTTATTCTTTATTGTGGTTTCATAGTGAATCTGTTGGTAATAATAATTAACCACTTTAATTATGTACTAACTCTTTGCAACTAATTTCTTTTATAGCATATTGTATCCTGTTACATTCCGGTTCTGTCGCCACTGTAGATAGAAGTTCTTTTCTACAGCAATTTTACTAAGTAACTTTTACCTGATCTGAAAAATATGCAGATAGTTAAATTTGTTAACGTAGTTTCAGTTTGACTTCTAGTCCTATGGCAATATTTGCCTTATTAATGTGTACCTTTCCATGTTTTTCTGTTTCAGGTAAATATGTAACGTGAAGTATTTGTATTCACTTATTTAAAAGATTATGAACAAATTTGTTAGGCTAGAGAACATGTTTGGAAGGCTATGGCTATGGCTTACATAGTGTTCATCTCTTCTACATCTTCGTGTGTCTCTTTTTGTCATGCCAACTTTTGTAGTAATGCTTCTTAGGAAATATGTGACTTTATTCGTTTTTCCAAAGTTATGGTAGTGTATGATTCTAATTATTTTAAACCAGGAACATTTTCCTCACCTGTAGTATCTTTATTGTATGTTACAAGATTTTTGTCCATAAGAATTTTGTTATATAGAAATAAATCTAATGTCTCAAGGTGTTCCTTTTTCAAATGGAGTCTGCCCCATATTCCATGGGGGAGGTTTTATTGTTGAAATGTTCCATATGAGATATGGAATCTCTATATGCATCTCTCTATATTATAGTATCTATTCTATAATAATAACTGGAATAAATTACACTGTTGAAAAACATGAAATGTCAATGACCTGTCTAGCAAGATTAGTATTTGCAGTGGGACACTCTATAAAATATTAGGATTAGGGTCTGGAGAGATGGCTCAGCAGCAGTTTATTGCTCTTGTAGAGGACCCAAGTTCAGTTCTCAACACCTACATCCTACATCCTCTCCCATCTCCAAAGCCACTATGTATGCATATACATACATCCAAGCAAAGCACTCATATACATAGATGTTAAAATGTTTTTAAATCTTAAATATAAAAACCACCAGGACTTCTTCAGCATCGCTAGCACATTGCATTCTTCATCATCTAGTCTTTAGCACTCAAGACCATGTCTCTAGGTGATTATGAAGTAAATGAGATACACAGCTTAATGCTAACAACAGAACTGGCTTGGGTTGCTACTGCATGGCTTTGTTCTTAATTTTCACTTGTTGTAGCATAATTGTTGCTGGTGCAAGGGATAGGGTGTGGGTTGCTAGAGTAGACGTGGTACAGGGCGCAATTTATGTATAGTTAAGCATTATTTTTTTAATTTGTTTCTTTGAAGTCGGTTTTTTTTTCATATAGTTTCTTTTCCCTTCCCCCAGTCATGAAAAATGAACTTTTTTTAACCTGTCATTGCTCTGACAATACAGCAGAGGTAGATGACACAAGAACAACTTTTTAATATAATTATTTATTATATTTTTCCAGCACTACATTTTTTTATTTAATCAATTTAGTAACCCTGTGAACTGATATTTCTGTTTCACAAATGAGGAAACAGTGTAAGTTATCTGTTGACTCCACAGCAAAATGAGAAAGTAAAATGTGAGATACAGTGGTCTAGGTCACTGTGTGCACTGACTTATTTCTCAGTACAATTTCGTAAAAGCTATAATGATTTTATATACATATGCATATAGAATGTATAATATGAACATACCATGCAATTCATAGATAATCTGGCTATGGCCCTATTCTGCTGCACAGTAACATGGAAGAGAATGGCTCATTATCAAATTCTGTGCATGATTTTCTTTATTTACAAGTTTTTTATAATAACATTTAAAAATTAAAATAGACTTATTGAAGGACAAAAAGAAAGCAAATTCTGTGTGGATACAAAAAAGCAAATTCTTGTCCAGCACTTAGTACCCATTGCCTGAGCATAATAGATAGTCCACGGAAGTCTGTCTCAGAGATCAGACTCAAGAGAAAGAACAGGAGCAAACTGGAGTACACAGGCTGCTGAACCCCCAGCCCGGCTTCCTCTCTTGCCTCATTATTGGGAGCGAATCCAGGAAATGACTCTTGTGCAAGCGACCTCCTTGCTCTTGTGCAAAAAGAGCAACCTGTAAAGAAATTGTAGCAGACTATGATGCAGTGACATCACATGCAGAGAACCTTACATGCACATAGTACACGGGTAGTATGCTTGCCTAATTGTGCTGTAACATTAACTTCATTATTAAAATCTTAAAATCCAATATTTTTCAAATCAATAACTTTTCTTTGACTGTTATAGATTCCATAAGTCACTACTTTTATGTACTCTTCATTTATATTTATGAAGATTTAGAAGTGAGATTCTACAAATAAAAAATCCTTAGTTTGGTTTGTGTATAAATGGTTACATACAACTATATAAAATACTTCCAAGATAAGCTCATAAATAAAATAAAATCCACATGCTAGTGCTATTCAATAAGAAAATCAAAATACCTTTGTGGAACTTTGCTATTTGATGATTATTATTTCTCATGTCATGCTGACAGTAGATTTCTAGTTAGATACCATGCCTCCAGTTCCATGCATCAGGAAGACTTACCAAATTGCCTAAGTATATGAAGCCAGGAAGGGAAAATTATGTTAGAGATTAAAACTAAATATTCAAAATTATAGCAACCAAAGTAAGTACTGCCCCAAAGCAAGTATAAACACAACTCTATTTTTAGTGGACTAGACAGTAGTTTTCCTACGGCATCTGTGAAGATGGGGGTCAGGGACTGGTTAGCTCTTCAATCCTAAGATCAGTTGATAACTCATTTCTCTGTAAAACCAGAAGTAATTCTGAAGTCAGTTTAAGTGAATGAGTGCTGTTGGTCGGTCTCATGCTCTTTTCATTAGTTCTTTTCACACAAGTCCCGGTGGTTCTAACACAGCTTAAAATTTACTCCCTACACTTTGTTCTACATTATTGACCTATTAATTCACAGCTTCAGTATTCTCATTCTTTTATTTCTTTTTTGTTTTAATTTTTGTTTTTATATTAATTACAATTTATTCATTCTGTATCCCAACTGTAGCCCCCTCCTCCATTCCCTCCCATTCCCACCCTCTCTTCCTTGTCTCCTCCCATGCCCCTCTCCAAGTCCACAGATAGGGGAGGTCTCCTCCCTTTCCATCTGACCTTAGCCTATCAGGTCTCATCACGACTGGATGCATTGTCTTCCTCTGTGGCGTGGCAAGGCTGCTCCCCCCTCAGGGGGAGGTGATCAAAGAGCCACTGAGTTCATGTCAGAGACAGTCCTTGTTCTCCTTCCTAGGAAAACCCACTTGTTTTATTTCTTAAGAAAGAGTGAAGTTGAATGTTGTGTCCACAGTCTTGCTCCATGTTGCTGACCTCAGGACCAGCCAAATCTATGGCTGCTGGGATAGCAGGCTCTGCAGTGAAAAAGTGGTTGAGGACAAAGTGATTAATAGGAGTACATAATTTAAATGTTTTGACAGTATAACAAAACATTATGTGTTTGCTGTCCTCAGTATTAAGAAATTACTAGAATTAGAATTGCTAGAGAAGTATTTATACTCATGTTTTTCATACAATAGAACAATCATGTACTAGAAAGAAATTTTTATATTTGGAGAAGGATTTGTTTAAATTTTCAAAGATTCTAGAGATAATACATATTTGTTTCTATTGGAAGTTCTAAAGAAAATCGAAAGCATTTAATGAAATTCAGAATTTTGTTGTGAGCAAAACTTTTAGCAGAACTTTTAGCAGGACCATAGTTCTGGTTACTGAGTGAAAGTAACCAGATAAAACATAAACAAATAATAAAACATAATTAATAAAATGTTCATTTCATATCATTTACTTCAAGAGGAATTAAACTTGTTATTTACAAATTATGATATTTCATTTTTCTATATTTATCTATATGTTGAATTTTGGTTTTTAAATAAACTTTAAAAGTAGAATTTATAGTGATGTTTGATGTTCTATACATCTGTCTTAAAGGTCCCCACCTCTTTTTCCAGGAATATTACCATAGAATTGGGATAAAGAAGCACTAGGCTCACCCTTGCAGTGACAAGTGATTGATGTGCACAAGCATGTTCGAGAAGTGGGTGTTAGTGGTTTACAGTAACCCCACCAGGAAGAGTAGTGGGGTCTGGAGGCATGGCATCCATGACATAAGAGTCTTTTAGAAATTATTTTTGAACTATGAAAAACTGATTTTTAAAATTTTAAGCTTCACCTGTTACTTACCAATCTATCTATATTGAACCTGTGATATCTGGTGAAGACTTCTGTGGCTTCTTTGAAAATGTTGATTTAATATTGCATTTAGAAGGCAATAGTTGAGGGACACAGTATTTCTAACTCTTCAGATATTGTACATCAAATGTACTAGCACCCAGGTATGTGAGAACAGCTATGATTATATTCAGCTATTCTAATTTTGTATTGCTTTTTGTTTCTTGTCTCAGACTTAGTAAGCTGATGAAAATGAGACGACTGATGTATAAATATGTCCAGTTGTTTGGTAGAGTATGCTACTCAGCTTTGTCAAGCTAAGCAGTAAAAAAGATGACGTCACCCTCCCACAAAGCCCTTTCCAGTCTACATAATGCCTCTTCCTAACACTGGATTTATCGTTTTTTTAGATGTGGAAGTTATGTACTATGACTGGATTTCTTTGTTTACATGGCGCCCTTATGGACTAGCAGGGTCTGTGCTTTAAATATCTCCTAACCATCCAAATTTTAACCATATATGCATTCATATATTAACCTTTTTTTTTCTAAATTTCACATAAGGAACACTATTCTATGATGCATGCACTACCACTAACATAATAGATGTAGCAAACTGACTCCTAACTTTAAACGTCTCCTAAACTAAGGCAATAACTGATTTTGAGGATGGAAAGTGAATTCCATGAAGTTTGTGGATGAACTTTTCAATTTTCCAGTTACATAAAATACCTATATTTATATTTTATATAAATGCTTTTATGATTTTTAGGTTAAGCATGACTTGTGTTTTTTTCCACTGAAATAGAAATGGAAGTATTAATTTATATCAAATAATGGTTCTATCAGATATGTTATATTACATAAGTATCTTGATTTGTTTAGAGATGTAGGTACGTCTTATATTCTAAACTTTAAAAAATATCGAGTGCAATAACCATGCAGTTGGGAGCCAGGAAGATGTTCTGTCACATACCCTAACTTGTTCTCATGACTGTTGCCTCATCCGCAACACATTCCATCTGAGAAACAACTTTTCTCCTTGTAGAGAAGCCAGACCTCCTCTAGCCCTAAGCATGAAATTATTTTTAAGTTCAGAGTTTAAAATGCTGCCTTGAAGTAAGAACTTCAAGCAGTCAAAGATTCCATCAAGTAAGTACATACTTTAAAAAATCGGAAGTTTTGTTTTCCACTCCTGATATTATTAAATATATTTAAATCACCCCAGAGTCTAGATTTAGGAATAAAACTATTCACTTCTATCTTGAAAATCAGTTGCTATGATAAATATCAGTCAAATATTTCTCAGAATTTTAAAAATATATTTTATTTTTCAGCAAAGATGTCAAGGAAGTTAAGCTTGCCAACTGACCTAAAGCCTGATTTAGGTAAGTAGAATACCCAAAGAAATTGAACCTTTAGGAGGAACTCTGAGAGCTTCAGAAGGTCCTGCCCCTGGGTCAGTAAAAGATCTTATGGACCATCAACACAATATACTAAGAAATGGATATCAGAATATAGAAAATTATCATAATGTAGAACATACTGAAGTCAGTGTTAAAATGACAAGATGCTCAGTGATTTAACATATTTTGAAATTGTCTTTAGGATGCACACTCAGGCAAATCAAAATACATATTTCCATGTCTCTCTTGCTTTTTTTCAAAATAAATTTTAGTAAAACTTTCTCAATTGCAGATTACTTTTTACTAAACTCTTTATATCCCATCCATTTTAAACTGTACACACTTAATTTTATACTAATTTAATATTTTTAAATAGATAACAAGTTTTTCATATAGAACAAATCTCTTATTAAAGATTGTAATTGTTGACTTTGATAGTAAACTAGGAATACTCTTATAATACTTTTGTGTAGCTCATTCATTATGAAAGCAATAGGAAGGTACCCAAACATCATGCTTTAAATCGTATCATACCAACTCGGTATTTCATATTGACAAATGGCATTGCAATAAAGATAACAAATCTATGTAATACAGCAGTGGATCTCAACCTTCGAATGCCACAATTCTTTAGTACAGTTCTTCATATTGTGGTGACCCCAGCCATAAAATAATTTAGTTGCTTCTTCACACCTGTAATTTGGCTACATTATGAATTGTAATGTAAATATCTAATATACAGGATATCTGATGTGCCCCCAAAGAAATCGTGACTCACAGGTTGAGAGCTGCTATACTTACAGAGAAAGCCACGTTCTCTTTAGAATCCCCCTCCTTGAGATCTCTGTCTTAGTTGAACAAGTAGCACTGAAGGATGCTTTTGATGAGCACTCTCTTTGAGATGACTGGATGACTTTTCTTGAAATGACTCACTCTTTCCACTTCCCACTGTTATTAACTAGATTCCTTGTCAGATTTAGGTATTAGTCTACTTCAACATACTGATTTTAGTATATCTCTCTGCCACTTCCCTTACCTCTTATACTGAGTAGAAGCAGTAATTAGTATAGGCATATTATGTATATAGCTATCATCAGAAAGTTCTTATCAGAGGAAATCCAACTTAGTAGAATGCTACAGTGCCATTCTTAAAGGGAAGTGAAAATTAATCATAGAATACAAGCTAAAGGAAGACCAGAATCCTTTATTATAAAAAATGAAACTGAGTGCCTTGTAGATATAGGTGTGTGTGTGTGTATGTGTGAATTGCCAAAAAAATTAGTTTAATTAAAAGCATTTATGTTAAATGGTAAAAATATGACTTACAACTTAAAAAATGAAAGTCATAATTTAAACCCAAGTATTTCTTAGGCTTACATTTGTATGTGTTTACTCTAGGAGAGGATCCAGGATTCTCATCACATTAAATATTGCCAGTTAAATTGACTATGAGTCTTTCATATTCTCAAGTACCGATTTAGAAGTACTTTGGTGTGGTGGCTCGGGAAGTAGAGGCAGGTGGATCTCTGTGAGTTCAAAGCCAGCATGGTCTACAGAGTGAGTTCCAGGACAGCTAGAGCTGTTACAAAGAGAAACCCTATCTCAAAAAAACAAACAAGCAAAAAAATACTTTTAAAGCCAGTAAAAAAAAATGTATACATTACAACTTTTTTCCTAAAAACATATATGTCAAAATTATATGAGTAACTTAGTCAGTATGTGTCTACCCCTTTTATAGGCCTCTTTAATTACTTGTGAAGCAATGATATTTTTCAAGGTGGCTATGTAGATAGTATTATGAGCAAACCTGGCATTTGGCTAGCCTTGCTTTATTCTAGCAATTTTCCCTTCTTTTTTTCATACTAGAAGTGTTAAGCATTGTCTAATAGTAGACACCTGTTAAATCAGCTTTCCCAAGTTGAACAAGAAAATCAAGAATTTAAGCCATTCTGATCTACATATTGAAGCATTGTCTCAAACAAATGAATGAACTGTTCTAATTTGTTTAGCCTGCTCACTTTCTTAAAATAAAAAACCAAAGTACAGAGATGCATGCTGTCTAACTTAAGAGGGATAAGTAGAGCTGTATTTCATGAAATACTGAAAACTCTGACTTAATTTTAAAATTTTAAATAGATGGTAAGATAGGTAACCTATGTCCATCGCATTGGAACTTAGTTGTTATTCAACCCATTTTCTTATATTGATGTAGCCTGAGCAGTGTCTTTGGTGGTCTAATTCTTACAAGTAAATCACATAATAAATCTGCTTTATAGTTTAATATCTTGATGTTAAATTTAAAATTATTATACTGTGCACTAATGGCTCTAAATTAACATTTTAAATATAGGTTATTGTTAATCACCTGTAATTTTAACAAATATGACAGATCTTCCACATGTTTGTTTACTGAACTTTGTGTTGGTGACTTTTCTCATGTCATTGCTTTCCATTGTTATCACTAGGACACATCTAAAATTGTCCTTTATCTTGTTTAAGCAACAAATATGCTATCATTAGAAAATACTTTTAAATTTTAATTTTAAAAAATAGTTTGAATATTTGCAAATGTTAATAAAATTTTATAGTCAGTATCATTTTATAAACTCATCCATAAGTATGGTCTTTATTGATTATGGAAAGTTGTTTCATTTATGTTAAGGGTTTTAGTCATTTCTGTTACTGTAACAAAATACCCAAGTCTTTAATAAAGAGTTTACTTATTAATAATTCACATTTTAAAGGTTTGCTTTTATGGTTCCCTCATCTGCTTGTCTCTGATCAGGAATTTCTCGCCACATCACATCATGGTATATGGCATCATGGTGGGAAAGTGTATCACAGGGACAGGTGACGTGGCAGCTTGGCCAGATGTGAGACAGAGACAGAAGCAGACTTGCTCTTTTCCGTGCAGTTCTGGTTGTGTCAGCTAGACGAGCACTCCTTAAGAACTGCACACATCCTCTGTGGGGTGCTGCAATGCGTGCTGACCTCTGCACACATCCTCTGTGGGTGCTGCAATGCGTGCTGACCTCTGCACACATCCTCTGTGGGTGCTGCAATGCGTGCTGACCTCCTGCTGGAGCCTGCCCGTCCATGCGTGTCACCAGCAGCACTGCCGTTCTGAGCACTGAACTTCCAGCACAGGAGTCTCATATCTGCTGCCCATCACAGCATGTTGTTACCTGTAACAGAATTGTAGTCCTTCATACAAAAGACAGATGTGTTTGGACACTGCAGTTAGATCTGGCCCTCACTGTTGTCATTTCTAGTAAGTTTAGAAGTTAGCTACTATCAAAATTATGTTCATAAAATTAGTAGGGAAATATTTTCAATTTATAAGTCTAAATTTGTTTTTTACTGGAAGCAATCTAAATCTGTTGTTTACAGGAAGTTCATGGAAGTGTAGGGTTTGAGTAATACCTTTTATATTACTAAAATATACCTTAGGAAGATTTATTGCATTTTTATTGACATTTATTGTTAAAAACATTGAAAGCCATGATTTCAGAAATACAGTCTACTAGGTGTCATTTTTTAAAGTTTCTGGAAATTTTAGTGTGTTCAAATGGCACTGTCGAACAAAGTGGCTTAAGCTGCCAGTTATAGACTCATCTACAGTGAGTATCTGTTGAATAAACTGTAAGTGAAGCTCGAGAAAACTACACAACAGCAAAAGGAAACAGTCCTTGCACCACAATCATCTTAGAGCAGGAGGTAAGACAGGACGAAAATAACAGCAACAACTAGGAGAGAACAAAACTCAACTGCTCAGACGCCAGAGGACTACTGTGGCCTGGGCGTCCTGATGAGCTGACTGAGGTGGCAAGTGCTGCTTGGTACAAAGGGTTTAGATGTAAGGACCAGAGTTCACAAAGTTATACACAGGTTATGTTTGCAAAAAAAATAAATAAATAAATTCAGAGTTTCTGTTTAGATTCCATGGTAAACTGAAGAAGTATAACATCAGGAGACAGAGCCGTGAAGTTAAGATCTAAATAGCAGCTTCTGAACAGTCTTAGTAAGACTGAGCATGATTAAATAGACAAATAGAAGCTACTGAAGCATCTGTAATCCTAGCAATTGAGTTATATTATACTATATAAAATTGGGTTGTATTAGCAGTGAGAAGGTGAATGTGGGATCGTCATGTAGGTAAATGGAGATGAGGGCGGGAATTTAGAATGATGGAACTGGATTGGTGACAGAAAGAAAATAACACTGCGACAGAACTTTTAATACCCAAGAGCTGGGTATTAAAAGCAAGGAATCAGGACTGTAGATTGTTCCCTAAGGTAGATTGTTCCCAAATGCCCTGACTTCAGTAGAATTTAATGTTTTGTTAATGATATGATTTCTCAGGACACAAAGCAGAAAGCATGTCTAGGAAGCATTTGGAAATGCAGTTCCTAGAGAAACAGGCAAAGGCTTGAGATGGGATTGAACACAGAATGCTAATGGAAGAAAAATTAAGGAGTATAATTTTTAAATAGCTACATCAGGCTTTGGAAATGGCTCTGCGATTAAGAGCAGCAGAGGACCCATGTTCAGTTCCCAGCGCCCACACTGCAGCTCACAACTGCATAACAGTTCCAGGAGTCTGACAGCATCACACAGACACACCTGCAGGCAAAACACTAATGCACATACATTTTAAATTAAAATAAAGTAAATATATCATTGCAGACAAACTTGAGTAGAGAAACATGCCTGGCGCTAAGAGTGAGCCAGATACCAGTTACACATTTTGAAGCCAAATTTCTTAGATGAATGTTGTTTCTAGTCAAGGGAGATGGGGGCTACCTTTTCCATTGGTGTTTATGGTGTTCTTGTGAACAGACTAAGAAACAAATGGTTCACTCTTCAAGCACTTCTCTATGCAGTTTGTACATGAAAGACTTGAAATGATCTTTGATTTTTAATTTTATCTAATCGTGAATTATGATGCCAAGGATGTACCAGCTCCACAAGAACAGTGAGTGCCAACACCAGAGATCAGGTTTGCTCACACACAGTCAGGGTTTCATTGGGAGGTACAATGCTTGCTTCTGAAAACTGCTTATGTGCATTTTACATTTAAGCAATAAAGAAATTTTGTTAACATAAACATAAATTATTTTCTTTTTACCTAAAGGAGGTTAAAAGCTTCATTTGTCATTATTGTAACAACAACAACAAAAGTGTGATGTTTTAATAGACTAAAGCAACCCCACATTTTAAATCATTTCAGATGTAAAAGATAATTCCTTCAGCAGATCGCGGAGCTCAAGTGTAACCAGCATTGACAAAGAGTCCCGAGAAGCGATCTCTGCTCTCCACTTCTGTGAAACGTTTACCCGGAAAGCAGATCCTTCTCCGTCCCCTTGTCTGTGGGTGGGAACTACACTGGGGACAGTGTTCGTCATCACACTGAATCTTCCCCCTGGGCCTGAGCAAAGGCTCCTGCAGCCAGTGATTGTGTCTCCAAGTGGTATGTATGTCCTGGGGCTGCATGCGGACGTGTGTCCCATGGGGGACATCCTCTGGCCTACCTAGAAGCTCTAGCTTTTCATTTACTGATACAATCATCGGAAAGATAAATGGTATTAGTGACCGTTTTATGTTTTAAGAAATAAATACTCTACGTCCACAGATAAGGCTCAGCAAGATCTTTCACTCAAGCCTACCGACCTGAGTTCAATCCCTAGAACTCACATGGATAGCTCGGAGCGGGTGGCTCACAGCTGTAACCCCGGCGCCCCCACGTCAGGATAAGAGTTAAGATAGGAAACTGCTCCAGAGCTCTCAGGCCCCCAAGCCTGGACTGTGCCACACAGGAAGGAGGAGCCTGCCTCAGAAACAAGACATAGACCCAAGTCCCAGAGGAGGTTCCCGTGTAACACAAATTAGTTTTAAATGTTTTAATTAAAATAAACTTTCTAGTTCTACATTTAAAGAAAACAACATTCATGTATTAATCTGTAGGTCAGATATGTGTGCAAACTTCATTATTCAATTATAAGTTATTAACATTTGACATTTATGTTTGGAGCGTGTAGTGATGATGTATTTTTCCACACACCTAAATAACATGGCTTGAGTTTTGGATTTTATCGGTGACCTAGTACAATTACAGATAATACACTGTGCCGTCAACATATTTTTGTGTGTCTAGTGTCAGAGTTGGAATAATCATATTTACTCTGAATTGAAAAAAATGGAAGTATATACTAAACTTCTATATTCTAGGTACTATATTGAGGTTAAAAGGTGCAATCTTGAGAATGGCATTTCTGGATGCCACGGGCTGCTTATTGCCACCTGCACACGAACCCTGGAAAGAACACAACGTCTCTGAAGAAAAAGACGAAAAGGAGAAGTTGAAAAAGCGGCGACCTGTCTCAGTCTCCCCCTCCTCTTCTCAGGAAATCAGTGAAAACCAGTACGCAGTGATATGTTCTGAAAAGCAAGCAAAAGTAGTCTCACTGCCAAGCCAGAACTGTGCGTATAAGCAGAACATCACTGAGACGTCCTTCGTGCTTCGTGGAGACGTTGTAGCCCTGAGCAACAGTGTCTGCCTGGCGTGCTTCTGTGCCAATGGCCACATCATGACTTTTAGGTAAGAATGAGGTCATATTTAATACATACAGCATTCGTCACATTATAAAATTCAGCTTGGAGAAAACACTTGCTTATAGTCTTACATACTGAGAATTTGTTTTCATTCTTGTAATAATAAACAAGGCTATGAGCAGTACAGATCATGTTTTCCCTCCTTTAGCTGTATAAACTAAACAACCGAATAGCCCCAGACATTCCATTTTTCTCTTTCTTTTTTTTTTTTATTCATTTTCTAAGCTAGCATTCAGAGTAGTAGTTTTCAGTGTCATGTCTTCATACGTAGTGTCATTGTACATTATACCTGTCCTATAGCAGCTATAAATAACTTGTTGTTTATTACTAACAAATTGTGTATTTTCCCTCAAGTTTGCCAAGCTTGAGACCTCTGCTGGATGTGTACTACCTGCCCCTTACCAACATGCGGATAGCCAGGACATTCTGCTTTGCCAACAATGGGCAAGCCTTATACCTTGTCTCACCTACAGAGATTCAGAGACTCACCTACAGCCAAGAGACATGTGAGAATCTTCAGGTGAGCGACACAGCATTACAATTCCTGTAGCATTTAAGGATCCACTGAGGGTCCTCGCACCCCCTTTTCTCATAGAAATGCACATATGAGCCATGGTGGGAAAGCACAGCTCCTCTTTGCTTTGTTTATATTTTATCACATTATTATTCTATATTGGGTCATACAGAGTGGCTTTCATCTACAAATATAATATACTTGGAGTGTAGCCCCCTCGCCTCTTTGCCTTTCCTCTGCCTGCTCCCTAATGACTCCTCATTGCACCCTACACAGTTTTATTCTACTCTCATATCATCTATACATATATAATTTTATGGATTACCGTAAACATAGAACCCACAAATAAGAAAAAAAGCACATAATTTTGTCTGTTTTAAAACTTATTTAATTTGCTTAATACAAGAATCACAATAGATCATCAGTCTACATTTTATCCCCCAAACTGTAAAATTCCTGAAAGGAAATGGAAAAACTCTTGAGTTAAGCAAAGGTTTCTTAGCTCCAGCCCCAAAGCCTTTCTGTTGTAAGGACACAAATTGGTAAAAGGTGAAAGATTTATAGGATCTGAAGAGAAACCAGAGTATGACACCAGAAGAAAGAGAAAACAGGGAACAAGTCAGGAGCCTGCCACAGAGGGCCTCGGAAAGGCTCTGCCCTGCAGATTGTCAAAGCAGATGCTGAGACTTTTGGCCAACCCTTGAGCAGAGTGCAGGGAATCTTATGAAAGAAGTAGGAAATAGTAAGATCTGGAGAGGACAGGAGCTCCACAAGGAGAGCAACAGAACCAAAAAATCTGAGCACAGGGGTCTTTCCTGAGACTGATACTCCAACCAAAGACCATGCATGGAGATAACCTAGGACCCCTGCTCAGATGTAGCCCATGGCAGCTCAGTGTCCAAGTGGGTTCCACAGTAATGGGAACAGGGACTGTCTCAGATATGAATTGATTGACCTGCTCTTTGATCACCTCCCCCTGAGGGGGGAGCAGCCTTACCAGGCCACAGAGAAAGAAATTGCAATCACTCCTGATGAGACCTAATAGACTAGGATCAGAAGGAAGGAAAAGAAGTCCTCCCCTATCAGTGGACTTGGGGAGGGACACAGGTGCAGAAGGGGGAGGAAGGGAGGGATTAGGATGGGAGGAGGGAGGGAACTACAGGGGTATATAAGGTGAATAAAGTATAATTAATAAAGAATTTAATAATAAAATAAAATGCCAGCAGATACTGTTGTAGGAAGGACATTAAGCTACAGTAAAAAGAAAAAGAAAACATAATGACAATAATAATAAAATAAAATTCAAGTATAAAAAAAGGAACACAAATTGGTGATTTCTGAGTCTAAACTTCTGATCTTCTAAACATAAGAAATTAAGATATGCTATAACTATTTTAAAACTTTAGTAAAGCATTTTCTTATCGAGCTTTATGGTAAATAAAGGACTTCTTCCTCCCTATGTGTTCCTTTCTATTTCCTTCTTGTCTCAGTGCCCTCACTGGGACGGCAAGCTCTAGTGAGTGGGAATGGAGGGAATGGACAAGACAGCTTTGTCCCTTAGCAGAGACGACTGCAGCCTTCTGTTTTCTCCTTTCAGTGTCTGCTTGGCCTTAGGTTTGTCATGTGTTGAGTGTGCTCCTCCTACTGCTAGCCCCTCCCTGTTGGTGACCATTCCTCTCTCCAACTTGCTCTTACCTTCTCTTCTGTCTGAAGACTGTTAACAGTTCAGGGCGGACTTGACAGTGTCACAGCCACTCTTCCCTCTTTCTACCATGCATGTCAAATCCCACAAGTCAGAGTGATGTTTATGGAAATTACATGCTTATGAGGAAGGAAGTTGATGTTTCTAAATGGCAGTTTTTCTGATTTCAGTCAAGATGATAGTTCTGAAACTGAATAATGGCCACTATTACGCTAAACATCTTGGCCTACTGGAAGAGAATGTTCTTTCTATTAGAGAAGGTAACTCGGTTCTCAGGAAAATTATAAATTCTTCTTGAATTAGATTGGAATGTATTCTTGAAAGTCAAATACTCACTGAGAAAGATCATGTGTTCCAGGCCAGCCTGGGATATATACCAAGACAGTTTTAAAGACAAAAGTTGCATTACCTTGCCCTCTTAGCAGTCATACTGTTTTGGCTCTAAGTCAAACAAATAATGTAGTGGGAGGAGAAAACAGCAAATTCCTCAGTAAGTCTGTACTTAGAAACCTACTCTCAGACTTAGTCATTGCATTCCTGATCCGACCACTTGGAAGATGCTTGCTGACTATTGGTGAGTCTCAAGAGAGTCGGCAGCACATTACAACATTTCCAGTGTCGCCCTTGTTCATTAAACTTGTGTCTCCCTGAAGTTTTAACAGTGTAATGTGTTTTGATTTTAAAGGAGATGCTCGGTGAGCTCTTCACTCCTGTGGAAACACCAGAAGCACCAAACAGAGGGTTCTTTAAAGGTTTATTTGGAGGCGGTGCCCAGTCTCTCGATAGAGAAGAACTATGTAAGTTGGCTGAATTAATTTGGTTTAATCTTAGTTTCCTTAAGACAAAAATATTCAACCCATATAAAATTTCTGTCGCATGTATAAATTATGTTTTTTCATATTCATTACAATAATTATGTCCATGGTTTAACAAAAGACATAAAATTACTTTTTCATTCTGTCCTGATTCTCAGGCAACCAAAATCAGAATAACTTCAAGTGGCTACCAGAAAGAAATCTACATTAAAGGAATAAAGTTTGGCTTTATTAGTTTGGGGTATTTTTCCCGGTCCTGGAGTTGAACTCTGGTTTCACACATGCTGGACAAGCCCTCTCCTACCATACTCTGTAGCCTAGCAAGATTCCTGGTGGCTTAAGTTCCAGCCCTCAGTTATTGACTGTCTTCTAGAGCTGAGTGAGGCAGGACAGTCAGCTGGAAGCATAGTTTGTTGCCTCATAGCAGCTGGGAAGTAGAGAGTGAGGTGACCAAGGTCCCACTGTCCCCATCAAGGGTAAAACAATCTGTAGCTAAGTTTTTACAAGTACTGGATAAATCAGTACATGAAAATGTAAAATGAAATCTCTATCAGTTATTTTTAATATTAACTTTCTGTCACTGCTGTTATACCACCAATCTATTGACCTAAAACAGCCCAGCTTATGAGGCTTCTAGACTTCCATTCTGTAGGTTATCAGTTTACCCCGTGTTGCCCACATTTGGTTCCTTATGGGAGGCTCTGGGTAGGAATGTACTTCCCTGCCTTGTTCAGCTTCTGGAGGTGTCATCTGTCTCCCTTAGCTCCTGATCTCTTTGTCACTGTGCAAGGCGATGTAACGTCTTTCTGAATTTACATGTCTCCATGCCCGCTAAAAATACTTTGCTCTTAAGGAGTCCTGTGATTTGATTGAGCTCACCTAGGTGCTGCAAGATAACCAATCCAGGTCTAAATCCTTAGCTTGTGAAGCCCCTTTTCTATCATAGGGTGACATAACCCTGCCTTCCAGAAATTGAAGTGTAGCCATCTTGATGAAGGGGGCATTTTTTAAGCCTGGCAACAGTTGTTTACTTTTAGAAAAAGTTAATTTGAGAGTTAATTTCAGTAGAAAGGGGCTTGCCTACCATACACAAGGTCTTGATTGGATGAATGGGTGGATGGATGCATGCATGACCTAGAAAGGAATATTAACAGAAATTCAAAACTTCCATTGGCAATATTAAAAATTATAACACTTTGTTGAGATAAATAAATGATTCCACAGGGTTCAAATACCGAGTTCATGGAATATATGGATTCTTCAAAACCTGATGTGCATGTGCAATGTGAGAGACTTCTGAGGAGATGGAACACACACCTGTCTGTTCATTTCAGAAAGGAAACCCACCACAGACCAAAGTAATGATTGTTCCGATGTCCAACGTGATCAGTCAGTGCTAGTGGGTGTTACTAGCAAATAGGTGTATCAGTAAGGGGTTTCTTACAGGAGTGAGGATGGCTACAAAGCAGCTACATCATGGGAAAGTTCAACACAAGTGATGACTGAAGACCTGCAAAGAGAGCTCTTTGCACAGCTTGAAGGCAGCGGGACAGTCCCTGAGTCTCCCTCTCAACGGCTGATCCCTCTCTTCCACAGCAGATGTTTGTGCCCAGAAAGCTGGAGACAGGGCTTAGTGTCTGGCCCAAGCTTCCGCTTGCCTAGGCATGAAGTTCTGTTTACCCCCTGGGTCCCACATGCCTCCTTCTCCTTCTAGGAGGACTCTTCAACTCAAGGAAACTGCTGAACAACAGTGTGTGTGTGTGTCTGTGTGTGTGTCTATGTGTGTACACCTACACATATGTACATACATACTTAATGGCTAGTAGTAAATTTATGTGAAGTTTAGAAGATTCTCACCACATCTTTTCTCATACACACACAACAGTATAATCACACAAGAAAAGGAAAAGATTAGATGGTAAAAGCAAACTTTTCTGTTTTTACAGGTAATAGAGTCTTAATTATAGAAAATCCTAAGAAAACCAACCAATAATAAAGGTGGTAAACAAGTTATCAAGGTCAAAGAATCTAAGATCAGTCTTTAAAACTTACCTGTATTTCTATATGACAACAATGAATAATCCAAAAATGAAATTTAAGTGACACTTTCCGTTATTTCAGCATCAAAACAAACAAACAAAATAACAACAACAACAAAAAACCCCACTTAGATCTCAGTCTTGGTGGCCATTCTTGCTTCCTGAGAGAAGTGGGAAGTTCTTCTCCTTCTGTCGTATGGGTACTCAGGGAAGTGATGGTATTAGCTCTTCTTTGAAGATCTGATAGAGTTCTGCATTGTAAAATAAACCACTTAGAAATAACCCCACAAAAACAATGACAGGCACTCTCACTAAAACTTGAGAATGTTATTTAAAGAAATTAATAGGTAAACAGAACAACATCTCATGTTCTTGGATTTAAGGACTTTATTTATCCTGCAGAGATATCTGTGCTGCTCCTCAAGCCAATCTAAATAACCCCCACCAGAATCTAAACTGTATTTTTGCATAAAATAATAAATGGTTTCTAAAATTTACATGAAAATAAGGAAATGAAGGTAACCCTTCCATATACAGAAAGTCTTAAAGTAGACGCAAAGGCCAGAGGACACACATTTACTGCTGCGAAAGTCACTGCAAAGTCCTGATCTCCAAGACAATAGTCTGTGGGATAGAAGCAATAGATTATAATGGAGAGTCCGTTTTCTGCAAGCATGCCAAGGAACTCCAATGAGGAAGTAATGGACCTTTCAACAAACAATGTTGACACAACTAGGTATTCACGTGACTAAAAACCAGCAACATGAAAATTAACAAAAGAACCAAGGACTTCTACATGAGAGTTAAAGCACAAAGCTCTTGGAAGGAAGTAAAATAAATCTCTGTCACCTCAGTTAGTGTTTCCCAAATAGTTCACCTAAGTTGTAAACAATCAAAGAATAAAGTAAATTGTAATTCATCTACATGAAAGCTTTGTGTTTTGAAAAAAATAAAGAGCAAAAAGAATATGACAATCCAAATAGCAGGACAAACTACATATATATCATATCTGATACCTGACAAAGTCTGTATCCAGAATATAAAAAAAACCCTCATAATTTTGTAATAAAACAATAAGTATCCCAATTTTAAATGAGCAGAAGGTTTTAATTTCTTAAATGTTCTTGATCAGTAATCATGAGAAGATGTCTATCATCATTCGTCACTGAAGAAATAATGTGTATCAAGCCACAGCGAGGCTCCACAGTGTGTTCACTAGGCCATGCCATCGGAAGAATGTAGAGAAACTGGGGCTCACATTGCTGTGAAGATGAAAATGGAGTGTCCTCTTTAGAAAGTTGTCCTCTAGACCTCAAAAAGGTCACTATTGAATTATCAAGTGTCCCAAGCCTATCCTAGCCTCTTTCTTTCCAGACATATATGCCCAAGGTAACTGAAAATGTATGTTTACATAAACACTTCCACAAATTTTCAAGGAAACACTTTTATAATAAGCCATAAAAATGCAAACTACCCAAATAACCATCGGTGAGTGAAAGCATAAGTAAAATGTGCTCTACCCTTAGAATGCTACACTATGCAGCCATAAAAAGGGGCGACCCTGACGCTTGTTGCTACACAGATCAACTGGAACACTGTCTTCAGTGAGAGAAGTTAGCATGAGCAGTTGTGTGGGTCCATTAGCCATGCAAAGCCACAGGCTGTGTGGGTGTGTTTATATGGAATATTTACAATAGACAGATATTTAGAGATAGAACAGACTAGTGACTGAGTAGGGCTGCAAAGAGGGAAAGTAGACAGTGAGGATAACAGGCCATGGGCGTTGAAGGCCATAGGAGATGAAGTTATGTTCTGGGGTTGGATAGTGTGTGGGGCGTGCTTGCTTAAGATTCAGGAAAAGAACCGTAACCAGAAATGCAAGGCCATATAAGTAGAGTCTAACCACAGGGATCTAAGACTTTCTGTGATATGGATGTTAGATAATCAGGATCTGGATACTGAAGTGGGGTGCAAACAAGGTATTTTAAAGAAAAAGTATGATTTTATATATTTGAAAAGTGAAAAGTTTAATGGAGTCAGAGAGCATGTCTTCAAAATAGAAATGGTGTCTTTATAAAGTAAGTGTGGAATAAGCTCACTAAATCAAATCTGAAAATGTTAACTTCATAAACTATAATGTTAGCAACCCCAAAAACAGTTTTAGTTACAAAATCTGCGTCAGAGTGCCTGCTTCTTTCAACAATTCCTAACTAGCCCTGTTTCCCCAAACTCCTGCTTTATGATCTACGGGAGAGTAGGGTGTTTAGAACAGTGCATTGTAGTTTTGCATATTTGGAAAAGCATCTAAGAATAATTTAAAACAACACAATAAAGGTATGTCATAAAGTTAATTAGTATTCTAATTGTATTGCTACATGATCCAAAAATTGTATTTTAATGCTGCCACATGGTGGGTTTTTTTTCCTCCAATTTATTAAAACCTTCCAGTTGGAGAGTCATCCTCAGGAAAGGCCTCAAGGAGTCTTGCGCAGCACATCCCAGGTCCTGGTGGGATTGAAGGTGTGAAAGGAGCTGCATCCGGAGTTGTGGGTGAACTGGCCCGAGCCAGGTTGGCCCTGGATGAAAGAGGGCAGAAACTGAGTGACTTGGAAGAGAGGACTGCAGCCATGTTGTCCAGCGCAGACTCGTTTTCCAAACATGCTCATGAGGTATGCCTGGCACACAGTCACCCAAGGAATTAGATAAAGCAAATAGGAAAATGACTACATTTTGTATAGTCTGTTATGTCTACAGGTATATACTTTGTACCTTTTGAAGGAGCGTATCCATCTTTAGAACCTTTGTCAACAGGGTAGAAGTTTTGCAGCTGTTTGTCAGTGGCCTCAGTAAGAATGCTAGCCTGCTGTAACTCCTCAGTCTGCAAACACCTTGTCCTGTGAAGGAAATCAGTGCCCCCTGCTTCTTCCAGGTAGAAACAGTTGACACGTTGGATCTGTGTGTCTGGAGAGGTAATAGAACAGCTTTTGTGGTGAATTCATGGACCTCAGAAGCAGATGCTATAAAGTGTTGGGATCCCTAAGTGATGCTCACACAGCTGTGTTTTGCTGACTGATACAGGCTTTATTAAAAAATAATTTGTGGGCTGCAGAGATGGCTCAGCAGACAAGTACTTACTGGACCTGCATTTGGTTCCCAGCATCCACATGGCAGCTGAAAGCCACCTGTAGCTTCAGTTCCAGGAGCTCTAAGGCCCTTCTCTGGCCTTGACACATAAGATGGTACACAAAGCTGCAGGAGAAACAGTCACACATATAAAATAAAAACGAATCCTTAAAAATATTTTTGTGAGCTTAAACACCTCCATGTAAAATACAGAGTATTATTTTGCACATGTATGACTCCTTCCTGCTTTGGACTGTGATTCTCACTTTTGCTTCTTAGACTGCCCTTTGAGGGTGTCTCAGGTTCTTGCCCAGATGAACAGCATTAAAGTTACTTTTATCTTTGACCATACAGTCCCTATAATATAAGCATTCCTTTACTTCTTCAACCATCAGCCATCTCTCCTTTGCTTGTGTTGTGTGGGGGAGATAGTTTGACCTGGAAGGCATTTGTCTGGAGCACCTAAGGAAGATGGGGTGCTGCAGGTACCTCTGATGTAAACAAATATCCTTCAGTGTAGGGCAGGGGTGTTGTTGCTGTAATCCTGTACAACAAAACACTTTCACACTATTTGCACAATCCAAACATAAGGAGCCCAGTTGCCTTTCCCTTCTGCAGCTGTTAGACATGGTTGAGAGTCTGGAGAGGACAGTACATTAGGCTGCACTCGTGGACTCTTGAATTCAGATTGCCAGGACCAAAACCCAGATTCACCAGTCTGTTAACCCTGAGTAAAACCTAGAAGGTATGGGTTTTTACTTCTAAAATGAGAAAAGAGTGCACACCCCAGATCAAGGAAGGCAAGTCCTTTGTTGCTTAGCACAGCAAGGGCTCAGCAAGCTTGAGGCAGCAAGAGATTTCCAGCCTTTCTGTCCCTAATTGCTTAAAGCATTACTTTTAGTTCTAATTAGAGACATGGCAACGACCTTGTTTTAAGTTATTTGCTAAGTCACCTATGTTACACATCAAGTAAAAGTTATAATACATGTCAGAAATTGAGCACTTCTTAGGAAAATTGCTTATAAATACAGCCATTGTCTAAATAAAACAGTTCATGCTACTTGAAATAATTGAAGCAAGCACAACAAAGTATCTGTCCAGAATGCTTCAGAATGGTATGCTTTATGGGCACCAGTTAGAAGTAGTTTTTGTGAATTTTAAAAACAGATTTTTCTTAATTTTTTTCTTTTATAGATGATGCTGAAATACAAAGATAAAAAGTGGTACCAGTTCTGACAACCAGAATCCAATAAGTCTAACTTCAACCGGAAGGAAAAGAAAATTTCCTTGTTGATGCCATTGATGTATTTGGGAAAGATAACATAAAAGGGATGCACAGTGCTGAACACTTCTTTCCCAGCACAATCATGCACTGTTTTACCTCAGTCAAACGGCTTTAACTGAGAAGAATTCACATGCGTGCAAACTGGAGCAGACGGTGGGTGCTGGCTGTGAGTTGACAAAAGGAGAAGTAAGCGGGGTCATGTTGACAGATGAGCACACAAACGGATGTTGAGAAGTCCTGGCGGGCTCTCTCTTGGATCATTCCTGTATTAAACTCTCATATGCCAAAATATTTGTGCTGTTTTATCTGCCATCCGTGTTTGATCCGATGTGGGGAGAGGCAATAAATCAGCAGTTATAAGTCCTAACTGGTCACATTTGCTCTGGATTGCATTACAAACAGCTGTCTGGACTCACCCTCTCTCAAGCAAACTGGTCATCATGTCATTAGTGAAAGAGCCACAAACTGTCCCCTTATCTTTAGACTCTGCTGAATGGTGGCTTACGTAATCAAAGCGTACACATAGCTCGTGTATGGGATCCTGTTTGGTTCTTGTTATCATATACTTGTGTTCAGTTCCTATTTTTTCAAAAGCAAAACAAGGTGTGATACATCACTTTTCATCGAAAAGTGTAGCGCATGAGTGGATCGCTCATCTTCTGAGTTTCCATGTAGTTTCCATGTAGTGCGGAAAGTTAAGGAAACCTCCATTGTGGTGAGGAGAATTCTTCAGTGTCTTTTGTCCTCGTTCACATCAGCTCAGCTGAGGGTAGACCTGACCAAACTGTAACTGGTTACATTTGTAGAAAAGTTGAAATTGGCTAAGTTTTTAATTTTGCTTGAATTTTTATAAAATGTTTAACCAAATGTACCCTTGCATTATTTAATTAAAATTGCTGGAACAACAGTGTTTTATCATTTCGGTAAAGTGCTCAGCTCCCTTTTAAAACGCTTTTATTTGCTAACAGTTTCAGCACACTCAGGTGATGAACCCGTTTAATCTTAGTGCACATGCTGCCGCATGGAAAACTACAAGTGTCTGTCTAATTACCCAAGAGTCTAGTCTGATGACCTACAAAATATCCTCTATAGAAATACATCACAAACCTGTACATATCCTTTGAAATACTAAAAGCAAAAAGAGAGGAAAATATGTTCACTTTAGTAACTAAGTTTTTTCCGTAATAAAGAGTGATGTGCGTTAAGTGGCAGTGGACACTGAATGGTTGGCTCTTGCAGTAGCCGGACAACATGGAAAGGAAGCAGTCTGTAAGGCAGAGCCAGGGCCTGCCGCTGTGAAAGCCAGAAAGGAAGAAATGAAGAGAAGGGAACATGAACCTTACATATTGTCTTCTATAAAAGTCTGTACTGAATCCTCACAAGTAAGCAGGGCACAATTTGGGAAGTTTGGTTGTTTTCTCTTCCATATGATGAGTAAAGTTCCATGTAAGATATCTTCACTTTTCAATCAGTCACTGACCTGTTTCTCTTTCATTAATGAATCTTTTGTTTACATTTTATAATGTGCACTACTGGATATAAAAGTTTACATCAGAGTTTAAATAGCATTTAGTGAGGGTTAAATATCTGTGATAAAGAGAATTGATCAAGGTAAAAATGTTTTTAAACTATAACGTTTTTAAAAGTTTCTGAATCTGTAGAAAGTGAAAAACGCATTTCCGTTTTATGTCGTGCTCTGAACATTTGGCAAATTGCTTAATTTGCATTGTATATTGTTCATTAAACCCATGTTCCATGATACTTCATTGGAAGGGTTGGGTTCTTTTTTAGAGGTGTAGTTTTATGAATATCAATAGTCAAGAGTTTTAAAAAGTCGAAAAGTACTAAGTAACCTGATGCACTGCTTGACTCTGTGTGGAGCCTCAGCTGTTTGGTTTGTTGTATTGTTTGTACATCAAGTTTCCTTCTACAGTCATTTTAACTGCTGTATATAAGATGACTCAAAGCTGTAATTACCGATAGAGTAGTAGATGTGTTTACCAGAGCTACATTTCATAAGAACATCTTAATTCATTATTTTAAACTCTTTGTTTTTTTTAATTAACCTACACATTGTGCACAAGCTAAGCGGCTAGGACTAGAAAGTACAAAGTATTTTTTGAAAAAGAAAATGAGCTTCCCAGAGCTGTGCTTGATTCCATAAAGGTGATCAGCCCAGAGGGTTGGTTGGAGTCTGAGATGGCCTGCTTACCCCCAACCCACTCCTGTCTCTTTTGATGCAAAAAGCAGTAGTCACCAGCAAGCCAAAGTTTCAGGAACTGTAACAATAACAACAGCAAAAAGGTCAAAATAGAAAATATCAGAAAATGAAAATCTGTGTGTGTCTCTGTGTCTATAGTCTCTACCCTCATTTGTCTTTGATTCTGAAATTCAAGTATTCCTCAATTAACCTTATTAATGGGAAGAGATTTTTCTTTATGTACCACATACCCAATTCATTTCACAAACTAAAATTAGTCCCTGTTTGCTTAGAATGTTGTTATTTAAAGTACTGTATTTTGTCAGAATCTTTCTGTTTAAAATATGGCATTACCTTAACTCTCACTCACATTTCAGCTGTACTGTTTCAAAAATTGGTTATAGATTTTAAAAGAAAACCTGTTTCTGATTTGAGGTTTATGGAAAAACACTGCTGTGCACATCTGTCATTTGTTGCACGTATACTGCAGTTTCATCAAGAACATTACGTTAATAATTTGCTTAGGACTTTGTGTTGATTCTTCTGAAGTTAGTTCAGATAGACATTTGAGTGTATGAAACAAGTCTGAAAGTGTACATATGTTTAGAGTGAGGGAGATTCTGGGAGACAGGTAAGGAAGGAGGCTGTTCCAAGTTTTATCCTAAGTTCTGTATTCAGATCATCAGTGCTTCGCTCAAGCATTTTGCATGTGACATTAGTAAAGCTATCTCCAAAGGTTTTTGGTTTTGGTTTTGTGGCAAAGATTTATTTTAACTTGGGGGATTTTATTTATTTGTTTCTGCAAAATAAAGAGCACTGAACTTTAAACTTGAATTTTTCTGCACTTTTTTAGGCAATGACTTTTTATTGTCATTTATTTAATCTGCACTCTTTGGTTTAATTCAAGTGATATGTGTGTATAAAGCATACCAAAATCATGACTATGCTGCTAGCTGCACCTGAAACCAATCAGTTTTAAAACCTTTAATAGGGTTTTATATAGCTTTGAAGTATTAAAAAGAAATGAGATGATTTCCTGTATGTTTCGGTGTTCTTGGTCTTTGTTGCGGCGTTTCAGGGTTGCTTTAATATCACACAGTAACAGCTTATATTTATACACTGCTAGAAAGTATACTTTTAGTTTTAGATGAATTTTTATAAATGTACTCTTTAATTTTAAAAATGATGAACTTGTTAAGTCAAAGTACTTAAAAAGTATGTATATTATCCATACAAAGAGGTATGTTTTATGCTTCTAATAAGAAATACTGGTATCTCATATCGAGATACAATTAAGATTTAAAAGGTCATACATCATTGAAAAGTTGTCACACAATGACAAGATACAATTATATAGTTTTTAAAAAACCCTTTGCTGAATATTTTCAAATATTGATTTTACTTTAAGGGGAACTGTCCACAACAGTAATTTCTAGAACTTTTTCCATAGCTTCAGCTTGCTGTTGGATGCCTATCATAGCTATTGTTTTAAAATATATATATATATATATATATATATTGAAAATGGTTTTCCAGATATTTTCTTCTACCTTTTTTAAAAATAAATTTCCAAAAATGGAAACAGAGTTTATGTATTTTTGTCAATGAAAGTTTTCTTTTTATTTTGTAGTTTATAGAATTTGTTCCTTATCAGTTTGATACTTAATCAATACTCCTAGGCTTTTTAAGCTATACTTACTCCTATGTAGCCAGTGTCCCTTCTGGTTTTCTGTTTTGTCTTTTCTTTTCAGGGTTTGTTCTGTGTTGAGATCGATGCCCAAATATGCTTGCGATTTGGAGATGAATGCGCAGCTGTGGGCCTTTGCCGGCCGCTCCTTCTCCCGGCCTGCTCTGGCGTGCTGCGGCGTAGCTCTGCCTGGAACGCTGTGAGGGCTCAGTGGGCGGAAAGCGGTTGTCATAAAGGAAGGGGCAAAACTGTAGCTGAGATTTTCTGAGGAAGTAAATCATTGTAGAAACATCCCAATTCTGGGTCTGAAGTTATTGGCCAAGTTCATTTATGAATTTAGTGGCATTTCCAGAGCTGCTTAAGTGTTCCACAGAAGAAACATTAATGTGCTTCTGCCAGCATTTTTCAGTGAGGCACATAGTTTAAAATAAAACTTTATCATCTATAAGATGTAAATAAATAGTGTCAATTCAGTGTAGGTCATTTGACTCAGGTGTAGGCTAATTGTTTTCTGTGAGTTTTGGGTTTTGACTTATTTTTTTAAATACTATTTGTATTTTGTTATCTAAACTTTGCTCCAGTTGAAGAGAGTGTAATGAATTTCAAACAAACCTAACATCAGTGGAAAGTAATGCAAAGTCATCTTGCATTACTTAGTGGCTTGGTTTCTTTTTCCTTTTTTTCTTTTTTTGTAAATACTAATGTGATACTTTAGGTGTGCTCAACATGGTAGCTAGATTCAGGGCTGGGGAATACTTTCTAGTTACACCTTTGGCTCATTATAAATGTGTTTCAAAAAAAATTATAAAAGAGACAGATTTAGTTCCTAGTGTTGTCCGCACTAAGGGCAAGCATGCTTGATCCACAGTGCTAGCCTGTGTGTCCACACCATCCGCACTGTCCACCTCGTGAATTTCCTCTTTCTGTTTGCTCGGTCCAGTAACTGTCTCTAAGATAATTACTGGAGTATGCTTTTGGGGTACATTTTTTTAATTATCTGTGAATTGTTTTGTTTTTTAAGATGCACTATTGAAACACTAAAAATGTTTTCAAACTTTGTAGGTATTTTGCATTTCTGTAACATACCAGGAAAAAACTGTCATCACAGCAAAAAGGTTCAAAATTAGGTAATGAAATATTTTTGTAAATAAATACCATTAAGCTGGTATTTTAAGAATGTATTACAAGTTAATGTTTCTGGAAAATGTTCATATATATGTATATGAATGTCTCTGCTGAAGGGCTCTGATTGGGCAAAATAAAATAATCTCTACTGAAACAAAAAAAAAAAAAGAAAGCCCTTTTTTGGAAATTTGTGTTAATATTTTTCTGAATTGTAGAATAACATATTAGTTGAAGAAAATAAACCAAAAAGAGAGCAAGAGAGATTGTCACATCTTCAAAGATAGGCTAATAGATCTTGAGACCACAGACACTGAAGTAGGATTCCTGAGGAAAGTCGCCTGGGCAGCCATATGGTAGGTAGGCGAGCTGGAACAGAGACAACAGCTAGATCTCGATGCACACAAATAGCCCAGGAGTCTGATTAAAATACTGACCCTGAGTCAGTATATACAAGCAGGGGTCTGAGTTAACATCCTGACAAGCTCCAACTAAAACACACTGTTGGTCTGTGGAGCATCCTTTGGATAGTGTGTATTTCCATAGTTAGCATTTGCTAATTGATTTGTCAGTATCAGTGTGTAACCACTTGTACCAAGAATGATCATGGAATCAATGGATCTGAACTAAAGTCTCTCAGGGAATGAATGATGAGGTCATTCTCATTCTTGTTTCTGGTAGAGTTCTGCCTCTTAAAGTAATAACACAACTGTTCCACATGGAGGCAGTCACGCCTTGAACAACAGTTCTTACAGTGCTAAGGGAGAACTGCTTTCATGATAGATTCTTTTTATCTGAAAACTTATGCAACACATCATTTTATGTTACTACACAGTAATATGGATCATTTCACATTGGTCTGACTGATTATGAGAAGTTTTAGTACTTTCATACTTGAGTAAAAATTTGAAAACAAGATTTCCTTCGACTCTGGCCATGTCTTCTTGGTAACTGTTTGAGTGTGTCCTGGGTATGTGGTGCAGTGTCACTCAGTGCTCTGGGTAGAAATACACTCGTTATTCCTACTGTTCCTAGGAGTCTAGAGGAAGAGTCAAATTTTCTTCCATTTAAAGATAATGCTGTTTGCAGTTTCTGTACCAAAAGCTGCTGTCATAGAAACTAATAGAAGCTGATAAAATGTGTGCTGTTTAGATGAGTTATGATAGAGTTCTCTGAGTTATTTTCAAACTTTCTCTATTTTTCTTATTCTTTCTGGCCTAACTGAAAAGACAAAATTAAGGCAGGAAATACATTTTATAAGTAAAAACAAAGCTTCAGACAGAGGAAAAATATTAACAAAGAAGTGTGAGGACTTCACTTAACAGGAAGCTGGCGTTCTGAGTTAATATTGTTTACATCTTTTTTCAAATACAAGACCCCCTGAGTTCTGTCTGTGCTGACTTCCCACCTCATTCTGCTCCTTTATGTCTGTCATCCTGGACTGCCATGCCCCTCACCCTGCCTCAAGTGCTTTACAGTTTAGTGAATTGATCTGAAGAAAACACTTCTTTACTTATTTAGTAGAAAATACTACAAATTCCCTTTCTAGGGGACTTATTCCTAAATACTGGGTAAATTTGTAAGTAATTTTTTATGAGCAAAATGTGATCCCTACTACTTGCAACATCCAGACACTAAATCTACAGCAATAAACCAATTAAACCTGCACTGGGTTGGGCTAATGTCATAGGCACTGGAGACATGCTGTGGTGTGAGGAAAGCGCTGTGCCACTGCGCTTGCCTTATCCAAGCTGCCTCACAGGAGGCAGCCAAAAGATTCCAAGAAATGCCGCTAGTGAGTACTAAACTACAAGAGCACACTTGTGAAGGTGTAGTCTCCATGATTCTTTAACTGTGACGTGACTATAAATGCTGTCAGATTAAAGCATTATGCTCAAATCTGAGCATGAGGATTTCATGGAAAAGCAACTGTCCTTAAGTGCAGACTGCCGGACCACTGACCCCATCCCTCATCAGAGTGTCTGTACAGGAAGCATGGGGAAAGGAGGGCAGGCATGAAAATTCTTATTTTTCAGAAGTTCCTAGGTGGGCTGGTATGCTACTCCAGACCACACTGAGGACCCTGACCTAGCGCCATGCTTTAGAAATAATAGTTTTGTCTATTACAGATAATCAGTATAACATCTGAACCAAACAACAGATATATGAATGAAAGCAATTGGCACACCTCAACATACGTACACTATATAGAATCCTAACAACTTGTAAAATATTCCCATGGTGGGGGGGCAGACTATCCTCCCCTTCAAGTACTCAGTGTTACCCTGACCAGGGCTTTAACATCTGAGCCATTTGCCAGAGGAAAACGAACTCATATGTGTTTCCATCCAGTGGAACTGATAATATGGCCCTAAATGCTGTACCGTGAAGCACACTTGAAAGCGTACAGATCAATTCTTTTTAAATTTGAATAGTTGGATTTTTGGTACATTTTGCATAAATTCGTTTAAATGCATTCTATAAAAATTAAATTATTAATTTCTGTAGAGTTTAAATTTAATATATGTTATAACCTTACTAAAGATTTTTATGTTTTCCTCATAACTAAAACTCAAAATACAATTCTTGGCTAATAGGCAAATCAATTTGCCTAAGCTTTCAGTAGTTAACAGTGAGGACCTATGCGTATGGAAATGCCAAGTCTATCAACTTGCTTGTGCAAACCGAGATTCTGTTCTAAGCTTGTCACTGATACTAAGGACCCAAGTCCCAACCTCCACTGGTCTGAATATTTTCATTAACTGTAAACTGCTTATTCAAGGGCTGGCTTTACTCTCTTCACATGAGACCCTCTGAAGACCATTAGAGGAACAGAATTTAAACAGTGGACCTTATATTGTCAAAGTGAATACGTTGTGCATGTGTGTTTATGTGTGCATTCATGTGTGTGTGTGTGATGTTTATGAGGTGCCCACTGAGGCCAGATGAGGGCGTTAGATTCCTTCAGAGCTTTAGTTACAGTTGTGAGCCACATGACATGGATGCTGGGACCCAAACTCTTCAGAGCAGGAAGCACTGTTAACTACCGAGCCTTCTCTCCAGCACCCAGGCCTTATCTTAAAAACAACAATTCTTTAGAAGCTCTATGAGAGAAATTAAGTTTCTAACTCGGAGGAGTGAGTAGTAGTGTATCAGGATCAGCAAATCAGTATTAGTCCAGCCATGGTCATATAGCCATGGTTAGAATCAAAACCATCAATTATATTCAAGAATTCAGGATAGAGGTGTTACCAACACAAGCCACAATTCACAATAACAAAAACGTGCTCATCACTGACATCCTGATTTTCAGAATGTTAAACTGTGAGAAAGGCATCTAAGATAAGGTATAGCAGGCTCTCTATAAATCTTATTTGTTTAGGGTTTTGCTGTGTGTCCCAGGCTGGACTCTGTGTCCACATCATGAGTGCTGGGATGGGATAAAATGCATTTTCCACACACTTCTAGCTTAATGGAGTCTTTTTTTATTCAACTCTCAGAAGTTGCTAAAAGGAGCCTAATCCACAACTTCCAAATTGGTTCTCACAGCCCTCCTCCTTTTGAATGTTGGTCACCAAATATCCCTGAAAACTTCCAAGTGCTGAGACCTTCAGATTGCTCCTTTCCTTTCTCCCTAGACTATGGCTTCTGTATCTAAATTAGGAATAGTCTCAGCTCTCTCCAGAAGCTCAGGCAAGAGGTTCTGCTGGGCTACCTCCAGGTGGCTTGACACTTGAGGGCACTTTCTCACTCCGATGAGCAGTGCCATCATGGTGTGGAATCTCCTCTGCCTTCAAAGAGGATCTTTAGCCTTCTATTCTTCCTATTGGTTCCACCATTGAACCTCCTTATATGTAACCCACGTGGGCCAGGAACTGGCTCAGACAAAGCCCTGTTCTGTTTCTCTACCCTGAAAGAATCCCCTCTACGTAGCTCTTATATAGGGCAGAATGTTTTTTTCTCTCTTTAAACATACCACCTGCCTGGACTCAGAACCATGCTTTTCTCTGCTTTTGTGGAATCCAGAGACTGACTTTCCCCTCTTCCACCTACCCCTGCCCTTCCTCCTTCTCTTTCTTCTCCTCCTCTTCTTGAATTTTTAATGGTTCTTTGCTGTTCACATTGACATTTCTCAAAAAGCACTTTTCTATCAGAATGGTCATCTGAATCACGAACTCTAAAATTCCAATTTGAAGTTCAATTACCAGCTTATCTTTTGTTGGCTTGCTTGTTTGGAGTCCTTGAGACACAATTGTGCCATGTAAAACAACTTGGCCCAGAACTGTGGGTTCTCTCACTTCACCACCCTAAATGCTGGCACTACAGAGGACTGTGCCACCACGCTGGACTCCAGCCATTTTTATTCCATTAATAATTATTGGCACTAATATGTGACGCTCTGCTTTTAAACTTGGAGATGGAGACATGAACTAGATCAAGACCCTTCCTGAAATGTGCATGCATGACGGTGGCATTCTTTTTTAATGTCCTCTTCTTCCATAACGCTAAATCCAGGGCAAAAGGGAAGAGCTAGCCGCCAGCACAAGAAAACAAGGACATTTGTTTTTGAGGGAGGTGGGGAAATAGAGCATGGAATCTTATCCATGGTCTATGCTCACTGTGTGCCTGTTTCCCCTTCCTGCACACACCTTCTCAGTCACCACTGTGCACTGCTCCTCAACAGTCATTCTCAGTCTCTTTTGCTTCCTACTTAAAGCTTGGTTCTACCTCTACATCTTGAGTTAAGAGTTGTTACTTCTCACTGGTGAGTATCTTCCCTTTCTAGAATATTCTCCCCTTTCAGCTCCACTTTAGCTGCTTCTTCCCTAAACACCTCACACTTCTCCTGTGACCTCTGATGAAGTTTGATTCTTTGACAGTATGGCCCCTTCGCAGTCACCCATATGCTGCTGTGCTTTGTGGACATTCCCTCCTGCCCTTGGAGCTCATGCTGTCAGTTTTCTGTTCATTTTAGTCATACCTGGAACACCCTCTCTTTTACTAATTTTTTTTTTTTACAGTCAGGCTGCAAAGCCATTTTCCCTTGAAAGCTTTCTATAGCCAGAGTGATTAAGTGCTTTCTCCTCTCTGCTACAACAAGCATTTCTTGCTACCAGTAACTGAGTCCTTATCTCAGTGTGGTCTAGTTTGTCCACATACAGCTACTCCCTGAGCTCCTCAACAAAAGAGACTCTTGTCTATCTTTGTCACACCAGCATCTATCTACCAAAATGCCTGTCACATAGAAAGTGTTCATTAGTATTTGCTGATAAATTGTCAAAATTCAAGAGTTCTTTTTCATATTTGTTTACACTAAGAAGTTGTCACAATACCTATGTGAACAAAAAGCTTTATATATTTCATTTTTTTAAATTTTTTTAAAATTTATTTATTTTTATATCAATCACAGGTTAGGTACTTTGAATCCCAGGCGTAGCCCCCTCCCTCATTCCCTCCTACCCTCCCACTCCCTCCCTCATCTCCCTCCTCCCCGCCCCCTCCAAGTCCACCAACAGGGAAGGACCTCCTCCCCTTCCATCCAACTCCAGTTTATCCTGTCTCCTCAGGGCTGGCTGCAATGTCCTCCCCTGGGATCTAGCCAGTCTGTCACTCCCCAGCATGTATGGGGGAAGGTCAAAGAGGAAGTCATCAAGATCATGACTGAAACAGTCCCTGTTTCCCTGAATAGAGTCTTCAGTCCTACACCGAGCTATCATGGGCCCCATCTGTGCGGGGGTTCCGGCCACATCCACACATAGTCCTTGATTGTAGAAACCATCTCATACAAGACCCCTGTGCCCTGCTCAGTTTGGTCTTTGTGGAGCTCTTGTTCTCCCCAAGTCTCACCAACCTCCCCCAGATCTATCATTACTTCTCGCCCTCTGCCAGAGGCTTGATCGCGAGTCTTAATATCTGCTCTAATACATCGCTACATTGACCCCCCCCAGAGGTCCTCTTTGGCATGCTCCTGTTCTGTTGCTTGTTGTCTCCTCCACTCAATGTCCATCCCATTTGTTCATTCAAACAAGCATTGATCATACCAACCTGGGTCCTGCTTCCTTTATATCCTCTCTAGGTGTGTAGATTTCAGCTTGAACTTCCTATCCTATAGGTCTATATAAGTGAGCATATACCATATGTTTCTTTCTGCTTTTCGGATACCTCACTCAGGATGATAGTTTCCAGGTCCCACCATTTGCCTGCAAATTTCATGATTTCCTCCTTTTTTATTGCTGAGTAGTATTCCA